>JAPQNM010000044.1:1033838-1036338 GCA_029783475.1 Metacarcinus magister | reverse complement strand
GAGACATAGTGAGGAAGAGAAAAAAATAGATAGGAGACGAAGAAGAGGAGGAAGAGTGAAGAGGAGGAGGAGGAGGAGGAGTCTGTAGTGAAGCATTGTGAGGAGGAAGAGAAAGGATTAGGGAAGAAGAGGAGGAGGAAGAGGATTACTTAAGATTACATAGGAAGCACAGGTAACAAACAGCCTATAAGAAAGTTACCTGTGGCTTAAAATTACCTATATAGTATGAGAAAAAAGGTACGTAAGGAAGAAGGCTCCTCCCCACCCACTACACCCTTACAGTTTTACTCGCCTGGAAACTGGATGAGATATAAAACCAGAAAAAAAATTGATATAAAAGGAAAGAGTTGATATTCCAGAAAAAAAAATAGTTATAGCATAGAATATAGAAATGAACTGACGTGTAAATTATGAGTGAGGAAAGAACAGGTAATGAGTGAGTAATTAAGGTGTAATTGATGTTAATGAGGGTAGGGTGTGTATGCTTGTCGTGTTAGTAATGTGATGTGTGGATAAATAGAGGAGGAAGAGGAAGAATAGGAGGAGGAGGAGGAGGAAAAACTAAAGAGAAAAATTTGAATAGAAAAAAAGGGTGAATTATATTGTGAAAGAGTCTTTATAAACTGTACTTCAGCTTTTTCACACCCTTGCATGTGTCCCTCTCCCCTCCCTTCCCTCCCTTCCTACCCCTCTCTCCCTCCCACTCACTCTCTCCCTCCCTCCTTTTCTCCCCTCCACTTTCCCTCACCTTTCTCTCTCGCAGTCCCTTTCTCTCTCCCTCCCGCCATAGCTCATTAAGGCTTAAGAGAGGAACGCTTTGTTTAGAGAGGGGAAGAGAGAGAGGGAGAGGAAGAGAGAGAGGGAGAGGAAGGGAGGGAGAGAGGGAGGGAGGGAGGGAGGGAGGGAAAAAAAGGGTGTCAGAAGAAAGGGAAAATAATACAGGAAAAAAATGTGATATACGAAAACATTGTGTGTGTGTGTGTGTGTGTGTGTGTGTGTGTGTGTGTGTGTGTGTGTGTGCGTGTGTGTGTGTGTCTCCATTCCATCATCCTTCCTTCTTAATTATTCTTTTTTTTTTTCCATATCTCATTATTTCTTTTCTTCTTCCTTCATTTCATTCATTGTATCTCGTTTTTTCAGTCTTATGCCACATTTCTCTCTCTCTCTCTCTCTCTCTCTCTCTCTCTCTCTCTCTCTCTCTCTCTCTCTCTCTCTCTCTCTCTCTCTCTCTCTCTCTCTCTCTCTCTCTCCCCTTCCTTTCCTTTCCTCTTTGTTGACTCTTGACGCGATAAAGAGGATTGTAGTGATTGGACGACTGCTACGTAGCCTTGAGTAAACACAGAGAGAGAGAGAGAGAGAGAGAGAGAGAGAGAAGAGAGAGGAGAGAGAGAGAGAGAGAGAGAATACATAATACATAAGAATACATTATAAAAGAAGAACAGACACCAGGCTACACTTCACTGTCACTGTCACTACACTTCTTTTCTGAAATATAAGGAAACAGGTTAGATTTATAGAATTGTATATAAAAAAAATAATTACTCACACCATGCAACAACAACAAATAACAACAACAACAACACAACAACAACTACAACAATAACAACAACAACAACAACAATTAAAAGAAGAAGGAAACGATAGTGGCTCAAATCACATCATTATTTGAGGATTTTTGACTTTGTTGCGAAAACTTGACTAGAAAAACAATAGTAAGAAAAGAAAATCCCTGAACATGTGGAGGGGGAGGAAGAGGAGGAGGAGGAGGAAGAAGAAATGGAGAAGCAGGTGAGTTGCTTTTTCTCTTCTTCTTTCTCCTTACCTTCCCTCCTTCCTTCCCTTCTTCCTTCCCTCCCTCCTTCCTTCCTTCCTTCCTTCCTTCCTTTCCTCCTTCCTTCCTTCCCTTCCTTCAGCTGCGTGTGGTGGCGGAAGTGTTACATCTTAGGCAAGACCGAGAAACAGACTGTGATGAGAACGTAATTGTGAATTCCCAAGGAGGAGGAGGAGAAGGAGGAGGAGAGGAGGAGGAGGAGGAGGAGGAGGAGGAGGAGGAGGAGGAGTACAAAGGAAGAACAGACAACAACAACGAGGCTGTCCGTGTGACCAGGGACGAATCTTTCGACACAATAGTATAATAACTACTACTCATTACGGGTTAATATTATACTAATCATAAAATTAAGTCCATATTCGTGTTTTTTATGCCGTAGAACCTCTATAGAACTATTTTTGTGAGATTTGAAATTTTGAAAATTGTCACGCAATTTATGTGGGTACAACCCTTAGACTTTTTTCCAAAAATTACGTTTTATTAAATAACTCGAAAAGTATGAGGTTTACGTAAAAAACGGAGGAGGAGGAGGAGGAGGAGGAGGAGGAGGAGGAGGAATAACATCATGAGGAACAGGAATTGAAGGAGGACGAGGAGGAGGAAATTAAGGTATTGGTGGTTATGAAGGCAGAAGGAGGAAGAAGAGGAGGAGGAAGAGGAAGAGGAAGA
>JAPQNM010000044.1:1016996-1019496 GCA_029783475.1 Metacarcinus magister | reverse complement strand
CCCCCTCCCTTCACTGACCTTCATTATCTGCCCTTCCTCCCTTCCTCTCCCCTCACCTCATCTAGTCTCTCCCAGCATCCCTCCCTCCCCTCACTCAACCTCACCCAGCATCTTATAATCCCCTCACCTCCCCTCCCCTCCTCTCCTCGCCCCTCACTTACCCCCACACCTCATCTTGTCTCTCCCAGCAGCCCTCAATCCTTTCCCTCATCTCCCCTTTATCTCCTATCTCTGTGTATCCTTGTTATCCCTTGCTTCGTGTACTGTTTGCATTCCTTACCCTGCCAGTGCCTTGCCTACAGACACACACACCTGCCCCCCTGCCTACTATACTCAGACCCTACCCACACACCTAACACCCACACCCTTTACTACACCCAGCCCACAAGCCCTGCCTCCCACACCCCACCCACACACCCCACCCACAATTCTCACCTCTCGTTTCTCAGTGTGACACATTTTCCTTGCAATTTATTTTCCTTATGTCATTATTTAATCTTTTTTGTAAGTCTGTTCTGTTTTTTCAACCTCCTCCTCCTCCTCCTCCTCCTTATTCTTATTCTTTTCTTTCCTTTCTCTTCTAACTCCTTCTCCTCCTCCTCTTTCCTTTCCTTTTCTCTTATACCTCTTCTTTATCTCTTTCCCATAATTTCTTCCTATATTCTTTCCTTTCTCTCGCTTCTTCTCCTTTCTTCCTCTTTTATCTCTCTCCTCCTATTCCTTTCATTGTTTCCTCTTGTTATTTCCCGTCCTCATTTCCTCGGCTCTTCTCCTTTCCTGAATGTCCTGTCTCCTCTTCTTTTCTCATTTCCTCGTCTCCTTCTCTCTTGCTTCTGTCCTCTTCTTCTCTTCACATGGCCTTCTCTTCTTCTTTCTTGCCTCTGTCCTGCATCCTTTTCTTCTCTTCTTCTTGTAATCCTGGTCGACAATTTTTCTTTTTCACTCCTCCTCCTCCTCCTCCTCCTCCTCCGCTGACACTACAACGACGACGCCTGCTAACAGAAGCTTGCATGCAGGCGGGGAAGAAATACTGTTATATTGCAATGAGAGAGAGAGAGAGAGAGAGAGAGAGAGAGAGAGAGAGAGAGAGAGAGAGAGAGAGAGAGAGAGAGAGAGAGAGAGAGAGAGAGCAAATAAGAAAAACAATATTGGAAGTGAAATAACGAAGCTCCAAGACGTGTGCGTGTGTGTGTGTGTGTGTGTGTGTGTGTGTGTGTGTGTGTGTGTGTGTGTGTGTGTGTGTGTGTCACAAGCTCCCCGAAACACCGTTATGGACCCGCTGTGATCGTGCCAGACATGTGTTCCCGCTGTGTTTCATGTATGTATGTATGTATGTATGTGTGTGTGTATGGGTGGGTGGTAGTGTGTGACGGCTGTGTGTGAAACGGAGACACGAACACCTAGACAAACATATACACACACAGGCCATCTTCTCTCTCTCTCTCTCTCTCTCTCTCTCTCTCTCTCTCTCTCTCTCTCTCTCTCTCTCTCTCTCTCTCTCTCTCTCTCCACTTCAATGCACTTTACTGAGATGCTGTTGACCTTTCTAGTCGATTTATTCCTCCTCCTCCTCCTCCTCCTCCTCTTCCTCTCCTCCTCCTCCTCCTCCTCCTGTTGTGGAAGATTGCTTAGAACACGAGCTTAACACACCCAAACGAGGTCTTAAGGAGAAGGAGGAGGAGGAAGAGGAAGAGGAGGAGGAGGAGGAGGAGGAGGAGAGGAGGAGGAGGAGGAGGAGGTGACAGTAACAATTGAAGAGATAATCAAATGGAGACGAATAAATAAAAATAAAAAAACTATGAAGGACAGAGAATAGACCGTGATAAAGGAGAAGACAAGGAGGAAAATGAATAAATATCGGAAGAAGGATAAAGAAAAGAAGAAAGGAAAAAAAAAATGCAGAGATAAAAAAGTTGATATCTTATATATATAAAAAAAAAAAAAAAACATTGACAATAATATGAGTTACTGCAAATGAAGAAAAATTTAGCGTGTAAAGATGAATAAATATGAGGCACAGAGAGAGGAAGGAGTGTGGTAAAGACGGTACTACATGAAGAGGAGGAGGAGGAAGAAGAAGATTGGAAGAAGAAGAAGAAGAAGAAGAGAGAGATAAGATAGGATAATAATGTAACGGATTGTGAACAGGAGAGGTGAAGAGAAACTGATTGGTAAAGACAGGAAGAAGAAGAACAAGAAGAACAAGAACAAGAACAAGTACAAGTAAAAAAAAGAAAATAAAGAAGATGCAGAAGAAGAAAAAAAAGATAAGAAGAGGATGGAGGGAGGGTGGAGGGAGGGTGGAGGGAGGTGGAGGGAGGGAGGGAGAGGTAAGGTTCCTTCACCTGTGTAGAATTGACTATATTTTTTTGACTGTCACTAAAAGGTATAAACGTAACTAACCCTTCCTTCCTTCTCTCCATTTTTCCCTCCCTTTCTCTCTTCCTCCCTCCCTTTATTCGTGTCTTCCTTCCTTATCTATCTCCCTTCCTCCCTTTTT
>JAPQNM010000044.1:1001996-1011996 GCA_029783475.1 Metacarcinus magister | reverse complement strand
AGGAGGATGGAAGAGGAGGAGAGGAGGAGAGGAGGAGGAGGAGGGAAGGAGGAGGAGAGGAGGAAGAGAGGAGGAGGAAGGAAGAGGAGGAGGAGGAGAGGGGGAGAGAGGAGAGAGGAGGAGGAGGAGGAGGAGGAAGGAGAGGAAGGGAGGAAGGAGGAAGAGGAGGAGGAGGGAGGAACAGGAGAGGAAGGAGGAGGAGGAGGAAGGAGGAGGAGAGGAGGAGGCAGGAGGAGGAGGAGGAAGGAGGAAGGAGAGGAGAGGAGAGGAGGGAGGAGGAGGAGGAAGGAGGAGGAAGGAGGAGAGGGAGGAGGAGGAAGGAGGAGGAGGAGGAGAGAGGAGGAGAGAGGAGTAGGAGGGAGGGAGGATGGAGGAGAAGGAGGAAGGAGAGGAGGACGGAGGAGGAGGAGAGGAGAAGGAGGAGGAGGAGGAGGAGGAGAGGAGGAGAGGGAGAAGGAGGAGGAGGAGGAGGAGAGGAGGAGAGGAGGAGGAGGAGGAGGAGGAGGAGGAAGGGGAGCGATAGGAGGAGGAGAGGAGGAGGAGGAGGAAGGAGAGGAGGAGGAGGAGGAGAGGATGGAGGAGGAGCAGGAGGAGGAGGAGAGGAGGAGAGGAGGGAGGAGAGGAGGAGGAGGAGGAGGAGAGAGGAGGGAGGAGGAGGAAGGAGGAGGAGGAGAAGACAGGAGGAGGAGGAAGGAGAGGCGAGGAGGAGGAGGGAGGAGGAAAGGAAGCGAGGAGGAGGAAGAGGAGGAGGGAGAAGGAGGAGGAGGAGGATGGCAGAGGAGGAGAGAGGGAGGAGGGAAGAGGAGGAGGAGGAGGAGGAAGAGGAGGAGAGGAGGAGAGGAGAGGAGGAGGGAGGAGAGAGAGAGGAAGAGGAGCAGGAGAGGAGGCAGAGGAGAGAGGAGGAGAGGAGAGGAGAGGAGGAGGAAGGAGGAGAGGAGGGAGGAGGAGAAGGAAAGGAGGAGGGGAGGAGGTAAGGAGCGAGAGGAGAGGAGGAGGAGAGCGAGGAGGAGGATAGGACGGAGGAGGAGAGGAGGAGGAGGAGGGGAGGAGGAGCAGGAAGAGGAGCAGGAGGAGGAGGAGGAAGGAGAGAGGAGGAGGAGGAGAGAGGAGGAGGAGGAGGAAAGAGGAGGAGAGGAGGAGAGGAGAAGAGGAGAGGGAGGAGGTAGGATGGAGAGGAAGAGGAGGAGAGGAAGGAGAGAGGAGGAGGAGGGAGGATAGAGGAGGAGGAGGAGGGAGAGAGAAGGAGGAAGGAGGAGAGAGAGGAGGAGGGAGGAGGGAGAGGAGAGGCAGGAGGCAGGAGGAGGAGGAGAGGAGGAGAGGAGGAGGAGAGGAGAGGAGGAGGAGGAGAGGAGGAGGGAGGAGGAGGAGAGGAGGAGGAGGAAGAGGAGGAGGAAGGAGGAGGAGAGGAGAGGAGGAGGAGGAGGAGGAGAGGAGGAGAGGAGGAAGGAGGAGAGGAGGAGGAGGAGGAGGAGGAGGAGGAGGAGGAGAGGAGGGAGAGGAGGAGGAGGCAAGGAGGAGAGGAGGAGAGGAAGGAAAGGAGGAGAAGGAGGAGAGGAGGAGGAGAAGGAGGAGGAGGAGGAAAGGAAGGAGGAGGAGGAGGAGGAGGAGGATAGGAGGGAGGAGAGGAGGAGGAGGAGCGAGGAGGAGAGGAGGGAGGAGAGGAGGAAGGAGGATAGGAGAGAGGGAAGGAGGAGGAGGAGGAAGGAGAGGAGGAGGAGAGGAGGATAGGAGGAGGAGGAGGAGAGAAGCGAGGAGATGAGGAGAGAGGAAGGAGAGAGAGGAGGAGGAGAGAGAGGAAGGAGGAGAGGAGAGGAGGAGGGAAAGGAGGAGGAGGAAGAGGAGAGGAGAAGGAGAGGAGGAGGAAGGAGGAGAGGAGGAGGAGGAGGAGAGGAGAGGAAGGAGGAGGAGGAGGAGGAGGAGGAAGTGAGGAGGGAGAGGAAGGAGGAGAGGAGGAGGAGGAGGAGGAGGAGGAGAGGAGGAGGAGGAGGAAGGAGGAGGAAGGAGGAGGAGGGAGGAGGAGGAGGAGAGGAGGAAGGAGGAGAGAAGGAGAGGAAGGAGGCGAGTGAGGAAGAGGAGGAGAGGAGGGGGAGAGGAGGAGGAGGAGGAGGAAGGAGGAGGAGGAGGAGGAGGAGAGGAGAGGAAGAGAGGAGGAGGAGGAGGGAGGAGGAGGAGGAGGAAGGAGGGAGGAAGGAGGAGAAGGAGAGAGGAGGAAGAGGAGGAAGGAGAGGAGGAGGAGGAGGAGGAAGGAGGAGGAGGAGGAGGAGGAGGAGGAGGAGAGGGGAGGGAGGAGGAGAGGAGGAGGAAGGGAGGAGGGGGAGGAGGAGGAGGAGGAGGCGAGAGGAGAAGGAGGAGGAGAGGAGAGAGGAGGAGGAGAGGAGGAGGAAGGAGGAAGGAAGGGAGGAGGAGGAGGAGGAGGAGGAGAGGAGGGAGGAGAGGAGGAAGGAGGAGGAGGAAGGAGGGAGGAGGAGAGGAGGAGAGGAGGAGGAGAGAAGGAGAGGAGGAAGGGGAGGAGGGGAGGAGGGAGGAGGAAGGGAGGAGGAGGAGGAGGAGGAGGAGAGGAGGAGGAGGGGAGGAGGAGGAAGGAAGGAGGAGGGAGGAGGAGGAAGGAGGAGGAGAGGAGGGGAGGAGGGAAGGAACGGAGGAGGAGGAGAAGGAGGAGAGGAGGAGGAGGAGAGGAGAGGGAGGGAAGGAGGAGGAGGAGGAGGAGGAGGAGGAGAGAGGAGGAAGGGAGGAGGAAGGCAGGAGGAGGAAAGGAGGAGGAGGAGGAGGAGGGGAGGAAGGAGGAGGCAGAGGAGAGGAGGAGGAGAGAGGAGGTGAGGAGGAGGAGGAGGAGAGGCAGGAGGAGGAGAGGAGGAGGAGGAGAGGAGGAGGAGAGGAGGAGGAGGAGAGGAGAGGAGAGAGAGGCAGGAGGAGGAGGAGAGGAGGAGGGAGGAGAGGAGGAGAGGAGGAGGAGGAGGAGGAGAGAGAGGAGGGAGGAGGAAAGGAGGAGAGAGAGAGGAGGAGAGAGTAGGAGAGGAGGAAGAGGAGGAGGGAGGAGGAGGAGGAGGAAGAAGGAGGGAGGAGAAAGAGGAGGGAGGAGGAGGAAGGAGGAGGAGGAGGAAAGGAGGAGGAGAGGAGGAGAGGAGAGGAGGAAGAGGAGGAGGAGGAGGAGGAGGAGAGGAGGAGGAGGAGGAGAGGAGAAGGAAGGAGGAGAGGAGGAGCGAGGAGAGGAGGAGGGAGAGGAGGAGGAGGAGGAGGGAGGAAGGAGGAGGAGGAAGAGGAGGAGGAGAGGCAGAGGAAGGAGGAGGAGGAGGAGGCGAGGAGAGAGGAGGAGGGAAGGAGAGGAGAGGAGGGAGGAGGAGGAGGAGGAGGGAGGAGGAGGAGAGGAGGAGGAGGAGCGGAGAGGAGGAGGAAGAGGAGGAGGAGGAGGTAGGAGGAGGAGGAGGGGGAGAGGAGGAGAGGAGGAGGAAGAGGTAGAGGAGGAGGAAGGAGGAAGGGAGGAGGAGGAGAAGGAGGAGGAGGAGGAGGAGAGGAGGAGGAGGAGGAGAAGGAGGAGGAAGGTAGGAGAGGAAGGAGGAGGAGGAGAGGAGGAGAGGAAGAAGGAGGAGGAGGAGGAGAGGAGGAGGAGGCAGAGGTAGGAGGAGGGAGGAGGAGGAGGAGGAGGAGGGAGGAGGAGAGGAGGAGGGGAGATAGGGGAGGGAGAGGAGGAGGACAGGGGGGGGAGGAGGAAAGGAGTGGGGCAGGAGGAGGAGGGGAAGGGGGAGGAGGAGGAGGAGAGGAGGAGGAGGGAGGAGGAAGGGAGGAGGGGGAGGAAGGAGAGGAGGGGAGGAGGAAGGGAGGAAGGGAGGAGGAAGGAGGGGGGAGGAGAGGGGAGGAAGGAGGAGGGAGAGGGAGGGAGAGGAGAGGAGAGGAAGGGGGAGGAGGAGGGGAGGAAGGGGGGAGGTGAGAGAAGGAGGGGAATAAAGGGAGGGGAAGAGGAAGAGGTGGGTGATAAGCAGAGAAACGAAGATAATAAATAATAATGATAATAGTAATAATATATAATTCAACAAAAATATAGAAAGAAAGTTATCAATTATTGTTTCATTCTCTTATGTTGCAAAATTATCTCCTCTTCCTCTCTTCTCTATTCTTTCCTCCTTCTTCTCCTCCTTTACATCCCTCCTTATCCCCAGTTCTTTCTCCTAGCCACGTCCCCTAATACACTCTCTCTCTCTCTCTCTCTCTCTCTCTCTCCTCTCTCTCTCTCTCTCTCTCTCTCTCTCTCTCTCTCTCTCCTCTCAATCGTTTTTATGTTCCTTAGATCCCTCAATTCTTTCCTCAGACATGCTACCTCCATTCCCCTCTCTCTCCTCTCCCCTCTCCACTTCCCTCCATTTCCTCCACTTTCCAATTCCACCCAGACACCCGATGCTCTTGGCCCCTAAAACCCATCTGTACTCCACTTAATTCCTCATCATCTGTCTACAAGAACTATACACTATAATGGAAGTGGAAGGAGGAGAGGATAGGAGAAGGAGGGAGGGAGGGAGGGAGGGAGATAGGATAAGGAGGGGTGATAGGAGGAAAGAAAGAGAGGGAAGGAGAGGAAAGAAAGTGAGGGTGGGATGGGAGGAGAGGAAGAAACTGAAGGGTAGGAAGGAGGAGAGGAAATAAATTGAGGGAGGGAATGGGAGGAAAATGAAGGATGGAAGGAGAGGAAGGAGAGGGAGGGATGGAAGGAGAGAAAGGAGAGGGAAGGAGAGAGGGAAGAGGGATTAGGAAATAGAAATGCAAGGGAGTAGAAACTCATCTCTCTCTCTCTCTCTCTCTCTCTCTCTCTCTCTCTCTCTCTCTCTCTCTCTCTCTCTCTCTCTCTCTCTCTCTCTCTCTCTCTCTCTCTCACTTTTACTCTTTCTGTACTTATTACACCAACATTCTCTCACACACACACACTACCCAGGTGTGTGTGTGTGTGTGTGTGTGTGTGTGTGTGTGTGTGTGTGTGTGTGTGTGTGTGTGTGTGTGTGGTGTGTGTGTGGAATGACAACAAGTGATTAGTCTTCATTTGCTTGTTCAGCGTGTGTGTTGATTGGCAGATGATGGTGAAGAGGAGGAGGAGGAGGAGGAGGAGGAGGAGGAGGAGGAGGAGGAGGAGGAGAGGGGAGGAGGAGAGGAGGAGGAGGAGGAGGAGGAGGAGCCATTAGAGAAGAAAACGATAGTACAGGACAGATAGACAGATAGATAGATAGTAGTAGTAGTAGTAGTAGTAGTAGTAGTAGTATATCGTAGTAGTAGTGTAGTATAGTAGTAGTCGTAGTAGTAGTAGTAGTAGTAGTAGTAGTAGTAGTAGTAGTAGTAGTAGTAAAAGAATTAAGAAGATGAAGAAGAAGAGAAGAAGAAGATGGAGGAGAAAAAAAAAAAAAAACATTAAACAAGAAAATCACGAAGTATGAAAAGCAAAAAAAACAAAACATAAAAATACATGATAATAACGGAATCAAAATTAACAAAAAAATAACAAATGAAACGCATGAAGAGAGAGAGAGAGAGAGAGAGAGAGAGAGAGAGAGAGAGAGAGAGAGAGAGAGAGAGAGAGAGAGAGAGAGAGAGAGAGAGAGAGTAACGGGCTGCCACGCCACACACACACACACACACACACACACAGCCACACCCCTAAGACGCATCACACTTGTTCTGCCACACTGAACACTGAACCTTCCTTTGTGTTCTGTTCACCCAGTAGGAGGAGGAGGAGGAGGAGGAGGAGGAGGAGGAGGAGGAGGAGGAGGAGGAAGGGAATGAGACAAGTTAGAGAGATGATAACGTGTTGAAATGAATGAGGAAGAGGAAGAGAAGGAGGAGGAGGAGGAGGAGGAGGAGGAGGACAAAGGGATTGAAGAGCTAAAGAGGAGAACATTAAAGGCAATGAATAAGACGACTTAAGAAGGAGGAGGAGGAGGAGGAGGAGGAGGAGGAGGAGGAGAAGGAGAATAATAATAATAATAATAATAACGAATTCGAGAAGAGTAAGAGGAGAAGGAAATTAGGAAGAGAAGGAGGAGGAGGAGGAGAATGAGGCCAGGAGGAGGAGGAGGAGAAGGAGGAGGAGGAGGAGGAGGAGGAGAAAGAGGAGAAGGGCGTAGATGTCACAGAGGGTAACCACAGCGTAACATTACTACACCCAACTCAGACCACAGACTTCATGTCGTTACAACCTAAACTCTGTAACATTCTCTCTCCTCTCCTATCTTCCTATCCTCCTCTTCTTCTTCTTCTCTCTCCTCTCCTCTACTCCTATCTTTCCCGTCTTCTTCTTTCTCCTCCTCCTCTTCTCTTTCTTCCTCCTCTTCTTCTTCCTCCTTCCATCTCCTCCTTGTTCTCTTTGTCTTCTGAGTCTCCTGCTGTCCTGTCTTTTCCCGCCAAAAATACAAATGGTCGGTGATTTTCTTCAAGAGATCTTAATTCTATTTTATTCTCCTTTCCTTCCTTTCTTCACTTCATTCTCTTTTACCTCCTACTTACCTTCCTTCCTTCTTGATTATTTTGCTCCTTATCTCTTTTTTCCCACTTCCTTTTTCGATGTTGCTTCCATTCATCTCTCTCTCTCTCTCTCTCTCTCTCTCTCTCTCTCTCTCTCTCTCTCTCTCTCTCTCTCTCTCTCTCTCTCTCTAATCTACATTCAGGTGCATCCCAGACAGGTAGAGGGAAGGAATGAGGAGGATAATGATAATAATAATAATAATAATAATAATAATAATAATAATAATAATTGAGTCACTAATGCTTCTAAGACACATAAACAAGAGGTCAAGGTTAGGACTTTCATCTTTCTTGCTTCTTGTTTCTTCTTCTTCTTCTTCTTCTTCTTCAAACAATTCCATCATTCCACTTTTATTTCCACAACAATTATTCTTTATCTGTTTCTTTCCCAAAAATTATTCCAACTTTCCTGTCTGTTCCTGAAATTATATAACATGACCTTGAAAACTGACTGTGTACGTGTGTGTGTGTGTGTGTGTGTGTGTGTGTGTGTGTGTGTGTGTGTGTGTGTGGTGTGTTCTGGGGTGATTTATTTGAGTCTTTACCTGTAATTTTCTTACCTGGAATCTGAACAGGCTACCTTCTACCCCCTACCACCCCCCCTACCCCTTTCCCCTTCCCCCCACACCTCACACAACACACGGAAGGGGGGACGGTGATGGTGGTGGTGATTTTACTTCACCACCACCACCACACCACCACCACCACCACCACCACCACCACCACCACCATCACCACCACCACCACTCCAGCGGAAATTGTCTCGTCCTCAGCTTATTAGTAGCTCGTAATTGGCTAAAAGCTGTTTCCTGTGTGTGTGTGTGTGTGTGTGTGTGTGTGTGTGTGTGTGTGTGTGTGTGTGTGTGTGTGTGTGTGTGTGTCTAAACAGTCATGCCAAACAGACGCACAGTAGAAATGGACTGGGAACATTTTAGGAACATCAAACGAAATTTCTGAAACAAACCTAACCTAACCTAACCTAACCTAACCTTCCTCCCTTTTTTCCTCACCACCACAACCACTACAACACCACCACCAGCCTCTCTCCACCCTCATCGCCTTTCCTCCCTTCCCCCTGCCTCACCACCACCACCACCACAACACCCTCACCACCGTCCCTCACACCAGGCAGAACACCTCTTCTTCAACACCAAGTACCAGGCGTGACCGAGAGTGGTATGTGGTGGTATGTGGTGCTATGTGGTTCTATATTGATCACCCAAACACCACATAATAATAGATGGCGCCACCGTCACAATAGCGTCGAATGAATGAATGAATCTTTATGAGTTCGGTAAAGGAAATCCTGGGTTCATGTTTAAAGGACAGACTGTTGAAACACGAACTGATGTCATGTTAATGTTAGGTTATGTGTGTGTGTGTGTGTGTGTGTGTGTGTGTGTGTGTGTGTGTGTGTGTGTGTGTGTGTGTGTGTGTGTGTGTGTGTACTAAGACTAAGTGAAGTGTTATACAATACATTACGTCGTTAACACTTAGAATTAGCACACCTAATTAACGCCTCGTAGTGGAATTAGGTAGACGACTTCATTACAAGCCGCCGCCTCACCCTACACGTCATTAGCATGTGTTTGTGTGTGTGTGTTTGTCTGTGTGTCTGTCTGTGTCTCTCTCTGTCTGTGTGTTTGTCTCTTTGTCTTGTTGTTTTCCTCTCTGTCCGTATGTGTCTCTCTCTCTGTTTCCGTGTTTGTCTCTCTCTCTCTCTGTTTGTGTGTGTGTGTGTGTGTGTGTGTCTGAGTGTGTGCTGTAAGGGATGAAGACTGTGGTGATTCTAGCAACTGTACTAACCCGAAGCTGTACACTTAATGAAGCAGCTGCATCTATATCTTGTTCTGCTGCATTGCTTCCTACGTTTCTTTGTGGCAAGGCGAGTGGGTAAGCTTCTACTTTTTTTTTTTTACCTAAACCAAATCTTACAAATTTAAGAACAAACCAAAACGGACTAGAACAAGAGCCAACACTTTTGAAAATAATTAGGTTAGGTGAGGTGAGGTTAGCTTCCTTCAATTATATGTGGCAAGACCAGTCAGTGTGTAACATATTTTTTTTTATAACGAAACCAAAACTTACTAATTTAAAACCAAGACCCAAGACACGTTTGAAAATAATGAGATAGATAACAAAAATATACTCTTCTTAATGAACTTACTGATAAAACTTACTTAATTAATACAAGATTACACAACACCTTTAGAAGTAACAATGATACACCCCCACCACCACCACCCCCTTATAGCAACAGCACCTTCACCTACACCCATCTACACCACCCTTTCACCTCTAAACACCCTCCACCCCCACCCCCCCTTCCTTCCTCTCATCAATGGTAGTTATATTCACCCCTCCTCACCCCTTCACCACCAATCAACAGCATACACCCCCACCCACACACCCACCCCTTTCCTTAACAACCATTTCCCTTGTAACCCTCAACATACCCCCACCCACCCCTTTCCTTCCTTTGTAACCCCAACATACCCCCCCGCACATCCTCGCAACAGGTCACCCCAAATCAGCCAAGGTCAGCATTATCTTCCTTCCGCTGAGACGCAGGTAAGAGTTAATAATAAGTGTATTTATTCTGTTCCCTCAGGTGTTACTACTGCCCTCTGACCCCCAAACATACCCCCCACAACACCCCCCCACAACACCCCCCCAAAAAAACACCTTGCAAACACCCTTTCTCTTTCCTCATCTTTCTCGTTTTCCATTTATGTTCATTCAGTCATTAAATTCCCCTTTTTTTTTTTCTTCTTTCTTTTCTTTTTATTCTTCTTCAGAGGTATTGTATTGTTAATGTTGTTCCTCTTCAGTTCCTCCTCCTCCTCCTCTTCCTCTTCTTCTTCCTCTCCTCTTCCTCCTCCTCCTCCTCCTCCTGCCTTGAGGGTCTTAAAGGCGCCTTCCTATATGGGAGACTATTTACGAGGGAAATAAATCGATCATACAGCGCTAAGAGACACGAAAAGCGCGGGAAAAAGGGAGGCAAAGGCAGTGGGATTCGAACCTGTGTGTGTGTGTGTGTGTGTGTGTGTGTGTGTGTGTGTGTGTGTGTGTGTGTGTGTGTGTGTGTGTATGCAACAATGTCCAGTAATGATCGATAGTAATGACAACCATGAATACACACGCTACTGCCTCCTCCTCCTCCTCCTCCTCCCCACCTCCTCTTCCTCCCCTCAATTATGGCATCTATTAAGACCCTCCATCCTCTCCCCCCCTCCCTCCATGTCCTCTTGCCCCCTCCCCTCCATCCTCTGTCCCTCCATTCTCTCCTCTTACCCCTACTCCCCCTCCTCACATGTTCTCTTCCCCCCTCTCACCCTCCCCTCCCTCCCCCTCCTTCCCCTTACACTCAGACCACCTGTCCCACACTCCTACAGCAATTTCCACACGTGCCAGCAGCTCTCCCCACCCTTCCCCACCTCACCCCGCCCCTTCCCCATCCCCTACTATCTCGCCCCGCCCCTCATCACTCACGCCCTCA
>JAPQNM010000044.1:946996-981996 GCA_029783475.1 Metacarcinus magister | reverse complement strand
AGTTTCTATTTAAAAAATGTACCCAAATTTTGCTCTCTAAGTCCGTTAATGAAATAAAAATGTTCGCCTTTCAGCAAAATTAAGAATTATATAATAAACTTTACGTCTGGTTCGGTATTAAAAAAAAAAATGATTAAGCGACGAGAATATTTATTGTGCCTGAACAGCAAAGTCTAGAATAACGGCGCCCTTTTTTTTTTTCCTTCATCTTCATCTTTTTGTTCTGTGCACAATTAAAGAAGCAATCAAGGAACAAGAACCTGCCCCAAGTCTTAAAAGGAGATCAATAAATGGTAGTGGAGCGAGTTGGGTTCCCACGTCCAATGAGACAGCTAGGCCTAATACAGTTGTTTTTCTTTGCTCCCTTTTTTTTCCCCCTGAGGCCAGTTAGATATCTAAAGGACCTTGGCTTGGCCGGCTGGACCAGTCTGTCTGTCAGCAGGACGAATGAACTAGGCAACGACACCACCACCACCACTACTATTATAAACTCTATTCAAAATCGAAAGCGGATGATGCCTCGCCTTTCCTGCCCCCCTCACCCTGAGAATGGCTGCTGAAATGATGGGTGGAGGATCATTAGTTTGGATTCATTTTGGTGATCTGTATAGGGGGGCTGGGGGGATGAGAGGGCAGACCCCTGTTAATCCTCTCAGGTCCCCTATGGGACCTGACACCACCCACATCCTTCCTCCTACTTTGCCATGCTCCGAATCTCATAAAAATTGTTACAATGATGTTTTAGGTCATGCTGAACACGAATCTGGACTTATTTTCATCATTACTCCACCCCCTTTAACCCCTTCCCCCCCTTAAGCCCTTCAGGTATAGGGTAGAAGGTTTTTTGCTACTGCCGTTAAAACTGTTTGTCATACACGAAAACTTTTTAAACAAATTTTACTGTAAATTGGAATATCTAAAAGTTTTATTGAAGTCATTTTTCACGTATCTGTGACGGTAAAGAATTTTTGATTTTGTGGTCCGAAAATGTCCACCAGAATTGAGGTCCAATATGTTTTTGCCATTTTACTACGAAACTATTACTCTTACAGGAAAAAGGATTAGAAACAAAGTTATGCAGCTTGAAAATATCTATCGATTGATGTCATCACATTTCCAATATATATTATACCTTTGGAGAAAAGTTAATTATTGTGAACAAAATTAATGTTTTCTTTTTTCAATTCTTACATCTATACATATGTTCCAATTCCATATCACTATAGCTCAAAAGAACGGGCGTGTCCTGCTCTTTCTTTTATATTCCATACTCTTTTTACGTAAACCTCATAGTTTTCGAGTTATTTCAAAATACATGATTTCTGCCAAAAAATCTTAGGTGGTACCCTTGGAAATTTCAAGAAAATTTCCACACCTCGGAATTTCATGAAAATTTGTACATAAAGGTTTTCGGTCATACTGAACACGAATCTGGAATCAGTTTCGTCATTACTATAATATCAAACATTAAAAAAATATATATATACAAATAAATAAGATATACAGGAAATACTTTCATTATTCCCGTTACCATCACCTCATATTCATTATTATCATCATAGTATTTATTCATCATTATTCACACTCATTTGTTTTTTGTTGTTACTCTGAAATGGTCAAGCGAGTGTCTCTATTTATCGGGGAAAAGGTATTTATATAGTATAGTTGTTGTGTGGAACGGTCAGACAGACGGACGGACGGACGGACGGACGGACGGACGTAAAAGACTCATTGAAGGAGAGAAAGACTGGTCAATTTATAGTCTGTGTGACGTTGCGTGAACAAGGTTATGTGGGGGTGAGAAGGGAGGGAGAGGAAAGAAGGAAGGAAGGAAAGAAGGAGGAAAGAAAGGAAAGAAGGTAGGAACGAAAGAATCAAGTATACAGTGTGTGTGTGTGTGTGTGTGTGTGTGTGTGTGTGTGTGTGTTCCCCGCCACGATGGTCACTTTTCTTTCCTGCTGCTGTGAGGGAAAAGGCGGGGCGGAGGGTGTTGGGGGGGGGGTGGAGGGAACGGGGCTTGGCGGAGGGAAAAGGAGAGTCAGTGCAGACCTTCACGCTTCCAACACACACACACACACACACACACACACACACACACACACACACACACCTGGTAAGTTTCAATTCATTATATAACTCGCCGCTTCTCTACTCCTTCACCTTGCTCCCCCTTTTATCTATTTCCCTCCCTCCTACCATCCTTACCCCACCTTCAATTACTCCTTCCTTCCCTCCCTCCCTCCCACAGTCTCCTCTTCCACACACACACACGTTCCTCTCCTCTCCTTCTTCCCTCCTTCCACCTCTCTCTCTCTCTCCTCCCTTCCTTACTTCCTTTACTGTCTGCTAGATGTCGCTAGGAGATCGTGTGTCACCCCCTGGTTAAAAGTGACTCTACTACCCTCACTCTCCCCTCTCGTACCCTCCCCCCCCTCACATTAACAAGGAGCCGCCATGTCATGTCAACTGAGGGGAATCATGTCAATTACGTGCTGCTGGGGTGTTTTTTTTTAGTCTACCTACACTACCAACGAGTTATGAATTGTTTTTTTTTACTTGTATTTTTTTTCTTCCTGTCATCTCTCCTGACAGATTACGTAGGCTATCAGGTGTTGTGTATGTTGCTACTGTGTTACACGTACTGCATCACGCCTGCCTCTCCCTCACACATACACACACACACACACACACACACACACACACACACACACACACACACATCTAGCCCTCCCTGCCATCAACACAAACACTACAACTCATTATCCTCATTCTTCAGACCCTTTAAATAGACATCCTCCACATACATACATACACACATACACCAACACAACAAACAAGGCTAACGATACTTCACTCCAGTCTACATTAACTACCACTCACTCATTCCCACGTGCACCTCCCTCCCTCCCTACTTACCTCCTTCCTCCCCATTCAGAATAGCTGGAGGAAATACCTTAGTTTTTGGGGGTATACTTAACCTAACCTCACCCTCCACCCTACCTCCACCCCTTCCACACATACATATATACATAACCTCACCCTCCACCCTACCTCCACCCCTTCCACACACACACACACACACCTCATCTCCATCATATTTAATCGTTGGGTTCTCATTCGCAGGCTCGTTGGACAAGGCGTTACGTTACCGTCACTGCTTTCGTCTTCGTCATCGTCACTGCCTCCGTCACCGCTCCCGGACATCCCTATCCCCCCCCCTTCCCTCCCCCCCTCAGGCCACAAGGTAAGGCAAGATGACCTGGAGCAAGTGAAACCATCGCGTGCAAGGACTTCCTGCGTGCGTGTGCGTGTGTGTGTGAGAGAGAGAGAGAGAGAGAGAGAGAGAGAGAGAGAGAGAGAGAGAGAGAGAGAGAGAGAGAGAGAGAGAGAGAAACAAAAGAAACAAACAGATACAAAAATAATTATAAACAAAAACGAAAGCAAAGCAATAATCAAAGCCAGAATAAAACAATGATCCACACACACACACACACACACACACACACACACACACACACACACACACACACACACCTCCTCCCTCCTTCCCTCCCTCCATTAACACACAAGTTCCCTCCACAAATGACCTTCCCACAGTCAAGTTTTCACTCTCGCTACCCAACCAACCAACCTTCCCGCCCCCCCTTGTACTACTGCAGGTGGGAGGGGGAGAAGGGAGGGAGGGGAAGGAAAGGGACTAGATGGAGCAGAATAGAGCGGATGGGGAAGGGAAGAGAAGATTGTAGGAAGAGAAGGATATGGAAAGATAGGAAAGGAAGGGGATAGGGAAGAGATGGTAGTTTGTGAAAAGAGAGAAGGGAATGGAAAGGGAAGGTAAGAGAAGGGAAGGAAAGGGAAGGAGATGGACTTCGGATGAGAGAGGCTGAAAGGAAGGGTGGAAATGAAGGGAGAAGGGAGAGCTAATGCTGAAGAGAAAGTGAGAACAAATATGAACTAGAAGGATGAAAATAAATGGTAGATAGAGAAAAGGAAAAATAATAATAAGAGAAAGGAAGAGACAGACAAAAGAGCATAGAGGATGGAGAGTGAAACATTGAAGGAAGGAAAGAAGAGAGAAGAAATGATAGAAGTGATTTAAGTAGAGAGTAAAAAAGAGAAGGATGAATAGGAAGAGGAAGAAGAAGAAGAAGGTGGAGGGAGGAGTAGCTAATGTGATGTGGGTGGAGGCAGTGGGTAGGCAAGGTGGTTCTCTCCCCTCCACCCAACCTCCCACGTTCCAAGGAGAACATCCACACCCACACCCACACACACACACACACACACACACACACACACCCTTAAGCCGCCTTGCAGAATAAAACGCAAAATAATGATGATGATAATAATAATAACAACATATATAAAAAGAAAGATATAAAAACTTGTACAAAGGCGATATGAAGGCCACCACCATTACTACCACTACCACCACCACCACCACTACTACCACTACCACCACCACCACCACCACTACCACCACTACTACCACCACCACCACGTATATACAGTAAACAATGGATTTAACCAACCCTTTACACCATAACATTGCGGAAAATTACACACACACACACACACACACACACACACACACACACACACACACACATACATATGTAATCGTGGAGACTGATTATCAAATTTTCAAGGCGAATGCAAGAATAAAAGAAAAAGAAAAAGAAAAATCATATGTGAGTTTGATAAATGTTGAAATAGAACTGAAATAATGCTCTCTCTCTCTCTCTCTCTCTCTCTCTCTCTCTCTCGTTAGGTGCAACTTAAAACTACAACAGAGGACACGTACGAGAGAGAGAGAGAGAGAGAGAGAGAGAGAGAGAGAGAGAGAGAGAGAGAGAGAGAGAGAGAGAGAGAGAGAGAATCACCGTTATATATTATGCAGTTACCTCCTCACAGTTGCACAACGAGAGTAAAAAAAGATACAAGAAAACAAAGAATAAAGAAAATTGGTGCATCCAGGAGGCGACCATTTAATGAAAGCATGTGTGTCCACTTCCGTCTTAGAGAGAGAGAGAGAGAGAGAGAGAGAGAGAGAGAGAGAGAGAGAGAGAGAGAGAGAGAGAGAGAGAGAGAGAGAGAGAGAGAGAGAGAGATGAATGGATGCGTCGAGCTCTTTTAACATGTGTCTGGCGAAGGAGAACAGTATGCCAGCAGAGGAAAAGAGATAAGGAAGAGGAAGAAGAGGACAAGTAATGATCAACTTTTTTCCCCTCGTGTCCAGACCTCCACACCCATAGCGGTATAATAATTTCATGACTCATAATTCAGTTACCAACACCACCACCCTCTCTCTCTCTCTATCTGAAAAGGTCACCAGTTGTCTACCTTGCCAGCCTCTACCACACACACACACACACACACACACACACACACACATACACATACACACACACACACACATACACACTGTCCAAGGCTGTGCTCAAACCCTACCCTCATCTCCCCTTCCCGCCCCTCCTGTCTGCCCTGCTGGGCGGGGATGCACAGAAGGCCTGGAGACATTACTGCCCAGCCGCCTGTCTGCCGCTCTAGCCCTCCCTCAGGCTTGTCTAGACCGGTCCGTGGATGGCGATGGTGGTTGTGGTTGGTGAGGTATGGGTGGTGATGACAGTGGTGATGATAGTGATGATTGTGGCCATGTAGCTTGGAGACATTGCAGACAAGGGCATGAAACTGGCTACAGACTCACGCACACACACACGCGCGCACACACACACACACACACATATGCCGTGCTAATTTACATTCACACTGTCCTTGCGTGTTTCGTACTAATGTCCGTCCGTCTGTCTGTTTGTCGTTTTATTATTTCTATCTGTACCTTTCTGTCCAATTTCTACTGTCTGTCTGTCTGTCTGTCTGTCCTTGGTTGTCTGTGTATGTGTCTGTCTTTTACAAAATCATACAAGGCTAGGCTAGTCAGTCCGTGCAATGACAAGCATCAACAGACAATAATTTCCTTACAAAAACAATGGTCATGATAATAAAAAAAATATATAAGATATAAAGACATTAATTCACGACAAGCTCCACACAGCTGCCTTCCACTACTCCACCACGGTAACATGAAGCTTCCTAAACTCCACCACATGAACCCACTACTATAATATAAGCTTCAATCGCGACCTAACTTAATGAAGCTTCGAAAATCTCCTCCTACGCCCGCCAGCCCGTCACGACTCTATATGCTCTTTTTGTCCCTCATCCTCACCTGGCTAGCTAACTGTCCGTGTCTGTGGCTAGCTTGGGATAACTACCTGACTGGCTGACTGACTGGAGGGAACACAATATTAACGCACTTACATCTTAAGTAGTATCATTATTACACTTTAGTCTGGTTTATTAATAGTTAAACTTGGATTATATTTGTGGAGTACAGTTTATGGTCTAATGTTTGAAGTCTCTCTCTCTCTCTCTCTCTCTCTCTCTCTCTCTCTCTCTCTCTCTCTCTCTCTCTCTCTCTCTCTCTCTCTCCTGATAGCCTGCAGATGGGATTAAATAAACAAGTAAACCGATTTAGGGAAGGAGAGGAGAGGAAAAAAAAAGTTCTACACTCGGGCCTATCCCGACTTCCTAAGGGGGGGAGGGGAGGGGAGGGAGGCTGTCTGATCGATTGACTAGTGGTGTAGCGTGTGGTGGTGGTGGTGGTGGTGGTGGTAGTGGTAGTGGTGGTGGTGGTGGTGATGATGGTGATGGTAGTAGTGGTGGTGATGGTGATGGTAGTAGTGGTGGTGAAGGTGGTGGTACACGTGTAGTATGCGCCCGGCCATCTAGCGCGAGAATACACACTCACACTCACACACACACACACATACACATACACATACACACACACACACACACACACACACACACACACACACACACATTCAAAATACAGGAGCACACTCAGAGAGAGAGAGAGAGAGAGAGAGAGAGAGAGAGAGCGAGAGAGCGAGTGAGAGAGAGACCCACGTTAACACACACACACACACACTACCACCGTGACCCAACCTAACCTGACCTCCCCCCCCCCTTACTTACCCATGTGACCAGGGCGCTCCTCATGAACTCCTCCACAGGGTCACTTGACATCATGACCACCGCACGCACGCAAGCACGCACGCAACTCTGCCGCTAACACACGTACACACACATTCACATTATACCACCACACGCCTCCGAGGGCACCACTGTAACCGTGTCCGACTCTAAGATCGATTTTGTTCTACCGGAATAAACACGTATAGCGACACTTCATATTTTCAGTAATTCGTCTCCAGTAAGGGACGTAATACCGCACCGCTCGAGCACTGCATTGACACTGAGCTCATTGAGGTGAGGTAGCAGCGGCAGCGAGTCCCTCTACTACCGCGGAAAAAGGTTGTACCACACTTCCTCTCAAAATAATTTACATGGTGATATTTACATAATATGGCAATATCAAATTCACGTTTTTTTTTGGGGGGGATAAGGGAGATTCTGCAACAATGTAAATATGATCACACTATCGCCGTAGATGGTGTATATTCCTATGTTTTGTTAGCTATGCATAAATAAAGGTCAGTGTTCCCAGGAGAGGAAGCAGTACAAGGGAACTAAATGAAAACGTGACTTACAAAGGATTTCTGAGATCTTACTGTATACACAAACCTATTACTCTTATCTTACTATGCGTGTCGTCACTGTAAGCAAAAACTGGTGTCTCGAAGCAGGTTTCATCCATATTGACTCGAAAACATTAGCTCCTCCCTTTTGCATACACTTATTACAACTTATTTCATCCGACGCAGGGGTTCATGGAGACGGGTGGAGAACTCTAGACCCGGCGAACCCACTACAATAGCTACCACTCCTAACCCGCCCACTATGACGCCCAGCACACAACTGAATCACCAAACCCTGTCACTAACCACGTCTTCTTCCCTCCCCTAAACTAACGAAAAGCACCACGCACACTCTAGACATAGTTAATACAATGAAGCATTATCACTCCTAATACACTATATATATACACACACACACACACACATCTATCACTCCTATCTTACACTGACTTCCACAATGACGGCCGTGGTGTAAGACAATTAAAAACATTATATAAGATAAAAATTACAAATGGGAGAAGCTTTACCTCCATAAAATTGGCCTGAGGTACTTACTGACGTTTTTCCAAATGACTTATACTATTTACTTTTCAAGAGAATAAAGATGAAGATGATGATAATGATGATGATGATGATGAGACATGGGTTGTACGTAAAAAGTACTTACGATGAACAAGGCTGTTTCACGAGGGAGGGAGGGAAGGAAGGAGGGAAGGAGGGGGATGTGAAGGGAAGGGAGAGAGCACACAGTAACACTAAGCTCACCTTGCCTCCACCCCTCACCTTTACACCCTTCACATAAACACGTTTTTTCGACACCGAGACATGACTTTTCGGTGGTCATTTGCCTCGTTCTAGCTGGAGACATTGAGGCAAATAATCATACATGTCAACACCACACACATTGCATGAAGACCCTATGGGAAAACCAGCATTAGGTCCTGACGTAACAAGCATCTCCTGACGCTTGATGTGTCAGGAGACACATGAACCTCTGTCGTGGACTGTATGTCAGGAGCTCGTGCATGAACTTACGTCTAGAGAAACACCTTCGTGCATTTTACTTATTACAGGTGCAAGTTAAAGAATACAGGAAGTAATGTAACCAGGATGGCGACCAAGGTTAGACTGGCTTCCCAGCACGTAGTGGAGGCTCACAACCACTTTGGTTCGTATCACTCTGCCGATGCTAAACTACCACTCCCTCGTTTGGGTATTCCGGTTGTTATAGAGCTCCTGCAGTGACGCCACGACCTTGAGCCAGGATGTAAGCAACCGCCATAGTGAATAGTTATTTGCATTACAGTCGTGTATATAGACACTGTCATAGTGAATAGTTATTTGCATTACGCTCCCAAAAGCTCCCAAAAGTCTCATCTGGCCCTCGCTCTGAAAAGGTTGCCCACCCCTGCATTAGGCCACATATATATATATATATATATATATATATATATATATATATATATATATATATATATATATGTATGTATGTATATATACACATATATTCCGACCTCGTTTCTCATCTAATCTTCATGGCTTCTCCCGTCTTGTGTGCGTGACGACCGACGGTGCCCCGGCGATGACTGGGGAGAAAATCCGACCTCGTTTTGCCGCCTCCCTACATGCTGCGCCCGGGGACAGATGTACCCCCTTGCCACCCCCTAGCTACGCCACTGACCACCACAATGCCACAAAGAGATGCTATTGGTAATTTTTCCACACTGCTTGCTCTCTCTCTCTCTCTCTCTCTGGTCTCCTTTATCCCGTGTCCTGCCAGTTATTTACGTTTACTACAATATTATTACTCATCTGTTGTTCCCTTTCTCTCCCAAGTCTTCCTTTCCTAAACTAATCTGGCGTCGAGGATGTGTCTGGTGAATATATTGGTTGTGTTTGATTCTGGTAGGATGTCGGTTTGATCCATGTCCTATATTTCACTCGGTATAAAAAGGATTATTAAAGTAGTTTTTATCTCCTCAATTCCCATTACACGAAGGTCTGTGATGTGCATATATTATCATCAGGCGCCTGTAACAACAACAAAACGTGCTGCAAAAAGTTACAGGGGTGGAAGTCTGGTTTTTTTTATTGATTACGTGATGAAATAATTACAGCATTGACCTCCACAGTCCACCCTCTGCTGCGGTCAAGGTCACAGAGCAGAGGGAAGCTGCAGACAGACGTATGGATTGAGCCAACCACGGCAGTCAACACAAAACCATTAACATTAACTAATTAAAACAAAACGTATATAATGATGATGATGAAAATGATAATGCTAACAAATAATAATGTCATAATAATAATAATAATAATAATAGTAATAATTAAGCTCAAACATCAGATCGCCTCATTTCATGGGTGTTAGGCATTGACAAAAGTTACTGAACAGGAATAGTTTCATTAATCAAGGCTATAAATAGGTGATTAAAACAGTATACTATTTTGAAAGTATATTATTTTTATTCATCTCATTTTCCTCTAGTATAGGATCTCAACATTGGGTGTCCAGATCAATGTCACTAAAATAAAAAATAAAAATAAATAATAATAAATATATAAATAAATACAGTAATAATAATAATAATGAATACATAAATAACAAATAAATCAAAAATGCCAGTCACTCAGACAACTCCTAACCTTCTTCTCTATAGCAGCAATAAATGATAAAACACTTATGAATATTCTTTGGTGGGCACGTCAGTGTTGTACTTTAATGTTAATGTTACCCAAAGGTCTATATATAAATAAGCTTAATCAATAAAACAATAATATTAGATACCTTTTGACTTGCACACAGTGAATATTATGTAGACACTATAACGAGACTCACACTGCCTCTTGAAATTACTATAAACTACATACTATACAACTGTTATGCTGAGGACTAGAATATAAATGACACTCCTTGCATTGTACATATGACTAGATTATATTATGTCAGTATAGATCTCAAAAAGTTCTGTTCAAAATTCATTCCTTATACGCTATGCACAATACGCATGATTTCACTGAATGGACGGATAGACGGATGGTAAGGCACACACAAAAGTACGTACACACATTCCATCATATATTCACACACGCGCACACACACACACACACATATACCTTTCAAATTATCACAGATTACCCGACACAAGCAGTCAATAAGCTATCAAACCACTACTATGCATTACTCCAGTCTTCAATGCCATGGGTCTGGCCACCAAACACACTGCTTCTAACACTAAGACCCTCAATGACCCTAGACGACATGAAATAAAGAGTCTGATTAAATAAATGCAATCATATGTATCTCTCCTTGTCGTGTATTCCGTGGAGCTAAACTAGACACGTACAACCATTATAAAACAAGTCCACTGTAAGGAATCGGACTAGATGTGTTCCCTTGCCGAGACACCCTAAGCCAGTGTGGCATAATATCTGACTTAACACCGCCCCCCTACGATTAATGAAAGCTACATCCCTACAAAGGCCAATATGTAACCGTGCTGTACCTGATGAATGGTTACATAGGTTGTGTAATGCATCAGTGAATAACAGAGGTGGGAGGAAGGAGGATAACAGGTGGTGAAATGAGGAAGAGTGGAGTGTAGTAATCAAGTAGTGAGAAAAAGGAATATGGAGGTGGTTTGAGCATGTTGAGAAAGTGACGGAGAGTGATGCCGTGAAAAGAATGTGAGATCTGAGCGTATAATACATATTTTTTTTAGAGATATGCTCAAGAAAACCTTAGAATGAAGTGTGATTTGAGGCTGCTAGACACACTACAGCTTGGTGAGGCACTAGTGTATAACCTAAACAAACCTGACACATACAAGCATATATATGGAGCCTTTCAAAGTAATGAGGATGAATAAATATGAACTATACTTAAAATCTACCATTACTACCTCAAAAAATATATAGTATCTTCATTATCTTGCTGTCCCATGTTTGCATTAGTGTCAACCTCTATGTGTGTGTGTGTGTGTTCTGGTAAACTTTCCCAGCTGAGAGAGAGTCAAAGAGGCCACAAAAAATATGTACAAATGTTTGGGAGACTGCACTGTGTAAATATTGAAAATTAAAGTGAAGTGAAGAGAAGGTCACACAATGAGGTCAAAGGCTGAGGTCGGGTCAGGTCAAAATGATGCAGGTTTTCACAGACATTCACTTCACGTTTCCACAAAGTTTGGGTGAGGTGAGGTTGGTTTCTCTCTCTCCTTCTGGTACTCCAAGGCAATCTTCTCATTAATTGTCTTCCAGTCTATGTTCACCTGTGGAAGAAACACAATATAAACTAAAAGACTGAATCACTCGTATCATTATCATCATCATCGTTATCATTATTAGAACACTCATTCCTATACTCAAGAAAAAGATAAGCTTCCCTTTAATATACTTACAACGTTTGCTAATAATAATAAGTGGAAAATAGAACACCAATAGTTTATGACTTGAGAAGAAATGGAAAAAATCACAGTCAATATGCTTCAGTCTCCTCCCATCATCACCTTCAACAAGCTAAGTTTCATTACCATAACACCATAATCTAATTCTTCATCATAAAAGTTCTAAGTTGATTTCATTCTTACCTGTTTTTCATACTGTTCGAATATCTTGCTTGTTTCCGGCTTGTTGAAGCGCGCCAAGTACCTCTTCCTGTAGGCGACCACAGTGTCAACGTGAGTCTTGTGTCTGATGGCCAGTTGCAACGCACGCTCATAGTTGTAAGTCATCAGGTTGAGCATTATGGCCCTGAAGTGGAGGCCAGACTGAACTAGAGTGGCCTCAGCATCCCCAATATGGCCTCCTAGCATGGCCATCTCCGCTGACCTCACCTCCTTGATGGGTATTTCCTTGATGTAGCGGATGTACTGTACTTTCTCAGCTTCGTTTATAGCTGCGTAAGCCACCTCCGCCGTGTTGAGTTCCTTGCTAGCTGTAGCCATGGCCGCTAAACACGCCCACACTATGTCATCCTTCACAAACCTGGCCAGCCTCACCGCGTCGTCCCATCGCTTGGCCGTGACGTAGCTGTGCAGGAGTGCCGGGTACGGACTCACACTCAGGGTCACCAAGCTGCCGTCCGCCCTCCTCACAGTCACAACAGAGTCCAGGAAACTGTCCACCGCTGCATTCTTACCATACTCAGCTGCGTCTTGCTCCATAGCGGTGGCCCGAAGCATGTCTCGGTCCACAAACACCACCGCTGGGTAGAACCACACGGTGAATTTGGAGTCCTGTAGGGCAGCCAGCATGTTAGCGCCATCGTTCCAGCACAAGGACTGCACCATGCCACCAAGCTTCACGGCCCGGCCCATGGTGCCCACACGCTGCAGGGTCACTAGCAGAAGGTCACGGTTGCGGTCTACTATAGCCATGCGCCTCTCATGGGCCATACCAACCTTGTCGAGTGCAATCTCGACTATCTCCAGTTTATGTGACCAAGCCTTGCCGTCATTAAGTCCTTTACCCGTTGTGGCATCAAACAAGTGCACAACCTTCTCATCACTCTTGTCCCGGATGGCTAAGGTGTCGTTAGAGAGGGAGACGGTGTGGCTGTTGAGCACGTCCGTCCGCATGCCTGGCCAGCGCGGCGCACACAGCACACGGCCGTCGTAGGAGTAGACGTACACGTTGACGCCGTCCACCAGCAGAAAGTGCCGCTCCGCCTGCATGATGAGGCTCACGTTGGACTCCTTGAGGTCAAAGATGAAAGGCGTGTTCCAGTTCCGGGTGGAGTAGATGTACCCTTGGGAGGAGGTGATGATGACCATGTAACCGTAAGATAAAGACACGTTAATGATGCGATCTCTCATCTCTAACTTCTCCCAAGCCTCATTCGTCACATCACGCAGCGCTATGCTCTTCCGGCTGGTGACTGTGGCCTCGTAACTCTTCCACTCCAGGTGCCTCTCAATGATGTGGGAGAATATAACATGACCGTTCCCACACGCACCGGCAAACTGCGTCCCGTCACTTGACCAAGCAATGTTGAAGATGCTCCCGGTACTTGGCTTCTCAAGGGAGTGACACCAACCAGCCTTGTCACACAGCCTTAGGGTATTGAAGGAGCCGACAGCAAAGAGTTGGCCGTCAGGGGACCATGCGAGGGAGGTGATGGGGTGGTGGTGGGGGCTGGAGGTGTACAGCTGGCGGCCAAAGTTGTCCCACACGCGGTACTTGGTGTCCTCGCCCCCAGACAGGATGAGACCGGTGTTAGGGTTCCATGCCACCTTCAGGATCACTCCCTCGTGTGCCTTCCACTGTCAAGGTCAAACAAACACTCTTATAGCAAACCCAAACATGTGGAAGTAACTAAAACTAATACGGATTGATAATACAAGGAATACAATACATAACAGGTTACGGATTTAACAATGAAAATTTTAAATAAGGCTTCCTCTGAAATATGTAGAGTTAAGTTATCAAAGGCTGCAATTTAATCAATCATTTTCCATTTTTTAACTCAATAAATATGAGTCATTAAAATAATACTTGACACAAATCACCCAAAGCAAAACAGGAGTGTGTAATGGTTCACCTGTATTGGCTTGGAGTTAGGGGCGAGGGGCTTGATGATAAGGTTAGTGCCAGTGGTATACAGCACCCCGTCGGAGTCAGGTGCCCACGCTGCCCCGTACACCGGCACTGACACCTGGGCCAGCGTGGACCTCAGCATGCCACTACGGGACCAGATCTTGACCAAGCCGTCCTCACCAGCTGGGACGATGATGTAAATTTTGTATACACAGTGTGAGAGTGTGAGGTATAAAAAGAATGAATACAAGTGTGATAAACAATGGAATAATAAAAACATAAGAAAATAAGGAGGCTGCAAAAGGCCAGTTGAACTACATTAGGCAGCTCCTGTAAATAAATAAATAATAATGGCAAGGAAACTGTATAATGTGTTCTATGAAGTATTTTATGGTGTTCTGTTAACTATGAAAACATATTAAATTGCAAAAAGACATTGAAAGCATTAACTATTAAACTGTTAGAAATATAAGCATGTTGCAAGTACTTAAAACTATATAATCAGGAATATCAATCTTATAATTGTCATATATAAGAAAAATCACATCCTTGAAACAAATAGCGTTTTAAAACATAGTAAATATTACTTATATATAACCTAAAAAAAACCCAGGAAAATCAGACATATCACAACTCCACCTCTTCACTTTTCTCCTCTGAAAGAAAGTAACCAATTATAAAACTCAATAAAAAAAAATTAAACCATCCATAAACCCCACACACATACAGAACAACTACAAAACAAAGCAAACAAGCATGAATGGAAATGACTACATGTGCTACAAACAGACAACAGATCCTGCTGCCCCACTGTAGAGAGAGAAAGAGAGAGAGATGTACGCACCTGTTACCAGTCCTGCCCCATCGTGACTCCACTGCCCCACCAACACAGCCCCGCGGTGAGCCTCCACAGTCTTCTCAATGCGACCACTCCGACCCACTATGTAAAACTTCCCTGTAATGTAAAGTGTCAGAGTGTAGCTTCCTTTCTTACTAACCTAATGTTCCTAGTTTCAGTCTTTTATATATACTGAAACTGTAATCTTAAATTGGCTTCAAAAATTCAGTCTCACCATCACATGCCGTCAGTAAGAACACTTCCGATCCAACTTTTGTTTTCTGCAGGGCTGTCCTGGGTAGCCACTGCAGGTCAATCGGGTACAGGGTGGAGGGAAACTGTGCTACCTTAGTGGTCTCATTGGACACCAGATTCCACTGAAGGAGTTGTTGGTCATCACTGCAAAGGCAACACCACTATGAATACACCATATCATCACTAACCTAACCTAACCTCACCATAATCACACACATTTAGTACACAGAACACACACCTGCAGGAGAACACTTCATCAGGTGACATCCATCCCACGCAGGATACAATGTCGGTGTGTTTGGGTTTACTCAGCATGGAAGTCTTGAAACGCATTATCACGAGGCTGGAAAGTAAGGTGTTGTTAAGGAAATTCTTGACATTGTTACACCTTGATAATATTAGTAAACTGTATACTCTTTGGAACATAGTACAGCACAAATATTAAATCAGACAAGAAGTGACTGTTAATATCATCCTACGACAAGTATATCGAGACTGTAAGACATAGAAGAGGCACCCTTTATGTGCATTGACTCCTTTGGTAAGCAATCACCTGCTGCTCAGATGACAGCTTCTTCTTCTTCTTCTTCTTTGACAGATGACAGCTTCCCTTCCCTTCAGACTCCCTCGCTTCCTCCAGCCAGGAATGTAAACAAATCCAGTTGCCAGACGAGCGGGAAAAAGTCATATATCTTAAACTAACCTTCTATTTATACTAACCAATCAACGAGTAACTTGAACACTAAATTAAATAAGTATATTCAATGTAAATGTGAGATATTTAAAAGCCTATTTATTAGTATATTCATTTTAATGACTAGTTTTTCCCCGACTTGACATCTGGTTACCAAGACAACCAGATCCAAACATAAACATTCCAGAGTGTGTCAGTGTGTGTCAAGCGTGGAGGCACTTCAGGACTGGAAGATTGTCACTCCTCCATTCACTGTCATCCCTTCACCTCCACAGAACAACACTAACTGACCTCTTAGGTGGCTCTCAACACCCTGGCCTGACCTTCAAAGTACTCAAGCACACCAGGACCTTCAAAGAGAGGACAGGTCAACTCAACACGATCTGATCCACTTACTCATCTGCAACCTGTACTTTTGGGGCACTAGAGGCTGTGTCAAATTCCCAAGAAGAAGAAGAAGTCTTGAAGGGCAGGGCGTGTGGAGGCAAGGCAGGGATGGCAAACACAGACTCAGGCCGCGTCATGTAAGGGAAAGAAAAGAATTTAAACTTTTTTTTTCCTGGAGTATTAAACAGATTAAGCTGTGGAAAAAAAAATATATATATATGAAAATTTTCTGCACTGTTTTACTAATAGAAATTATTAAGTTTGGATTTATGTTTTTTACGTTATTGTGTTAGATGAAGGCTGGTATGATATGAAAAAAAAATATATATATATATAATAAAAGAAAAATCTCATAATTATTTTTTTGTATGTTTTAGGGTGTAGAGTGATCTAACCAACACCCTGCCCTGTGCTGGGAGGCGTCACCCTACCCTCACCCACCCTCACCCTACAAGTGTAACCACCAGCAAGTCTACATCAACACCCAAAATGGTGATGCTTCTCAACAAGTGTAGTGGTGTTCATTATTATTATTATTATTATTATTATTATTATTATTATTATTATTATTTTTTTGTGTGACATTCAGTTCTGGTGCTTCCTTCCTTCTCATGCTTATTTTTCCTTCCTTCCTTAGGCTCATTGATTTATCTGGAAATCATGTGTGCTCTCCATACTCTCTCAAATATAAATAAATACATATATATAAATAGCCTATTCATCTTCTTTCAACTTTAAGATGCATGTATTCTAATGTCTAATTATTATGAACACCTTTTCAGATTCTGTCACGTGCAAAGCCAGCCTTGGGTTTGAATGCCAATGCACACATCACTGCCGCCACCAACAAGAAGGCTTTGCCAAAACTTGAAGACTTCCTCAAAAAGAGAGACTTCACGGGTGCAATTACGCTGTTGGAGGTAAACTATAAACTATTTATTTCATGTTCAAATGAAAGGCAATGTTGTGTTTTGTAATTGTATTTCTGATTAAGTTTTACATATGTCAAACCTAGGACACATTTCTTTTTCCATCACTGCAGAAAAGTATAAGTACAGAGCTTTAAGCAGAAAATTAATAGTACAGATATTTAAGCAAAAAATCATTAATACAAATCTTTAAGCAGAAAATTATCAGTAGAAACCTTTAACCTACCACCTCAATATCACCCATGATTTACCTCGTAGAAACAAGCATCAACACACCTTTTCTCTTATCCAGTTTCAGCGTAACAGTGGCAATGCTAATGAGCAGAACGACCAGTGGATTGGCTACTGTGCCTTCCACCTTGGCGACTACAAGCGGTCATTGGTGGAGTTCCAGAAGCTGACCGTCAACCACAAGTCACCATTACCGGAGAACTGGATCAGCCTTGCCTGCTGCTACTTCTACCTCGGCATGTACCCAGAGGCGGAGGAGGTGAGTGTAATGCTTTTACTTATCTCTACATGAATACACAAGCACAAGATGAGTAAAATAAGGACATGGAAAGGTGTTGAGTGTAGTGTTGTTTGCTACATAATGGGTGAAATTTGCTTGGCTTTATCACTTCACTTAGTCTCAAAGCTCTTTCTCAGCTCCATGTATTAAAAAATCTCATAACTATATAAATAACTAATGAATATATATTACAAGTATCCTACGAGTCCTACTGAGGTTCCCGTCACATCCCTAGGCATCCGAGAAGGCGCCTAAGTCAGCACTACGTACCCGCCTCTTCTTCCACCTCGCACACAAGTTCAACGACGAGAAGAGACTCATGATGCACCACCAGCAGCTTGAGGATGTGATTGAGGACCAGCTGAGTCTTGCCTCCATACACTACCTTCGCTCACACTACCAAGAGGCTATTGATATATACAAACGCATCCTGCTAGACAACCGGTGTGTGTTTGGGTGTGTTTGTGGCTGAATATAATAGTGTAATAGTGTTCTTTTGTAAGCCTCTGCAGTCTATCTATCTTTCCTAACTAAAGCACCAGATAAAACTACAATATTAGAATCCCTTTTGCATCTTTACACGAGACACAAGCGCTACATAGACCAATTCATTATTATTCAACCGTAACTTTCCCTGCCTCACTGACTGTATTCAACCGTAACCCTTCCCTACCTCACTGCCTGTACCCTAAGTAGAAGGTCTTATATCATGCCCCCAGAGAGTAATATTTAACCATAACCCTTCCCCAGAGAGTAATATATAAGCGTACCTTTCCTTACCTCACTGCACCCTAAATAGAAGGTCCTTTATCATCCCCCCAGAGAGTACTTGGCCCTGAATGTGTACGTGGCGTTGTGTTACTACAAGCTGGATTACTATGATGTATCCCAGGAGGTGTTAGCTGTCTACCTGCAACACTATCCTGACTCTCCTATAGCTATCAACCTCAAGGCCTGCAACCACTTCAGACTCTACAATGGCAAGGCGGCTGAGCAGGAACTTAGGGCTTTGCAGGTGATCAATGGTTCTCCTAAATAGACCTCCTCTGTTTCTTATGTTTAGATTTGTTGATTTTTCAGGTTTTGTTGTTCGTTTATATTGCCTTTTGATTAATATATGTCATCGTTATTGGTTATGGTAAAGTATTTTATTATTACGAATACTATATATGACCACACTAAAGCAGGTTTCTCTCGTGTGGTTCATTCAACACGACCCTCATATATAACAAGGGTTTGATGTACTATATATATATAGATCATATTTATTTTCACTTTTACCATCTCTATATTACAGTAATCATTAAAAAACATTGATTCTGAATGCGACAATAATAAAAATGCTATCCTTCAATAATTACCATCACTCTTATAAATAATACATAACAACATAGTATAGATCTCACGTAACGGAATGTAACGCCTTCAGGATGTTACGTCATCACCGCTCACCTTCGCCCAAGACCTGGTGCGGCACAACCTGGTGGTGTTCCGCGGGGGAGAGAGTGCCCTGCAGGTGCTGCCTCCGCTCGTTGATGTCATCCCTGAAGCGAGACTCAATCTGGTCATCTATTACCTGAAGCAAGTGAGTGACTCCATCTGTATTCCTGATCAAAATAAATAAATAAATATAAATAAATAAATAAAAAATCTTAATTCTTTATAAGAGATGCAGGACTGACTTACCACATTACCATTATATTAACAATTACATACAAGTAGATACCAAGCATAAATATATACTAGAAAAACACTTAGCAGACCTTTCTCACCACAAAAAAAGTACAAAACTTAGATGTACTAATAGAAAATAATGATGACAATAGACAGTTATGAAATGTACGTACTTCCACCCACATTCACTCGGGTTGAGGTGGTGTTGGTGTCACTGTAACAGAACCCAACTTTGTCCCGCAGGATGAGGTGCAAGAGGCTTACACTCTCCTTAAGGACCTGGAACCCACCGTGCCTCAAGAGTACATCCTCAAGGGAGTCGTCAATGCTGCCATCGGACAAGAAACTGGATCTGTGAGTTGCTTTCATATATTAAAGAAAATTTCCATGCATACGAGGAAGGAAAACAGGGACAAAAATAAATATAGACTCTCCTATTGTGGCTATCATTTAAATGGATTTCTTAGCAACAAGCGTTAGGTATAGATATATAAAATGTGTTAAGGAAAATAATACGTTTACTAAATCATAAAACCTTGGATGACTCAAGAAAACGTATATAATAGATTCCTTTGAGTCTCACCTCGTGCATTATGGGAGGAAGCAGAGGAAGATGGTATAGTATTTGATGATGTTTTTTCAGAGGGAGAACTTGAAGGTCGCCCAGCAGTACTTTCAACTGGTAGGCGGCAGTGCTTCTGAGTGTGACACCATCCCAGGCAGGCAGTGTATGGCTTCCTGCTTCTTCCTCCTCAAGCAGTTCGATGACGTCCTCCTCTACCTCAACTCCATCAAGTCTTACTTCTACAATGATGACACCTTCAACTTTAATTATGCACAGGTAACTTGAACCTCAATGTGGTACTATGACTCCACCTGTAATGAAAGTTGGTTGAATATCAGTATTTTGTAAGGTAGACTCCTTCTATTATTAATCCAATTAGTTTTATTACCGAGATAGAAAATGTTTGGCTTTACATTGCATATATACTTAAGGTCAGCTATTTCTGCATGTTAAATTGTGTTTCTTCCTCAGGCCAAGGCAGCCGTGGGAGACTACAAGGAGGCAGAAGAAGTTTTCCTTTTGATTCAGAATGAGAAAATCAAGAATGACTACGTGTTTCTGTCTTGGCTTGCACGATGCTGTGAGTTGTTAATTAATAGGATTTTGTATTACAGCCTTATGCAATTTTCTAAACTTTTTATATGAAACAGCAGATATGAACACATCTTCTGAGGGAATGATGATTTAAAAACTGATTTATAAACCTTATTTATAATGGCAGTCATCATAATAAGTTCTTCACAATTGTATCATAAATATTTCCAGACATCATGAACAGCAAACCGAGACTGGCTTGGGAGTTGTACCTCAAGATGGAAACCTCAGCGGAGGCGTTCAGTTTGCTGCAGCTGATCGCCAATGACTGCTACAAGATGGGTCAGTTCTACTATGCTGCTCGGGCCTTTGATGTCCTGGAGAGGCTGGACCCCAACCCAGAGTACTGGGAGGGCAAGAGAGGGGCTTGTATTGGCATGTTTCAAATGATCATTGCTGGAAAAGAACCCAAGTAAGTTTTCTATTTCTAATGTAAAATCTTAAGGTGCATGTATGATATGCAGAATCCATATATATATATATATATATATATATATATATATATATATATATATATATATATATATATATATATATATATATATATATAGGAAGACATCAAGGCTGTGCTTCTCCTTGACAATGCCCCAGCCCATCCAGCCATGACAAGGCTCTGCAGCAATACACTTAAATTCAGTACCCCTGTAGCAACTCTGTATGAACACGTCTTAACGAACGAAACCCCATATATAGCAAACTCGTTCGGTATTTTTACCGAACTTTGGATATAATGAATTATCGGATATAACGTCAGACCCTCCCCCCCAATTGGTTTGTTATATCGAGGTTTTACTGTACATAGAGAGAAGACAAAAACATGCCATATTTTATTTTCTAATTCAGTATTATGAATTTTGTGAAGGATGAGTGTGTGTGATATGAAATTATTTGTATCTATTCTGTCTATTCAGAAAGCCTGCAACAACTTTACTATAAATATTCTATCTAGCTTCAAGAAGGATACATTGAGTAAAACTATCTTGCTGGACTCAGAAATCTAACCAATATTCCATCTCCAGGGACTCTTTAGGGGACATCCTTCAGCTGCTTCGGAACACCGCCAACCCACAGGTGGAAGGCATCATCAGAGTCATTAAGATGTGCGCCAAGGACAACCACATCCCAGTGTAGCACCACAACACAACACAACTCATGTTCTGCTGTTCCGTCCAATGTCTAGTCATGCAATGTGAGAGTTATGTACTAATGAGAAGGCTAACCAGGATTTGACGTGTTACTATTTCAGTGCTGGAAAAGATTTTGAAAGGCTTTATTTATATGTAAAAAGTACAGTTTTCCCCAGAGAAGTGTTGTAGATACTTGGAAGAGGTGATAATGGCTAACTATGTACATCAACTGTAAGAATAACTGTACAAATATAGACTTCACAAGTGTAGCTCCGACCCTGTATACTACAACTAGGTAAAATAGGTCAATACAGCCCACCACCAGCCACTCAATGTAACACAACACTTATTAAAAGGAGAAAAATGAGGGGGTACATCTGTCCCCGGGCGCAGCATGTAGGGGGGCGCCTAAACGAGGGCGGATTTTTGTTTTTTTGGCCATGAATACATAGCTATATATATATATATATATATATATATATATAATATATATATATATATAATATATATATATATATATATATATATATATATATATATATATATATATATATATATATATATATATGGCCTAGTGGCTAGCGGTCCGGCATACCAGCTCAGGGTCCCGCGTTCGAGCCCTGGCACGTGCTGGCCACTTTTCTTTGGTAATACTGCCAAGTGGCCTAAGATCACCCACATGCTGCCATAACACTATCCTCGACGGGACTGTAAAGCTATATGCGCACACACATACATACATGCATCTTTATCATAGCTACTGTACATCTTTTTTTCCGGAAACACACACACACACACACACACACACACACTCACACACACATACATACATCTTTATCATAGCTACTGTATATCTTTTTCCGGAAACACACTCACACAAATCTATCTTACATCCTCTCTCCGGATACCTTGTCCTTGTAGTCGTATACATTGTCTTATTATCACTCAAAACAACCTTCCAATACCACTACAGAAGAATTGTGATGTACTGAGCCACGACAAGAAGTATACACCTTGTAAGCATGTCAAAGGAAAGGTTAATTAAAGAAACAATCAACTTTCACTGCTTATCATACTAAAACATTACAACACATCACAAGTGGTAGTTACTTATTATTATGCCTTAACTTAATGGAGAGAGAGAGAGAGAGAGCGAGAGAATAAATGCATTATCTTCCTTTTATTTGATATAATTTTAATGCAAACTAAAAATGTTACATCAAAATAATTTCTCATTTTTAGTTTATTTTCCTTAATAAGAAACAAAACATTATAAAAACCTTTGCGAAAAATCAGAAAACAATTACTTGGACTTGGGTTGGAAGTCTAAACTTAGAATCATATTAAATGGAATCTATAATATATATCTGTGCGTTACATATTTATCATCATTCTAAAGCTTTTTCTTTTTCTTGCTTTTGATCTACATTTTGTATAATATTAATTTGTAATTCAATAATAATAATAATCATAATAATAATCTTCTTCTGTGACCGCTAGCAGCCGGGAATGGACATTTATCAAGGTGATAATATTTCTTAGTTTTAAACCTTCCCTGTTCCTCTCCATGTCTATATAAGGGATGGAGGAGCAGTAACACATTATTCCTCACCATTAATAGTGGCAGATAATAAAGAAAACATTACCTATTAAGCGTAAATAACCTAATATAAAAACATCAACAAGTTTCAACAGGTAGGTACAGTTAGGTGGCGGCCGTGTGTTGACTGCTGGATTACGTATATATAAAACCAAAATTGAGATTTTTATTATACACAGAAAAGCAATTATATATACTTTAAAAAATCGACTGTAATACCTACCCATTTTCTACATAAACATTTGTTATATTTGATTCGTATTTATTTCACGAAAAATGTTTATTTCTAAGGTCAATCATAAAATAAAAAAATAGAATAAGGCAATAACAATGAAATTAAACTAATATTAACCATAAAATAGAATATATAAAAAATATTTAAACTGAAAGTAAAGCCTAAATAAACCATAACACAAAGAAGAACGGAAAAAGCAACGAAAAAATGAGAAAAAAAGTCGTAATTATTAGTTTACATTCAAGAGTGTTAATTATAGTGTGTTAGGCACAGTAAAAGAAGTGTTAGGACATGGTGACTTACAAGGATAGAGATGAAGGTGAGTGTGTTGTGAGTGTGTTTTGGTGGGCTAATGGGCTGAAAGGCTGACGGTAGCACTAAAATACCGGTATACCGTATGGCTTCTAATGCCTGTAATATCGGTAATACTGCCCCGAAAATACCGGTATGTCGGTATACAAGATAGGAGCTCATCCCTAGACACACACACACTCAGCTGATGCCAGGCAATGCAATCTGATTGTGTTTCCGATTAATAGTTATAATACTTAGGGCACCAGTTGTGTTGCATATCACGTGACATATATATATATATATATATATATATATATATATATATATATATATATATATATATATATATATATGGAGTTATATGTGGTGTGTGTGTGTGTGTGTGTGTGTAAGTAGATATGGAAATTACAAGTTAAGTTACTATAACAACAAGGTGACAGGAAACAACTTCAAAGTAATCTTGACTATCTATGTCTAATCAGCTTGGCACATACATGTAAAATAAAGTTTATCGTCGATGTATTTCTTGTAAAATGTGGTAAGATTGCAGACACGATACATGTTTAGGGTTCGTGTTAGGCCTGTGTTTGGGTGTTCGTATGTACGTGTGTGTGTTTCAGTTACGCGTGTCTGTCGTGAATTGTGTTGGGGAGCCGTGATTGGCTGCGAAGTATTAGCCAATGAGAGGCCAACAGAGCTTATATTAGCGGTGTGTGCAGCCTCGGAGGGGCAGAGAGGCTTTGGGCAGGGAGAGAGACGGAGGAAGAGAGAGAGAGGACAGAGGGTGGTGGTGGTTCTCAGGTAAGGAGAGGTCACGTGTTTTGCGACACCCTGCCTAGTGAGTGAAAGGGGGGGGGTGTTGCCGTAACACATCATATATAATAAAATAAAAAAATATATAAAAAACGCCCATGTTAACAATAAAAAAAATGTTTAACTCTCACAAATTATTCAAATTAACTCCGAAAAAAGACCTTTGAGTCATAATTTCAAACAATCTCAAACTGAACAGATAACAGTGATATTTAATGCAACAAGAAAGATGATAAAAAGGAGTGTATATACGTGTTTACACTCGGCTCGGGATGGAAAGAGGGTATGTGTTTATACTCTTACCCCAGCGAAGCATCATCATCATTATTATAAACCACTATGATTACACAGCCTCCAAGACCTTCTCCACTCCTCTTTACTATAAAAAAATATATATATAGCACAGTGAAACGACGACCTTTTAATGGAGGTATCAGAAGGTTAGCTGATACGGCACATTTCCTTTTTTTAGTATCCTGTAAACATGTTATTGAGTTGGTGAGGCAATGCTTTTTGTGAATACTGTACTGAGGGGAGACTTAGGAGACAGCGGCGTGTATCTTTGCAGAGAAGACGTGTGTGTCCTTGCTGCTCTCTCTTCCAAGTATATTTGCAAGTAGTAAAGATTGAGAGAGGTAATTAAAAGTTTTCATCGTTGGACTGGGTTTAGTTAACACGACAAGGTATAGTAAGGAAGTATTCAACATAAGTGACGTTAGTTAGAGAAATATTACTTCATGGAATTACTGAGTTATAATGAGTGATATTTCGGTGTTATGAAATTGATCTTACGTGTAACTTGACCGGTGAATACATTGCTATCACAGTTCTGGTATTACTGTTATTACATTAAATAGATCTACGGGTGACAGTCAGAGATTCAATTCATTGCCTAATAAGTAACTAACTTTCAGGTGGAGAGTGGCGCCAAAAGTGTGTGCGTATGTTGATGCACGGACGGACGGACGAGCTAGACCCTCGCATACTACCTGCCTATACGGACCCTATCTTCCCTTCCCTTCCCTGGCAGAACACAAGACGTAACTAAGTCTACTGGGTCCACACACCTCGTTACACTACAACATACCACTGAGCAAGGTATGAGAGTAACTGTGTGATTGTGTTCCTTCCAGTGACTAATTTGAGCGATGAGGTAATACAGATTAGAATACACTTCAGACTTTTATCAAATTCGTGGATTGTTTTTTTTTTTTCTTTGCATGCCACCTTGATTGTGAAAGAAAATTTAAGGTATGTGTAGTTATTTATTTGTTATGTGTATGGAGTCTAGTTTTTTTTATTAGCTTACTATTTGAATTAGAAGATAGTTTCCTATACTTCTGCTGGACTCCTTCCTGTGTATAGCCAGACGAGACGAAGCTTTAGAGACGATCTAGTGCTTGGCAGGAATAACATACTATATATAGATCACTTCATCGCTAAACACTGCCATCATTTACTTTACTCTACTTAAACCCTTCATTGTATTAACTAATCTATTTTCAATCCGCTAAAGCCATTCATCCTCACTCATAAAGTTCTTTTTACCACATGTTACCAGCTTTTATTTATTTTTTTCACGCTTTAAGACGAAATAATCAAGATATATTTCTTCTTATAACTTTGTGAAAGACTAATAAACACTCAAGATGCCGGTGGCCAGCACACACACACACACACACACACACATTGTCGCTCACACACACACACATATTCTCACACTCTCACACTCTCACACCCACACACTCTCACACACACGGGACCCCACGAGTATGAGCTCATTTCCCGTAAACTACAACTAGGTAAACAACACACACACACACACACACACACACACACACAGAGCACAGTGATGGTGGCTGTAACACTATAACAATACATACAGAAACTTTCCAATATAAAATCGTTGATCAACCTAACCTAACCAAACAATTTGCAGCTGATAAAGAAACACGATGAATGCATTTTCCGCTGAGCTATAATCAGATAACAAGCAACGCCTTCTCATAGCACTCGCTTCTCACTCAACGCAACGACCTTGAGAACGGTTGGCAGGAGAAGTGAGTCAAGGGGCCAGTACCAGTGCGATACATGAACTTTACGCGTCTCTTATACTATATATATAATGGTGAGCAGGTCCAGCGCGACTGCATTATAGCGTCAGTATAAGTCGGATACACACATCACTTAGACACGGTAAGCTATGTGTGTGTGTGTGTGTGTGTGTGTGTGTGTGTGTGTGTGTGTGTTTGCGTGTGTGTATAAAAAAAAAAATTAATAATTGACGGTTTATTAGAAAAAGCAGCCATAAGCTGAAAATATACATTTTAAACTTGCTTAATTCTAAATGTGAGGAGTGTAAGACTTTTCTTCTTAACATGAGACTATTCAGACAAATTGTTAGCATAGTGATAGTTGGTGGTATGTCGTGGGTCAGGTCAGGTCCGCTTCACGACCTTGTCCACCTCGGTGGTGTCTGGTGACGGTGTTGTAGCACCTTGGAGGTGTGTGTACATGTGTGTGTATGTGTGTGTGTGTGTGTGCATGTGTGTGCATGTGTGTGTGTGTGTGTGTGCTTGTGTCAATATTGGGCAGGTTTTCGACGCCCACAAGTCACACAGTTGATTGTATGTATCAACATGTCCGGGTGTTGCCGCTGATAGCATGGGCGTGGCGCGATAAGGTGACCCAAAGCACCTGACGCAGTGGGAGTCCCGGAGCGACGAGAGGACACTAAAGGCCTCCACGGGCTGCCCTTCTTAAGTTTAGGAAATCAACAGTGACTGCCTTGTCCCACCTTGAGGCAGTTGGATTTAGTTATGGTTAGAATACGACATGTTAGGTTAGGCTACATTGAAAATAAGTTATGTTAGATTTGTTTTGGATAAGTTAAAATCTGTTACTATGGTTTAAAGATGAATTCACGTGTAAAATGATTTGAAGGAATGTAGAAGTTATCGTTCCATGGTAAACGTATTGGATTTATAGGTACTGGTATCGGGAAAATTATAGGTATCGGTACAGAGGTAATAATACTGATAATAATAATACCTGATATTATCTCTCAATCGATGTTCCGCTGCTGTTTCATACGAATAATTATAGTCTCTTAAATAAATTATCCCTTTCCTTAACATTATAGACCTGACGACACACACACACACACACACACACACACACACACACACACACACACACACACACACACACACACACACACACACACATCTAAGAACTGTAACATAACCTCCATGAGTGTATCCAGTACCGAGAAGGAGGAGGAGGAGGAGGAGGAAGAGGAGGAGCTATTAGCATACTTCTCACCGTATTATCCTTCTTAGCTCATCAAAACACAAGCATAAATATAAACTCGGACATAAACATAAATTCAACTCAACTTAACTCTTATAATACTTCTCAGATGGTAGAGGAACGCCTAACACCATACCAGGGGAAGAAGAGATGTTTTGGGTACTTCCAATGTGACGAGTGCTGCAAGGAATGGACCTCAGCTAACTCGTGGGCCAACTGTTACCAGATCTGCCAGGAATGTGACGTGTGTGTCTATCCTTATAAACAGGTAAGGAAATGTGTTTTTAAGTTATGCCTTTAGTGTTTAAACCTTAGAAGATTTAGAGGAGATAGAAGAGTATTGAAGGATAGATTAGTAGTCCTATTAAAATAAGAGGATTCAGAATACGTATTTAATTTTTAGTTCGTGAGAGGTCTTGAAGTAGGTCTATGGGGCAGTGCAGTCGGTAAAATAATGATCATAATAATAATGCAGTAAAGATCCCATGGTGGAGAGAATATGTAGTTTGAAGAAGTAAAACAAATTTAGGGTTATTCTGTTAGGGATGAAAGTTGCAGAAGAGAAAATGGATCCTCAGAAAGGGTACACATAAGAAGATGTATTCAGTGCTAGGAAACTCCATAAATATATCTAAAAAGGAGACTCATGATGATTTGATTATTAATATGGTGTGACTGATAAGGTGTTGTCTATTTTAAGTGTCCTGTGAGTGGTTTCAATTTCTCATTATTTCAAAACAAGAGATATAACATTAACACAATTAATTTGGGTATTTATCAACAATCTACACAATATATCTTGTGTGCTGCTTTTATCCAAATTTAGTGTTTTAAGCTCCAAAACTAAGCTTGTCATCATGAACGGGTAAATCATGTTCACTCAAATATCATGACACGTTCCACTTCTGTTAATCTGAATCTGTGTAGTCACTGTCATTCCTTTAGCCGATCTCCCTTTACCTTGTGTTGTATATAATTTTTCGTCTATGAATGGATAATGTATGTTCTATATGCTGTCCATAAGGACGTTTAAGCGTATTACTGAATAGTGAGCCGTTCTTTTTAAGTAACTACAAGCTATTTTTTTAATCTAACTTCTTTTCTATTTATAACTTTGCTAAGAGAACGGTTGTTTGTACAAGATAATTTGGTACAGATAAGAAGTTCACTATAGTTTTGAAATTATGCCAAATATTTGTGCTCTATAACGATCTAAGCGAAATCCATCATCAGCTAATCTCAGTCTAATCTCAGTCTTAAGGAGCCTGAAGAGACGTCTTTGTATACCGGACAGGCGCATGAGTCACGTGACCTTCCTATATTTAAGACAAACACTTCTTTAAGTCTACATAAGTCATCCCAAGGCTAATATCCTTATCAGTTTTTGCTCGCTGCTCTGCCCTTTGTGTGTCTATATACTCAAGCCTCTCGTGGTTTGAACAGATAGTAACTTAAATGATAACAGTCTTGAGTTATCACCAGATATTCTAGGATGATGAGGAAGTAATTAAGTGAAGGTATAGTGGAGTGTAGGACAGGTGAATCACGCTACTCAACCCCAACACACTAGACTACTTCAAAACACATACATGCATTACAATATAACCTAACTACCTGTCTTCATTGGTAAACTAAAGATATGTGTTCAACAAAATTGACACATTCTTGCGTACCACCACAACACAACTACTGACTTTCCCATGCATTGTTGTTGTAATAATTTTGTTCCAGATATATATAAGTAAGTCCAGCCATTCCAGCACACCATCTTAACCTTCCTTATGTCCCCCCGCAGCACAGGCTTCTGAGGACAAAGAAGAGTACTAAAAGGAAGCCCCATCCGACTAACCTCTGCCAGCGTTGCATCGATACGGGAAGCAACTGCTGGGAGGCTGAAGGCTTACTATGACATCGAGTGGAGGGTAAAGCACGCCAGCATGGAGGGTGAGGAGAAAGGCGTGCTGGGTGTCTTGTGTTCTGCTTGCCTCAAGGTGAACTCTGGTGCCGTGATTGTTTTTTTTATTCTCTGATAAATTGCTCTGCGTGACGGCAAACTTGATTACTTTGAAAACTGTAGCCGTCTAGAGTTTTGTAATTTCTTTTTTAATATAAAATTATGTATTTCAGAGTTTTTCCAATGAAATAAATACTTGATTGAATGTTTGTTTTGTATGTTACTTTGTTTCAAGTTGAGTTCGGTGAAGAGACTGGGTGATAGATAGTTTTGCTGCGCTGTGCTATCTAAGTCTTAAAATTCTTGATCTTTATAATGATAATCACAATAATAATGTATTATTAGATGAATTAGAGTTACCATACGTCATGATTTCCTTGGACACGCCCTTTTTTTGTTTAAAATAAAAAAAATATAAAAAAATTTGAAAGATTTTAGAAAATTATTGAAATGGCTGGAATTTCTACTGTAACCAAAATTTCTGTAGATCAAACTTTCCTCCAATGATATATATCTACTAAGAAATTACGAGAGAAAGAGAGAGAGCGAGAAAACAAAAAGTCGTTCACGTTCAGTATAGTCTTATCGGTGTTTTAGTTTCACTTTTTAAATTTATTTCTTTATCACTTTTCTTTATACACAAGTTTAATTTGAGTCTACTTTTCTATTGTACTTATTGAAAACCATATCAAAGTCTCACCTTTCGTAAATCTGTTTGTTATTGTTTATTAAAATCTTAACAGAAATATCGACTCATCAGTGTGTGTGTGTGTGTGTGTGTGTGTGTGTGTGTGTGTGTGTGTGTGTGTGTTTGTGTGTTAAGCTCCAAGAGAATGGTTGAAGGGTAGATTCAATATCGAATGAAGAATATTTGAAGGAAGATGCCATAGAAGATAGAAAGGCAGATACAGTTCAGAATTAAATTACTAAACTGGAAATGTTCAGTTTAGGAATTGTTGCGATTAAGAACACGAGGGAATTTATGTGTTAATCTGAACCATTTGTTACTTCCATTTTTTTTTCACGCACAGTTAAAAGATATTATTTATTTAATAACGGTAATTATCATTTCTTCAAAAATAAGTCCAATTAACTGAAAAAAAAGAACTATTTTTATCATCGCGTTATGAATATTTTGATTTTTTCCAACCATCAATCACATTTCAGTGCGGGGAATGTTCCACACACACACACACACACACACACACACACACACACACACACACACACACACTTGCATCCCTGTGGGCCTCACACCAAGACTTGAATGATTATCTTCCACCACCATATTGATGATAAACATCTGGAAATTTATTCATCTTCGTCAGTGTTGAGACTCATTGCTTGCACACACGTAGCAACAGTGTGTGTGTGTGTGTGGGTGTGTGTGTGGAACATTCCCCGCACTGAAATGTGATTATCAGTGCATGTGAGTGATATTTTATTGAGCAAGAGACAGTCAAGCTGCACCACACTACTGATCGCTTGGGTGGTGGTGACCGGTGCTCGGGACCCCCACCCAAGGAAGCACCAGCCGCAGGTGGACTGGTGGTGGGTGGGTGTACGCAATGGGATGAATGTTTCCTGCTGAGTAATTCACGCGAGTCTCCATTGAGGAGCACTGAGGTTGTAGGTCACTGTCCCTGCTTGGGTGGAGCGGCTCAGATTAAGTTGCAACGCCGCACTAAATTCGTAAAACTTAGTAATTTTATATTGTGCGCCGCAAGAACACGTCAATGTTTGTGTTTGTGTTCCAGGGAGTGAGGGAGGGAGACTAGGCAGCGTTCCTCTGTGACACACTGCCGCACCTGGAGGCCGTGCACTGCGGCATCAGACTTGGACTGTGGCTGTGGGTCTGTGGCAGGGTGGCTATTCTGCGTGTAGGAGTGTGGATCTGAGCCAACACCTCCGTGGTGCCAGGCTGTGGCACCATGGGCGGCACTCTCACGCAGGCGCTGCTGGTTGGCAGTCCAATAATTTACATTTTTCCCCAAATACGTACAATACACTAACCACAAGACACCAATCAAGTATTGGTGAAGATAACAAAGTGCACAACACGACCACTTATATAATGTTATACGGACCCTGCAAGGAAGGGAAAAATAATTCATTAAACCTCAACTGGCAGCTCTCCCTCCACGTCTAGGAATAAAATTAAACGCGCGCGCCTCCGCCAGCCAGTCATACGTGAGCGTTGCCACGGTGAGAATCTAATTGACCCGCGTTCTCCTCTCACAGCAGCAAGATGCGAGTCCTCTCCCGCAGTCTCTTGCACCTCGCCAGGAGCCAAGTCGCCAGAGGCGCCGCAGTGACAGGTAAGACCCAAGACGCTTCGTACACCACCAGGCTTGTCTCAAGGACTATTTAGAACAAAAAGATATGTAGGTGTTGGTAGGCTTAGTAAACGTATGTTTTTACTATACATATGTGTGTGTGTGTGTGTGTGTGTATATATATATATATATATATATATATATATATATATATATATATATATATATATATATATATACACACACACACACACACACACACACACACACACCTGAGCTACAAGCTTAAAAGTGAAGGAAACAAAGTTTCGTGGCTTTTCAAATATCAAATGGCAGAAAATCCCAAGCGTGAGGGAGGTTGGGGAGGAGAGAAGTAAGGAGGGAAGGAAGGGTATTGTCGCATCCTTTGTGAGGTGTAAGGTATGCGCCGTCCTGGTCGCTGGGCACAACACAAGCTGGCCCTGCGAGGAAGGCAGCGTGGCGTACACGGACACCTGTTTTTATTCCGTACACGCCAACCCTTATATAACCCTCGTAGTGCCGCACCTCCATACCCTCCACACACCCTCCACACATCCTCCACACCGCCTCGCACCTCACCCTCCCCTTAACGTAGCTGCAGCACCTGAGAGTTTTGGTCCCACCGAGGGTCAGGCCCCGCGGCACACCTTAACACACCCACACTAAGGTGCTCAGGGATTGGCTGCACCACCACCACCACCAAGACCGTGAACTGTACGATAATTACCATAAACCGCTTACGATAACAATAATGTGTGCATAACTTAGAACTGTTTAAAAGTTGTTATTGTATGCAAAATTATACAATATTGTGCTCACGTTGAAGCCTCTATCAACATTCCCTAATAAACACAGCGCCACTATAAAGCGAGGGTTAGTTTTTGTGTCCTGTGGCGGTAACCTTCTTATTCGCCTTGACGGTGCTGAACTGCTACCAGGCGCACTGTGGGTAGGCAACCAATGAACACAACCAATGAACACAAGTAATGAACACAACCATTGAACACTACCAATAAACACCTCAACACTGTTTTAATATTACGTATAATCTGTTCACCTGACTATTGTGAGTGAATCAGTTCATGAGTATCATCTCTTCCCTATTAACAGTGAACTATGAAATGCTCTGCCCTTTTCTTTTGTTTTTATAATCAAAGGCACAATGGAAGCAGTAGGATACAGTGTGTTAGCGCCGAACAAGGACGTGGGTTAGGCGGAGGATGAGATTTTGGAGCGCCGTGTCATCGATGGTGTGTTTACTATGTTAATTTGGGCAGCCTTTGGACACCTTCATTATGTGCTGTTTGAATTATAGAAAGAAAATAATCAGGGCTTAATTTCTAATCAAAGCGTATATTACTTACACTTTTGAAATAGGCATATTTAACTTACAAGGAAGGAAAAAAGAGGTTAACAGGATGATAGTTCATGCTGAAATGTATACAAGTCCTGCATCTCATTTCGAGTCCGATTTCCTCTGGTATAGAATTAACATGAAATCAACCCCATCACATTATCATTATCTTTGGTGGTGGTGGTGGTGGTGGTGGTGTTACAGGCACCATAGAAGAGGTTCGAGTACTGCACTGACAAAAAAGCATCGATCAGATAAAGCGGTTTTCCCAAAGGCACTAAGCGATACTATGAGTGGCCGGCTAACCTAACCTAACCTAACTTAACTTAACCTAGCTTAAACAAGGAAATAAAATAAGCTAGGAAAGCCTCGAACAAATCTTCATGTAAGCCAGAAAACAATATAAATGTAGTCAATAATATTAGCCTTTAATAGCAAAACAGCGATGCCTCATTCTAAGTTATTAAGTCTATGAGAAGAAGGAAAAAAATAAAAACAAAAGACAAAGCGACTTGCAGTAATTCATTTGTTTTTAATCGAGTCTTTCATTATCTCTCGCCGTTGAGACAAAGAACTAAAGAAAATTCCAAGAGAATCAAGACAATTTAATTACATAGCATTGTTAGGCGATTTAAAGCAATGCAAACTAAATGTTGTACCATAAAGTTTCGTTTAAAAGCTTCTTCATCTAAAACGGGGATAGAGGAAAACTATAGGAAGGAGAAGAGAGAGAGAGAGAGAGAGAGAGAGAGAGAGAGAGAGAGAGAGAGAGAGAGAGAGAGAGAGAAAGAGAGAGAGAGAGAGAATATAAGTTTATATACTAAACTACCTTATTCACCAAGACATGCACTGTTACCACCTCTCTCTCTCTCTCTCTCTCTCTCTCTCTCTCTCTCTCTCTCTCTCTCTCTCTCTCTCTCTCTCTCTCTCATATCTATCTGCCACGCCATCACTTCATCTCTTCTTCTCCTCTACCTATTCAGTCCTCCTTCTCCCTTCTCCCTCCTCCCTTCTCTCTCCCTTCACCCTCTCCTTCCCTCTCTTCTTCTCAAGGTTAGTATGAATATAATAACTGTTGTTTGAAGTCGTGGAAGCAAGGGAGGGTAAGGACGGGAGAGAAGAAGGGAGAGGGTAAGGAGAGGAGAGGAAGGGAGAGGGTAAGGAGAGGAGAGGAAGGGAGAGGGTAAGGAGGGGAGAAGGGAGAGGGAAGGCAGGAGAGGAAGACATCAGGGTAAGTTGAGGGAATTAATCGTGATGTTGAGAGAGAGAGAGAGAGAGAGAGAGAGAGAGAGAGAGAGAGAGAGAGAGAGAGAGAGAGAGAGAGAGAGAGAGAGAGTATGGTGATAAGGGATTATATAAAGAGATTAGGAGGACGAGGAGAAAAAGTGAGAGGAAAAAGAGGCTGGAAATTATAATGTGTTGCAAGGGATTT
>JAPQNM010000044.1:894496-941996 GCA_029783475.1 Metacarcinus magister | reverse complement strand
AGTAGTGAAGGTAAGACCGCCGTCCTACCATCGATTTAGTTCCTTTTTTGCAGGTGTATTTGGCGTGTCATAGGCATTCATGAAAGGCGGGGGGAGGGGGAATAAGGAGGAGGAGGAGGAAGAGGAGGAGGAGGAGGAAGGGGAAACTGAGGAGGTAGGGAGGAAAGGGATTATTCCTATTCACTCAACTTGCAAGGTTAAAAGGAGTAAGTTAGTAGGAAGGGAAGGAAGGAGATTTTCTAGCCTTAGTGTCAATGAGGTAAATGGTGTGGGAAGGAGCATACACTAAGAGGGAAAGGAGGAGGAGGAGGAGGAGGAGGAGGAAAGTAGGATTAGAGAATAGATCTGTCTTTTTATCTATATTATTTAAACCTCGTGTTGGGCAAGTAATCGAGGAGGAGTGGAGGGGTAAGAAGGTAGTAGTAGTAGGAGTAGGAGTAGGAGTAGGAGGAGGAGGAGGAGGAGAGCAAAGTAAGGTAGTACTGATTTTTGATGAGTGACAGGTAAGGTAAGGTAAGGTAAGGTAAGGTAAGGTAAGGTAAGGTGACGAGGCTGAGGTGAAGACTTAAGGTTGGAAGGTGAAGGGAGAGGTAACAGGAGGTGGTGAGGACGCGGTGTGTCGTGGCAGGGACGGGTGGCTTGTGTTGATTACCAGTGTTTGTCAGGATGCGGCGTTTATATAAGGCGCACTTTATGTAGGGCGTGTGTATGGGTATGTAGGGTAGTAAGTACGTGGGTATGGGTATGAGGATAGGGTATGGGGTATGGGTATGTATGTGTACGTAGGATAGTACGTGTAGTGTATTGTAGGGAACTGGAAGGAGGAAAAAGATATAAAGTGTTTTTTCTGATTTTATGTTCATTCTCTCTCTCTCTCTCTCTCTCTCTCTCTCTCTCTCTCTCTCTCTCTCTCTCTCTCTCTCTCTCTCTCATCATCATCATCATCAAGGCACACCAGCACCGTCTGATACTTGCACTGACACGTACTAATGACGTCATAAGTAATGTGGTTGTCCTTATGGTATATTGTATTTATATATTTTGAAGCTATTGTTACGAGTGGTGCTTGTGAGATCAGTCGTTACATAGTCATTTATGTTAATATCGAGACCGTGGAAAAAATTTAAATACCTCTATCGGGAGGAATACAAATACAAAGGAATACAAAGGAATAACAGGCAACAACAGCCCTGGTGGGCCTTACAAGGTTGCCTGTGTAGCTACTCTACTTCTATATTCTCTACAAGTCTGAGGTAAAGGTAAAGGTAAAGGAGGAGGAGGAGGAGGAGGAAAAGGAGGAGGAGGAGTGCAATCTAGTGGTGAGCCTTCGTTTTCAAGGCCCTGGCGTGTTAAGGGATAAAGAACGGACTCAAACTGTTTCCTTTCTCTCTCTCTCTCTCTCTCTCTCTCTCTCTCTCTCTCTCTCTCTCTCTCTCTCTCTCTCTCTCTCTCTCTCTCTCTCTCTCTCTCTCAAGAAGTAAAACAAAATAAAATAATAATATAAAAGAAAAGTGAATTATTGCTCAAATTAGAGGACGGAATGTGCGTGGGAAACAATAATAATAATAATAATAATAATAATAATAATAATAATAATAATAATAATAATAATAATAATAACAACAACAACACAGAGCGCCGAAGGAAACCACATTTAATAATAGGCACAAAAAAAAATTAGGTCACGAATTATAGATTAGGTCGAGAGGTCACGGAGAGGGGAGTGGGGGGGCGAGTGGGTCAGTGGATAGGGAGGGATAGGAGAGAAAATTGAGGGAGGGAGGTAAATAGAGGGTCAGAGAATGAAAGGAATGGAAGAAGGAAAGGAATGGAGGAAGGAAAGGAAAGGGAGGTAGGAAAGGAAGGGAGGAAGAGAAAGAGAGATAAGGAAAGGAAGGGAGGAAGAGAAAGAGAGATAAGGAAAGAAAGGCAGGAATGAAGGAGGAGAAGGAGAGGTAAAGAAAGGAATGGAGGAAGAGTAGGAGAGGTAAAAGGAAGGAAGAAGAGGAGAGAAGGCAGATAAAGGAGGGAAGGAGTGAAGGAAGGAAGGAAGGAAAGGACAGCTAAGAGAAATGAGTGAGGGAGTGAGAGAAGGAAGGAAGGAGGAAAAAGGGGAAGGTAAAGGGAGAGGAAGGAGTGTTTGTTCTTCACTAGTTGGCGTCCGTCCAGCCTCAGAACACACACACACACACACACACACACACACACACACACACACACACACACACACACACACACACACACACACACACACACACACACACAAGAAGAATTATCATGATGCGTTGCGTGCAAAACATCCTTCTTCTCTCTCTCTCTCTCTCTCTCTCTCTCTCTCTCTCTCTCTCTCTCTCTCTCTCTCTCTCTCTCTCTCTCTCTCTCATCATGACCCAGCTTCACTGCGGCACGGAAGCCACACCCCCAACCCTGCCACGCCCCTTCCAGCCCTGCCACGCCCCTTCCAGCCCCCCACCACCCCCACCTTTATAGCATGCATCTAAAGGAACGCCAACCCCTCCCTCCCCCTCCCCTCCTTTCCCCTCTCATCCCTTCCCCTCATCCCCTTCTCACTGCAGAGGTTAGGTTAGGCTGCAGGTCGTTCCCCTCAGAGTTATTTTCAAGATGCTCTGTTCAAGGTTGTTCCCGTGACCTTAATATTGTCGTGTTGTGTGTTATTTTTAGCTATGTTCTTAGTATAGTTGTGTTCTTAGTTGAGTCGTGTTCGGAGTTATGTTTCATGTTTTCTAAGTAATCGTTTTGTTATTTTTTGTTTCGTTTTTTATTATTATTCTTTTTTCTAGTTTAGTCGTATTCTATTATTTTATTTCTCAGTGTAGTTGTGTTCTGTTCTTAATTTAGTTCTCAAGACAGTTTATTTCTTTGTCTTATCTTTTTTTTCTTAAGTTAACATAACCTAACCCTAACCTAATCTAACCCTAATCTAACCTAACCCCAACCGTAACCTAACCCAACACACTGTTATCTAATACTGACTTGTGATTCTTATAGCATTACAGATCACTTCGTACAATCTTAATCAAAACACTAAAAGCAATACGTGTTCATCAAAGAATTTCACATATTAAATAACAGAAACAAGAACCTTCAGCTTACATCCAATTTATATCAAGCTATTTTGATAGAAAAAAAACTATATAGCAATTTTTTTTTCAACCTAACATTATTACGAAAAAAAATGGGAATACGTTTATCAAGACTAACGTATGTTCTAATTCTCCTCCTCTATTTTAATTCTTATCTTTTTGTTCTTATATATTTGTAGTTCAACTTGAAGAGCCACTGCATTGAAGAGCTACTGCATTGTTACCAGATACGGCGATAACCACCAACTGAGTGATTATTTTGATTTTTTGTCTATCAAAATTGTTGAGTATATTCACAGCAGTAAACAAGAACTGATAAGGATAAAAGTGTATAGATAGGCAGAGAGAGGTACAAAACGTAGTACAGACAACAGATAGACGAGTTGGTGACTAGACATATTATTTCATCACCAATATTTCATTATTTATATTCATGTAGTAATGACTAGAAGCTTTGCACTGAAATAAGGTTATATTCTCTTTTCCTTAACAAGCTCTTACTTAAACTTTCATATTCCGTTCTTCAATAACTCGATTCCTAGATTTTCCTTGGAGGTTTTCGTCCATATTTACTTCCCTCTCTCTTTTCCCTTCCTGGTCATCAATTTCTTACTCCCTTCCCTCGTCTCCTCCCCTCAGTGCCCTTCCTACCCGCTAATACACCAATCATCACCTAAACACTCACCTAACACATCTATATTTCCGTTATTCTTATGTTTTTTTTCTCCATAATTTAACATCTTCTGGAAATGGCGTCATCGTACGTTTTATATTTTTCCTTCATTGATGGATATACATTTCCTTTCGTGAGGCTTTTATATCTGTAATTACATCATACACATATAGATACACGGTGAGACGAGTTAACGACCTTGATGTGTCTGTCTGGAGGCTATCTGAGCTTCGAAACACTACTAAAACTCCTTCTCACCTCCTTCAATCTGTTACCATATACATTCATCATACATTTGTCATAATCAATACCCCGTTTATTGGTGGAGTGATGACATGCAATAACATATAATTCCATGACGTGTAATCACTTGACTCTACTCTGAGGTGACTGACACTATAACTAGACACTGTAAAGGTTTCAGAAGCTCGTTACAGGCGCCCTACGATGCTCTGCTGGATTTTATGGGTCACAATTTAACGATCGCTGAGTCGCTAGTGTCCTTGGATGAGGGTCTTCAAGGGTGGCTGTGGTTCTCCCTTTCTTAGGTTACATAGGGGGAACGATTTCTTAAACAACATACATAAGGTCGGCCAAGTAGCTTCCCGCGTATCTCCGCCCGGCATGACTCTTTCGACGCTTGTAACATAATGACGACTAGGCTACTCTTTACGGGTTGATATTATAGTAATCCTAAAATTGAGTCCAGACATACATTCTCCAACCCATTGACATCTCCATGGTTACACTGCCTCTCCACCTCGTTGTATTATCCAAACAAGCTATTTTCTAAACCAATTACCATCAGACAATACCCTTATACCTTCTATAAACACCACACACACACACACACACACACCCACACACACACACACACACACACACACACACACACACACACACGTTATACAAATTTGTAACACAGTCTAGTCTAGTTATTTTCCGATTCTGTGTCACTCCTGATTGTAGAGTGAAGATATCTATGCATCGCGCGCTTCGAATCAGCTTCATCTGTATCGAGCTGGCAGACCGTCACGCAAGGAGCTTACAGGGACACCGATCTACACACACACACACACACACAACACACACACACACACACGCACATACACGCGCATGCACACACCACGTGATGGGCGGACTGGCGGCAACACAGTATTCAAATGACAAGTACGATTTTACTGCCGATTGAACAGAGAGAGAGAGAGAGAGAGAGAGAGAGAGAGAGAGAGAGAGAGAGAGAGAGAGAGAGAGAGAGAGAGTGAGAGTGCTGGAATCCTGACTAACTTTGGAATACTTTGCCTCCTTACACTTTTTTTGTCCTTCTCTTCTGGAAAACTTACTCTCTCTAGGGATTTTTTCTTTTTTTTGGAGGGAGGAGGGAAGGAAGCTGCATTTGATGAAAATTTTCCATCAAACTCTCTCTCTCTCTCTCTCTCTCTCTCTCTCTCTCTCTCTCTCTCTCTCTCTCTCTCTCTCTCTCTCTCTCTCTCTCTCTCTCAACCGTCAATAGTTATAATAAAAAAAAAGTCCTTATGATTTTAAAAAGCTTCGTCCTACCTTCTTTCACTTAATTTCATACATTACTCATTGAAACACTCACTGAAACACTCGTTGAAACACTAATTGAAACACTCGTTGAAACACTCGTTAATCAGTCTTCCCTCAGCATCACCTCGTCTTGTATATCTCCCTTTCCTACCTCGTAACATATATACAACGATAGGGATCAGGTGGAAGCTGGGCTGGGGTGAGGTGAGCATCTGTGTGTATCCTTTAACACACTCAGATACTCAAGGGGATGAAGTACATGCAACTCGGTTATTTCTGTCCAGCCTAACACACACCTAACCACATCATGTTGCCAAGACTCGGAATGACTTTGCTTGCAAGGTGTTTAGTTATATTATATTTATTTCCCCAGAACAAACGGAGCTTCTCGTAGGAACAGTTAATACTCTTATCAGAACTACTCAAGTATACGTACGAGTATGTAGGTAAGTAGTATAGAGGGGCCGGCCTTGTATCATTCAATTTTATTTTATATTATGGTTTTTTTTCTGTAAAGTGATAAAGGAAAGAGTGAGGAGCGGCGTCTCAGCCCGGCAGTTGGGTTTGAGTTACGGGGCGGCGTGAGCATGTTGTGTCACGGCTGTTACTGGGAGGGGCTGCAGGAAGGGCAAGCCAGGCCACTGCACTCACAGCTGTCTGACTGCTGTTACCTCACTCTAACAACACTCAAGCTTGCCCGGGTCAGGGATTAAGTGATGCACAGCTAAGGTTGAGTGAATAAACGTGATTTCCAGCGACAGGTATTTGATTTCAATGGTGATTGGTGAGCCTGTGTTGGGAGCCGCGGCAGGCAGGTCGGTCTGTCTGTCTGGTCCGCCCGGCAACACGCCTTTAACGCCGGCTGGAGGCTGGAGGGTGGCCTGGCCGAGCGCTCACGACACTTGCCCCAGTTTGACATTATTCTCCCTACTATCCCACCTGATGTAGCCACACACGCACATGGAGCGAGCTGGCCTCCTCCTCCTCCTCCTCCTCCTAGCTCTTACCTCCCCTATCACCAGCGCATTGACCGGGCTGTGGCGTCAACACGGAACGAAATGAGTCGATCGAATTTCAGATGAATAGGAAAACAACTGCAGCCGTGTCAGCCTTGGAGAGAGAGAGAACAAAGCGATTCATCCCAGCCTCTCTCTCTCTCTCTCTCTCTCTCTCTCTCTCTCTCTCTCTCTCTCTCTCTCTCTCTCTCTCTCTCTCTCTCTCTCTCTCTCTCTCTCTCTTCCTTCTTTGCGGGGCGGGGAGGAGAAGGGTCTGAAGGAGGATGAGGTAGATAATAAGGGGAGTCTTCTTGCCTTCTTTAGCTTAACGGAAATCTAGCGCCCCTCGCCCACACCCACTCCGCCACCGCCGCCAGCTGCTTGGGTCCGCGTGTTGTGTGTTTTCCTCTGCACCCAACTCTTGTTTGGTGGTTTTCACGGCCATCACTGCATCCTATCACCGCCCTGCCCCTCCTCTCCTCTCCTCTCCTTCAAGCACTGCCTCCCCATCCTTCCACTACCGTATAACATCCTCCTTCACTACTTTATTCCCAGGTTATTGAACCTACACAGTTTTCTTTCAAACGCGACCTTCTTATCTCCCTATCATTCCTATCATTCCTCCTCTTCCTCCTCCTCCTCCTCCTCCTGGTACAAATCTGGTAATAGTTGGTTGTCTCCAGCTCTATCAGCCTCACCAATTGCAGTTATGTAGGCGAGGTGTAATATTTTGAATCTCTGACCTCCTCCCTCTTCCACCTCCTTTTGTGTGTGTGTGTGTGTGTGTGTGTGTGTGTGTGTGTGTGTGTAGGGGAGGAGGGGGAAGGGAGCTCCTGAACCCCATCCCCTCTCCCCCTTGGTGTGTGTGTAGGGGGGGAGAAGGGGGAAGGGGGTGAGAGAGGAAGAGTTGCTAGCCACGAGTAACGCTAAGGTGTAGTGGTCATATTGATTCCCCAAGACAGGTGTTGTGTGCTTCTCTTCCACCTCCTCCTCCACCTCCTCCTCGACCTCCTCCTCCACCTCCTCCTCCTCCACCTCCTCCTCCTCCACCTCCTCCTCCACCTCTTCATTCACCCTCCACTCTAATCCATATCTTCCACTCCCTCTTCTTCTTCCACAATCTTTCCCTCCACTTTCACCCTACGCCACCCTTTCCTCCCTCCCTCCACCCCTCTGTCCTGTTCCACTTCATTCCACTCCCTGCCACTCCCCCCCCCCTCTCTCTCTCTCTCTCTCTCTCTCTCTCTCTCTCTCTCTCTCTCTCTCTCTCTCTCTCTCTCTCTCTCTCTCTCTCTCTCTCCCCTCTCAGCAACACACTCTCACACCCACTCCCTCCTCCCTTTGATAACTCTTGGATAACAAACTCGCTTGTAACTCCACAAAAAGAAAGACACGGTTTCGAATTCCATAACTTGAAGACGAAGTGATTAAACAGAAAAAAATGAGAGGAAAGATACAAGGAAGAATAGAAACAGAAAGAAATGAGAGGAGAGATACAAGGAAGATTAAAAACAGAAAGAAATGAGAGGAGAGAGACAAGGAAGAATAAAAACAGAAAGAAATGAGAGGAGAGAGACAAGGAAGAATAAAAAGGAGGATAGACAAGAAGGGGAAAAATATAATGTAAAGTAGAGAGAGAGAGAGAGAGAGAGAGAGAGAGAGAGAGAGAGAGAGAGAGAGAGAGAGAGAGAGAGAGAGAGAGAGAGAGAGAGAGAGAGAGAGAGAGAGAAAAAAAAGACTAATAATAATAATAGGGTATAAATGTACAAAAAAAAAAAAAGTGGAGAAACAGGAGATCAACATCTGACAAAATGTAGTATAATTACATCAATAGAAGCTCAACCAGGAATTATATAAAGAATTACTCAACACACACACACACACACACACACACACACACACACACACACACACACACACACACACACACACACACACACACACACACATACATTGCCGAGTCAACAACATAAGGCCGTGTAATCTGGCCCAAGCCCTGCACCACCTGCCTTCAGCTGAGTCACGCGCTGAACAGAGAATCATAAACGCATAAGCCTGCAACACACACACGCCCGCCGCCGCCGCCGCTCAGACCGTTTCTATCTACTTACTTACTCCTAGCCTAATAATTTGCCTTACCATTACCTCTACTCTACCGTCTACCTTTTAGATTAACATAACGCCATATGACCTTAGATGTCTGGCGCTTACTCCTTTTTGCATTAACTAACTGTGTAACTACTCCTAGCCTATTATATTCTTCCTCTTGTTTGTATGAATAACGTATGTATGTATGTTACTATTTGATGAATATGTGTTTGTATGATAAGGTATAAAGGAAGAAGAAAAAATGGTAGAATATGATAAAGATGTCTGTCAAAATTAAATATATTTATACTTAATATAATTGTTCAACTAGGAATGTGTTACCGTTTATAATAAGTATTTAAACGCTAAAGTTAATAATTACTTTCCGTCTATCATTATATCAAACCGTATTAATTGCATGTATGTATATAAATATATAGAAACTGTACTTAAGCAATAAGACTTAACCACTTTTGTTATCAGTCATGAAATCGGTTAAAAAAAAAATCTGTGCATGAAAAGGAAAAACTTATAATTAACGTCCATATATGCATTGCTATAGAATCATCCTTAACCTTAATTTTGGATGCACGATATATTTTTTCGTGATGGAGGTTTGTCATACCATTCTATAATAAATGTTTTTCAAGATATGTCTCTTAGCTCAGCGTGACTCAGCCTCTTGGGGGTGTGGTTTGGTGTGGTGTGGTTTGGTGGGGTGAGGGGAGGGAGGAGGCAAGGAGAGCCACCATCAATTACAGTGGTCATTATAGGCAAGGCAAGGCAAGGCACGTAAATATATAGGAGCTCGACCACGTTGGGGGCGTTGGTAACCTTTAAAGAGAAGACAAGACAAGACAAAGACAAGACAAAGACAAGACAAAGACAAGACAAAGACAAGACTAGCACAACAGGTTTTTTTGGGGGGTAGGAACATCCAGCAGACAGCATGAATTAATAATATTTTAGCTAATTTGCAGGTTCAATCCACTAACAATTATTGAATACTCGGTTGATTTGGGTACTGGATGAATCAATTGTTTTTACTCTTCACTACCACCTCAATAGCCTTGTTTCCATGCTATGTCTCCCTATTCCTCCCCAACGATAATGAGGAAATCGGCAATGTAATAAAAATGCAAATAAGAATAGAAAAGATAATGATAATGGAAATAACGCGAAGAATATGAACAATAATAATAATAATAATCATAATTTCATAGTTGTAATAATAATAAAAATGCCAATAATAATAATAATGGGTAAATTTGCAGTTTCAGACAATATTCCCTATCTCTACCCGCAGTCCCCCAATCCCTCAAGCAAGCTTGGGGGTCTGTGGGGAATCGGGGGTTTTTGGGGGGAGGCATATATGAGTCAAGGTTTCTGGTTGTGTTCGAATAAACCTATCCTAACCGGCACCCCCCCTGGACCCAACCTCACCTGACGTAACCTGCACCTCCCATAAAGACACTATCCTGTCCTATGCCCAGACCGCCCCATGGTTCAATATCCTAACCTAACCTTCATAACTGCGATAATACTTCATAATAATGACAAAAATATATTAAAACATTCACCAATATTGACTTTAAAAAATCTAGGGAAATAAAAAATAAAAATGTAGGGAAATTTACCTAGAAGTGAAAGAAATTCCCTAAGTGTAGCAAAAATTGACAGCCGCCATATATTTATGCCTGATACAGCCATATAACTAAAAAGTTCGGTAGCTTCACATGAAATACCTTAAGTAGAAGTTGAGGGTCCAGCTTTTCTTCTTAGGGAGCGCACGGTACCGACCACAGTACCACAGATCTTTGTCTTCCCTAAGCTTGCACGGCAATTTACAGTTAGGGCACTCCACTGATTTGGACAATACACCGTGTTGACGAATATATTGTATTGCTACACTTGACTGTTCGTAGAATTTTGCTGTGAACTGCCAGTTTGTATATATACAACCTCCACATATGTCCTCCACGGTAGCCATTGTCTAACTAACGCTATCCACCATAGTCCAGGCAGTCCATCCTTGTCTAAAGACACGTGCTCATATATATGATTGGCAGAAAAAAATGATCTTGTTCATGATTGGCAGCAGGCAACCTCATGTCATTATACGTCATAAAATGTCAAGCAACATCATAATACGTGACTGAGGATCACACCTTTACAGCGCATGCGCACCACTTATAACAAACACACGAACACACACAGTATCCCTTCGATGACTGCTGCAACAGGATCCCAGCTAAATCTTTGAATTTTGTCCCGATCTTATTATTAGTTTCCGACAGTGTAATATGGGGCTAGAAATGCTCCTAACAGTGTCATCTAGACCCTGAGACAGTTTATAGTTACGTGTGGTGTATTGGATGAAACTGCAATAATACCTAATAATGATAATGAGAATAACACGAAGAATATGAACAAAACTAATAATAATAATAATAATAATAATAACAATAGTAATATATAGCTAAGTCATGTTATCACATCCCTCTCCAAAGGCTGTGGCAACATACATACCCCCCAGAGAGCCAAAATATGTTCGATAGCATATCATAGTTACACACTACTGATCTTGTTGCTTGGCGGGGCCGGGCTGGGCGGGGCGGGGCGGGGCTGGGCTGGGCGGAGAGAGAGCCGGGAGAGAATCCACGACACTCACCGTACACTAACAAAAATAGCTTGTACTATCTGTCTGAACCTCCAGCTGTGTGTGAGTATGTGTGTGTGTGTGTGTGTGTGCGTGTCAGTCAGTTGGTGAGTCCGTGATTAGGTTCGAAATGTAGTTTGTGAATCCCCATGAAGCCTGTTTGTTTACCTATTTTCTTTCTTTTGATTTATTTTACACTTCATTTATTTACATACATAGAGTTACTAATGATGTACCGGTTATGTAATCAGCACTAACACTGTCAGCTGCTGCGAACGAACACTCTCTCGACTTACAGGAATGAGATGATTCGAGATACCGAGACACCCAATCATGCTTCAGTAATATCAATGTTGTAATAATGAAAGCGGAAACGTGAAAATGTTTTGTCTTATAAAATATAATCCTTAAATAATCATAAGCTGTAATATTTTATGCCATTATTACCTATGTACCGAACAAAACTATAAACTCACTCACGAATATAACCGAACGATGCTCACGTGTCTCAAGGGATCGAGTCTTATTAAGGAAATTATCTATAATTTTATTTCGTCTATAGCTACAGGCCATTTTGTAGAAGAAATGGTAACACATTCTTAAAACTATGTCATATTACCGTAATTAAAAAGACTAATGACAATAATAATGGTAGTAGTGATAATAGTGATGATAATGATAAGGTATATATGTTTATTTTACATTTTACAACTCTAATATTCATTACAGTACACCTCTTTGGTAACTATTCTTCTATAATAAACAGTTGTAAGAGGAGAATGAAATCACTGACGAGTATTTCTCTCTCCTTCAGGTGGTGTGAGGGGCCAGCAGACGGCATCAAGGGAGTCTTCCGTCTCACTTGTCCCTAATGAGCCAACAGCCCCCAAGGTCCTCACTAGCGTGCCGGGACCTGCTAGCAAACGTCACCTCAATGAGCTCTCCCAGATACAGGTAAAGAAGGCAGGCAAAAAAAATTCAGAAAACCACAATCAGTTCTATCTATAAATTATTGACTGTTTGTATGTTGTTATTACCAATACCGCAATCTAAAGACAATGAAAATAAAATGAAGGAAGATTTTGTTGAGTTTGATAACATTGGAAAAAGTTGAGTTTTATCAAGTTGTTGAAATAATACTGATTTGATCGTGAGAATACAGAATGTATTTAGTGCAGCGAGTTTAAAGAAGAAAGAGAGAGAGAGAGAGAGAGAGAGAGAGAGAGAGAGAGAGAGAGAGAGAGAGAGAGAGAGAGAGAGAGAGAGAGAGAGAGAGAGAGAGAATACAATACTTGTGTATGTGTCTATTCGGGAGACAAGACAAAAAAAAATTGAAAGGAAGGGAAATGGAAGGAAATGAAGATGTCTGGCTGGAGGAAGTAAAAAAAAAAACAATAATAATAATGATAGTAGTAATAGAGACGAGAGTGAGGTAAAAAAAAAAAGAAAAAGAATAAAATACAACATATTAATCGCACCAAACATACCAGTATCACAAACACATCTTACTTCACCTATTAAAATTACGATTAAAGAGTAGGAGCAACACCTAACATGCTATACCAATGTGCATTTCTCTTTCCCACTTCCCTCCTCTTAACTTACCTTCCTATAACCCTTCCACCACCCACACAGGAATCCGCTGCAGTGTCACTGTTCGTCGACTATGAAAACTCTATTGGAAACTACATAGTGGACGCTGATGGGAATACAATGCTGGATGTGTTTACTCAGATTTCATCCCTCCCTCTTGGCTACAATCACCCCGACCTACTCAACATTCTTAACGATCCTAGCAATGTGGTAAGTTAGTAAGTCTGTGTCTCTGTCTGTGTGTGTTGCGTATGTCTGTTTTCCTTTGTTTGTTGAGGTAAATATACACGAATCAATTATGTATGTTTGTATTTTACATATGGTTTTTATTTTTTATCAAGGAGATTTTTTTGTATGTTTGTTAAGTCTTGTTTTGATGTTTTCAGAAAATATTCATCAACAGACCAGCTCTCGGCTCCTTCCCGAGTTCCACGTGGCCTGAAGATCTCCGTAATTCCCTCCTTCAGGTAATATGTGATTCTTTTCCCTCCTTCCTTCTCTCCTTTGCTTGCCTTCATTCTCTCCTCTCTTCATCTATCCATCTGTTCTCTGTGTATTGTTATTCTTCCACATTATATTTTGTTCTTTATTCAGATAGCGTATCTCTCTCTCTCTCTCTCTCTCTCTCTCTCTCTCTCCTCTCTCTCTCTTCTCTCCTCTCCTCTCTCTCCTCTCTCTCTCTCTCTAAAGGTAAGAGGAGGAAGGAATGAGTTTAGGAGGGGTAGGGGTCAGCCTGTCTATCACACACACACACACACACACACACACACACACACATTATTATTATCTTTATCTATTATATTGTAAGAATTTCCTTCACCACCACCACCACCATCACCATAATGATGAATAAATACTATAATAATAATGAATATGATGAGGTGATGGTAACAGGAATAATGAAAGTATTTCATGCATCTATTATTTTTTTCTATATATTTTTTTAATGTTTGATATTATAGTAATGATGAAACTGAGTCCAGATTCGTGTTCAGTATGACCGAAAACCTTTATGTACAAATTTTCATGAAATTCCGAGGTGTGGAAATTTTCATGAAATTTCCAAGGGTACCACCTAAGATTTTTTGGCAGAAATCATGTATTTTGAAATAACTCGAAAACTATGAAATTTACGTAAAAAGAGTATATAATGTAAAATAAAGAGTAGGCCATGCCCGTTCTTTTGAGCTATAGTGATATGGAATTGGAACATAAGTATAGATGTAAGAATTGAAAAAAGAAAACATTAATTGTGTTCACAATAATTCATTTTTCTCCAAAGGTATAATAGATATTGGAAAGGTGAAGACATCAATCGATAGATCTTTTCAAGCTGCATAACTTTGTATATAATCCTTTTTCCTGTAAGAGTAATAGTTTCGTAGTAAAATGGCAAAAACATATTCGACCTCAATTCTGGTGGACATTTTCGGACCACATAATCAAAAATTCCTTACCGTCACAGATACGTGAAAAATGACTTCAATAAAACTTTTAGATATTCCAATTTACAGTAAAATTTGTTTAAAAAGTTTTCGTGTATGACAAACAGTTTTAACGGCAGTAACAAAAAACCTTCTACCCTATACCTGAAGGGGTTAAGGGGGGGGGTGGGATTGGGTTAAGGGGGGGGTGTAATGAAAATAAGGCCAGATTCGTGTTCAGCATGACCTAAACCATCATTGTAACAATTTTCATGAGATTCGGAGGTGTTGAGTTTACGCGCCGCACAGCACGAGTAGACAAGAGTAAATTGGTGAGGTTAGGTTAGCGGTGGTGCCACATCTATTACTAAACCAGACCAAATACCATACACACGCTAATACTATATACTATACTACTATAATACTATATTAACACTATATATACTATAATACTACATTAAGTATATAGTATTAGCGAGTGTGTATGGTATTTGGTCCGGATCAGTAATAGATGTGGCACCGCAGCTAACCTAACCTCACGTCTTCACTCTTGTCTACTCTTGCTGTGCGCCGCGGAAACTCAACACCTCCGAATTTCATAAAAATTCTTACATTGATGGTTTAGGTCATGCTGAACACGAATCTGGACATATTTTCATCATTATCCCCCCCCCCATAACCCCTGCTCCCCCCTTAACCCCTTCAGGTATAGGATAGAAGGTTTTTTGCTACTGCCGTTAAAACTGTTTGTCATACACGAAAACTTTTAAAACAAATTTTACTGTAAATTGGAATATCTAAAAGTTTTATTGAAGTCATTTTTCACGTATCTGTGACGGTAAGGAATTTTTGATTTTGTGGTCCGAAAATGTCCACCAGAATTGAGGTCGAATATGTTTTTGCCATTTTACTACGAAACTATTACTCTTACAGGAAAAAGGATTAGAAACAAAGTTATGCAGCTTGAAAAGATCTATCGATTGATGTCATCATATTTCCAATATTTATTATACCTTTGGAGAAAAGTTAATTATTGTGAACAAAATTAATGTTTTCTTTTTTCAATTCTTACATCTATACATATGTTCCAATTCCAATAATAATAATAATAATAATAATGATACAAATGATAATAATAATAATAATAATAATAACAATAGTAACAATAACAACATCAATACTAGCAGCAGCAGCAGTACAATGGGTAGGTAGGTGGGTGGCAGCGGTTGGCGTCCTGTGTTTGCAAGAGTATTATAGTGTCGTGGATGATCGATGTTACACACGGGAACCTTGTCAAAGCAATCTCTCTCTCTCTCTCTCTCTCTCTCTCTCTCTCTCTCTCTCTCTCTCTCTCTCTCTCTCTCTCTCTCTCTCTCTCTCTCTTTCTTTAATCATGTGGTGGGGTAGGCAGGTCCCTAAGGGTAACGCACCTTATAAGGGTAGACAAACACTTATAACGTTCTCCCACGTGAAGCGACTTGAATCCACTAACACTATCACGCAACTGTTCAAGTATCAGCGGCAGGCATGAATTTGAAATGGTTTGAGGGAAGAAGATAAGGTTTCAAAATAATTTATGAAACAAGTTGGTAACATCAGTGTTCAATTATGGAGTTATTAGACATTACCCATCGAGCGGAACCATCTGTATTAAATGACTATACTATGCACATCATGTTTACTGTTCCTTTAGTTTAAAGAATGTTAGCGGCTTTAGCCAAATCAGTATATTCAATAAAACAGATAAAGTGTGTCTGTTGAAATATTACGTACGTTCTAACGAAAAGTGACTTGTTTCAGGTGACGCCGAAAGGCCTGAATCACATCTGCACGATGGCGTGTGGCTCCTGCAGCAACGAGAACGCCTATAAGGCCATCTACATATGGTACCGCACCAAGGAGCGTGGAGGCAGGACAGAATTCACTAAGGAGGAACTGGAAAGCTGCATGGTGAACCAGGCACCAGGCTGTCCCTCCTACTCCCTGTTGTCCTTCCATGGTGAGTTGGTGGCAGGTCACTCTAACCGGTCAAGCATGCCGTCACACTGCATCACTCTGCAATGTGTTAAGGTGTGCGTTGACCGTTCATATGTACGCTGTGCCAGTACTTATTACCTCTCACACTGTCTGCCTTGAAACAGGTAAATATTAGCGACACCAGGCCGCCCTCAGGATAACATGCCTCCTCCCTCAGGCGCCTTCCACGGCAGGACGATGGGCTGCCTGGCTACAACCCACTCCAAGGCCATCCACAAGATCGACATTCCCTCCATTGACTGGCCCATCGCGCCCTTCCCCGCCTATAAGTACCCGCTGGAGGAGCACATCAGGGAGAACCAGGAGGAAGACAAACGGTGCCTTGAGGAGGTGGGTCATCCCTTCCCTCAGGATCACGTGATTCACACAAATAGTGACCTGGATGCATTGTCAACTCAGGAGTGTATATTGAGTGTTCATTCTTTTTCATTTAAACATCATTGTTCCACATACAGCATATTAGTAATTCAGATTAACCAAACGCCTTATTCTGATGAAACCACATAAATGACAGCCAATGCTCGTCATAATGCGAGATAATATATGTTAGATAAATCAGTTACACCTTGTAGGCCAGCTGTGAGTGGCACCACGTGCACTGTTCTAAGTTGGCACCATCCTGCAGGTTGAGGACCTCATCCACAAGTACAACAACAGAGGTAACCCCGTGGCGGGGATCATAGTGGAGCCCATCCAGTCTGAGGGCGGCGACAACCACGGGTCTTCGGAGTTCTTCCAAGAGCTGCAGCAGATCGGCAAGAGGGTTGGTGCCTAAACTCATCTTCTTGTTAATACAAAATAACGTACCAAGACCTTAAACAGTAACAATGTCCTTATTTATTGTTTTAAAAGTTTTCACCTAAGTAAGGCCGTGGATGTTGATTGTCGTGGAGGCTAATGTGATGTTATGGTACATAGACGGGCGCGGCGCTGCTCATAGACGAGGTGCAGACAGGCGGCGGACCCACCGGCAAGATGTGGTGCCACGAACACTTTGACCTGCCCGAGGCACCAGACATTGTGACCTTCAGTAAGAAGATGCTCACTGGAGGATACTACTGCAAGGAGGAGTTCAGGTGAGAGAGAGAGAGAGAGAGAGAGAGAGAGAGAGAGAGAGAGAGAGAGAGAGAGAGAGAGAAAAAAAAATTATACAATCTGCATCGCATGAAGTCACCTCAATCCATTATTATTCAGTTATTTTCATCGTCTCATCATCCCTCTACTCAACGTTTCTATTTACAATCTATTCTACTCCCTTCCTTCCCTCCTCTCTACACAGGCCTCCACAAGGGTACCGCATCTATAACACGTGGATGGGCGACCCTTCCAAGATCATGATGCTGAAGGAGGTTCTGCGTGTCATCAAAAGAGACAACCTGCTCGAGAACGTGAAGGAGACGGGCGAACTGCTGTACAAGGTGAGGCAGTGTAGTAGTAGTAGTAGTAGTAGTAGTAGTAGTAGTAGTAAAGTAGTAATCATTAAAGTTTGATTAGTAACGAGTCGTGTATTTTGAGTGTTCCGTAAAATGATTCGAACCCTGGTGGCTCTCTCTTATATGGCTACTACACCTTAAGATCAATCAGCCAGGGTTTAACACGAGACATTACAGTAATAGTAATGATAGTAGTACATCCAATATAGAACGCAAAGCCTCAGTTTATACTTCTAAGTCCTTGCAAAGCCTCGACATAAACCAGATGCAAGGAAACACAGCTCGTCTCACTAAACCATTCACATACATCAAAACAAACACACACTTTCTGCTACACAATTAACACTGACAGCACAAGAACAACGTATATAAACTCCAATCATTAGACCAAAACGACAAGTACAGTACATATAATTCAGTCAGTAACTTACAGAATGGCAGTGGTGTCGGCGGCGTGGCTCAAGGGTTCCAGGGGATATGTAAACACAACGTCTGAGTCAGTATATAGAATCCAGTCAGTTATAGGTGGCGTTGGAAGGCATGTCCGAAGCAATCCTCAAGAACGATATATTTTCCCGCTTAATTGACACTAGTTTCTTTATAATTGCCTTGGAGTGAAGCTGTATGTCCTGTTTTATATATTTTCCTAAGTTGAATACAGATTTTTGGAGTTTATAAAGAGACAAAGCGATTTATAAAGTGGAAAACTGTGAAAAATGAGAGAGAGAGAGAGAGAGAGAGAGAGAGAGAGTGAGAGAATGTTTCAAGGATGTATCCGACATTTAGTTGAACTGCGAATTACCAGCCGTGAGAGATTATAAAGAGTAAAGGTTTTGGGATTAAGAGAGAGAGAGAGAGAGAGCGAGAGAGAGAGAGAGAGAGAGAGAGAGAGAGAGAGAGAGAGAGAGAGAGAGAGAGAGAGAGAGAGAGAGAGAGAGAGAGAGAGAGAGAGAGAGAGAGAGAGAGAGAGAGGGGAAGAGGCACGTACGTTGTGATATGAACTTTAATAATGATAAAATGTGAAGAAAAGTAGGTGGAAGCACGTTAGATAAAGAAGAAAAAGCTGAATTATATGATATTAGAAACAAAAAATAAGTTATAGAATTCAAATAGTATGTAGGTGCAATAAAAAATTTTAATTACAGGGTAGCTAGAAATTATTATCATTATTATTATTTTTACACCAGGGTATCCAAACACTGGAGCAACGGTACCCCCAACACATCGACAGGCTGCGAGGGCGTGGCCGAGGCACCTTCATAGCCTTTGACGGGGACAACACCGCTAAGCGAGACGCCATCGTAGGGAAACTCAAGCAGCAAGGTCAGTATCACGCCCTACAGACACCCCCCCCCCTCCCCTCTCTCCTCTCTCCTCTCTCTCTCTCTCTCTCTCTCTCTCTCTCTCTCTCTCTCTCTCTCCTACATACTTTAATATCCTTCCAGGTGTGCACACGGGTGGCTGCGGGGAGAAGACTGTCCGCCTTAGGCCCGCCCTCATCTTCCAGCCCTTACACGCCCACATCTTCTTGGACAAACTGGAGGCCGTGCTGGCTAGTCTTTAAGAATGTCACGTTCCAGCCCACCGAGGCATTATACAGTGTGTCCAGGACTGTATGGAAATCCTGGAACATTGCATTGTGACAGGAACGGCAATTTTAAACCCCTATCCATTTTGTTGTTTGTGAAAGAAACACATTTATTGGCGTGAAATAAGGATGCGAGAGGCCAAGGGACCATATAGACTCAGTTTCCCTGCAAGCAATGACAAAACGTGGCAGTGATGGTCGTTATTATCATCATTATTATTATTATTGTTGTTGTTTCGCTGAGCTCATGTACTACACAGTATTCCAAAAAGTATTTTTATGACATATGATTGCTCTATGAATATTTCTAATTAAATTTAACTTTTTTACAGTTCAGAGAAATATCTGTATACTATATTATATACAGCTATATACTAATAATTTCCAACGTATTTTGGCCTGTGGTCAATACCTTAAGTGCAGCCACAGTTATCAGCTTGAGGTGAACTCTAAGTAACTCGAAAGATATTAGTATGAAGTAAAATTTTATGAATCATAAAATTGTGCTAAAAATTTCTATTGATCTATCTTGTACGGCGGTGGTGATGGTGGTGGGCGTGATGGGCGAGGGCGTGAAGAAGCTGATAAGTGTGACCCTGCCAAGCACAATACTGGAGCTTAAAATTATTCATCCCAGTATTCAAAGCACTATATTCTCTTGCACTGAAATTATGTAAGATTATATTAATCTGTTACAAGAAGTATATAGATGAAATCATAATAGTTAGAAATCGGCACTTTATTTATGGCACAATCCATAAAAAAAATATATATTAGGTAACTGTAAATGATAATGGAGCGAGATATAGTTCCGTTGTAGTAGAGTGTGATGATGATGAGCACAGCTTTATTGACGCCCAACCCAGTGAAGGTCATGTGCTTGTACCATAAAGATTAGTTACTATGTTTAGTACACTGGGTTGTTTTCAGCAAACTGTATATACACGTATATTCCAAATTAAACAGGGTACTTCACAATCAGAAGAGGAAACCAAAGCCTCAGGTAACAGAGAAGCAGTACAGAGGCTCATCCCACTGTCAGGACCCACACACATGCATTAATTGCGGCAAGATTTGATTACATAGGAACGCATTACCACATTAGTGAACCTTATTATATCCACACAACTGATGGGCTAAGTTTGTACCTTGTGTAGTTTATTACATAGCCTCCTGGCTAGTACAGTGGTAGCACGCTGGCCTTGCATTTGCTTGGTCGGCAGGTAGAGTCCCCGCCCCGGCCTGTGATGCTCAAGTGGTTTACTGGGGAGGAACTGCTGTGGTTGGGCACCACAGTGGGGGGTTGGGCTTGCCTGGCTGACGTTCTGGAGAGCATCTTCATTGATGGATACCAGAACTGAAGCTCGTGCAACTTTACCTACCTGTGGGGCTAACTTCAAGTTATGTAAATGTTACTCCAACTGAGACAAGGTTGTCTTCACCACGCTCAGATGGAGTGATAGTTGGGCTTCCATTTGTGTTGTAGTTCGTGACTCTTCCAGTTCTTGTTACTTTCCCAAGGACCAAGTCCTAAATTAACATTCCAGCAGCCTTTTTTTTTATCAGAGAAAAGTTTCCTTCATCAATTAATGATTCTCTATACCCAAATAAAATTAAACTGTAATAAATGTATCAATATCCTCCTAATCTTCTCACTACTCAAACTACAAACACATAACTTATGATTGCAGGTCTTAATTATTGGACTCCTTAACGTGTCCCTTACCACGCTCTACTAAGGACACCGACGAGTTGCTTGAAGTATTTGTTTAACTATTAACCATTATCATTGTCCAGCTTTCGTCCAGGGCATTAAAAAATATTTCCACATTCTGTTTATTGGAAATCACTCAATCATACACCTCAAATGATGCAAACCAGTCTTGGGCTAGTGGCATTTACACACCTATGGCTCGTACAAACATACAGGGTTGTGCTGCATACACTATGGCGATGAGGATGATTACAGATGAATATGATGATGCATAACCCACCCACAGAGGGCACAGTCCCAAAGGCAGGCATGGAAACACACCGGACACGCGATACACTGCCATGCCTGCCAGGGACCTCAGGCAAAGTATTGAAGCTTCTCATCCTAACATTAACGCATGATCAGAGGCTTCAATCTGTGCAGGGGGTGGAGGTTGGGATGGGGGTCAGGGTGGGTGTGGGGCGGTAAGGTTGGGGAAAAAAGGAATTAGGAAGGACTTGTTTAGAGCTCGTCATGACCCAGATCATCTTCAATGTCTTCGTCTTCATCATCTAGGTCCTCATCCTCCTCTTCCTCATCATCTTCCTTATTGTCCTCAGCTGCCTTTGCCTCCTCCTCGGCCTTCTTCCTCTCCTCCTCGTCCTGTGCATCCTTCATCTTCTTAGCATCATCCTTGGTGGCTCCCCAGGTTTCCTCGCCGATGCGCTTGGCTTCCTCGATGTCGTCACTGATGAGGAAGTTGTCAAAGATGGTGCCGCTCTTCACCTGCCACAGATCCAGACCTACAGAACACACCTCATCGTACTTGTACATCTCAGCATCAGGGGTGTACTCAGGGTTGTCAATCTGGGGGTGGTTCCAGGGTCCCTTATAGTCAGGGTTGTCAATCTGCTTGGGTTTCCACTCTCCCTTGTAGTCAGGGTTGTCGATCATGGGTGGCTCCCACTCTCCGTCCATCTCGTCATCCCAGTCCTCAGGTTTGGTGGCATCGGGGTCAGGGATGTGCTCGGGTTGGTCCCAGTCCTCGGGCTTGGTGTCGTCAGGGTCGGGGATGGTTGAACGGTCATCCCAATCTTCAGGCTTGCTTGCGTCTGGGTCCTTGATCTTCTTGGGTGGCAGCATGTCCCAGTCCTCTTCCAGCTCACCAGACTGTGCCTTCTCGTTGTCGATGAGCACCTCGTAGGAGTTGTCGGGCTTGACGATGAGGGTATACAAGTGGGAGAAGACGTCATCCTTGCAGCGGATCTCCTTCTTGATGAGGTGGTTCTGGCCCTTGTAGTTGAAGATCACATGGACCTTCTTTGTTCCTGGTCCACAGATGTCTGGCCCTGAGGGAGGAAGGAGGAAAGGGGATGTTATTGCAGCTCTGGTCGGTGATTTATAAATATGCACTAACTAAATAAACTACTAAGTAACCGTAAATTGATACTCATTTCCCACGAGAAACATCTACGTAATTTTCTTCAACAGCAAACAGTCTCATTTAAAGCTAATACACAAACATAACCTTCAGAAAAAGACTTTAAATGCTTTAGAACTATCAAAAAAGTATAGAGTAACTAAAAGTATAGAGTAACTTACCGAACATGAGGAGGTAGGGAGAGTCGCCATGCATGTCCTTCTGGTCCAGAGAACAGTCAAACACCTTGAGGTAACCGCCACCACAGTCAATGTTCTGCTCGTGCTTCACTGTGAACTGGACCACCAGAGGCTTTCCCTTGTTGCCGAAGGGATCAAACTTGCTGGACAGGCCATAGAAGCGAGCATCCTGAGGAAATTAAAAGGTCAAACGTCAGTAATGTTAGGCAGACATCCTAAAGCAAGTTCAATACAGCAACACCAGTGCATGTCGCATTACTGTAATTCCTGAACTAAACTGTAGTATTTGTAGTTTTCAGACTATATCCTAAGCCCACAAGTTATTAGTCAAGTTTCATTAAGATTACCATTGTAGAATTTTTCAAAGTTGCTGCCATAAATGAACAGCAGTGGTACTGAGCATGGGTACGCAAGATGCTTTTAAAATCATTGGCACTAACCGAGTTAAAGGGAAGTATCAAGAGACCAGGTGTCTACATAGGGTTCACGGAAATTTTAATTCCCTTTCCTGCTCCACCCTTGTCAGTGTCTACCAGCTAATATATATATCTCACCTATCATCTCTTACTATGCAGTCTCTACATGGGAGAGAATACAAAGGGGCTTACCAGAACCCCTCACTTAGTCCCTTTCGGTAGCGTTTAATTACAGACACTAGGAATATAGTGGTAGTATTCTTGCAGTCATACCATAGGGCGGTCACAATTATAATATAATATAATATAAATTAAAAGTGGCTCCCCAGTCCCACCACCACCATAACCAGTATCTAGTGGCTTACACAATTAAGTCAATTTAGTTCAATTAAAATTACAGCTGATCATGTACACTGCTGGTACTGCACACAAAATACAAGTACTACTGATAAGCTGGTAACGGATGGGCTGCCACATCCTTGGTAACTATAATATGACAGCTTGAAATTCTCACCAAGGCCAAACTACAGATGTTCCCAGACCAAAAAATTCCCGACTTGAACGTAGCGAGCAGATGCAAATGCATTAAATTAGTCATGGAAGTCAAAGTAAGTAAAATTATTTATGGAAATTACCATACTTGACAGCCGACACTAGTATTACTTTAAATTAGTGTGAAAATTCCTCATTAAGTCAAAATATAATCTGTCAGTATTAAATCACACCAATAAATAAAAAGTTGAAGATAATCTTAAACACAAGTGTCGGTATATTGGTGTCAAGAGGGATTATCAATTCACTATTATGGAAATAAAGGTATCTATACAATATATTTATTAATATAGGACAAGATTTTTGGTCCAAACTAATTACTGAAAACAAATTAGAAATTGCCTTATAAGCTGTCAAATGCATTTTTGACTTCTACTTCCATCGTGTCAGGTTGAGTGCTTTTACTAGTAAATTGGTGGTGTATCTGTATCCTCGAATTAGGTTAAATTAAGCCTATTAGCCACAATTTACCCAAGTAATATATGCTTTCACTACAATTATTCTATCTTGAAAATCCTCTCATTATAAAAAAGATTACCATGATCTATCCAATTACATAATCTAAATAAAATCACATGATAAAACTATTATTTGCATCAACAATACTTAATATCTCAATATATCATTCCCAGGAATAATGAGCAATACCTAGTACAGTTTGTGATAATACTCAGACATTGTGATAAGTTTTTTTTCTAATTACATTTCTTAACCTTAAAATCACGTATGTAAATAGTTAGTCTGACGAACCGGTCTTAAAATTACTGAACATTACTCAATAATACTAAGATTAACATTGCCTCTCCATTTGAAACTAGTTATATATACAATTAAAACAGATTGGGGAAAAAATTTTCGTTCAATGGGTCTTACTTTATAACCAAAACTATTAATGGGTTTCTCAGTTTAGTTGAAAACCTTACATAAGCAGAAGTCTTCTGAATATAAGAATTAAGGATTTCATCAAGACAAACTAATGGAAACAAGAATACATTTAAAACAGAATAGTACCCCCTAAAAGGTAACCAATGTAATATAATACTGTAAATCATCTCACCTGTGATGTCTGGATACCCTTGTCCTTCTCAGCGTCGCCGAAGAACTTGCCAGGCGTCACCTTGAACTTGCCGAACTCCTTCCCTTTATGTTCAGACTGCACCCACCGTGATGCCCAGTCTAGAAAGCAAAAGTTACATTTCAATACAAGACATTTTCACACTGACTGACATCTACCTACCCATCACCATTACTAATCATTGCATACAACTTTCCCCGGTAAAAGTCTTCAAAAGTCTCACCAATCTGTTTATGTTTACCCAGCCGCGTCGCGTCACGGGCCTGCCACGTCGGCGTCCATGTGGCACCGCCTGAGGCTCACCTAGGACTTAACTAATAACCCTTACCCATCCTACCCACCACCACACACCCTTATCTAACCCTGCCCACTACCACACACCCTTAACCACCGTAACATATCCTACCCACACCACGCGGGATCAAGGAGACTCGTGCACGACGCTAAAATATGCGACTTACCGCTGCATGTCATTCTACTAACTTATAATTACTCAACGTTATGGATTATAGTGAATGCCAAGCTGACAGAACTGAACAGCCGCTGGTGAAGGGAAGGGAAGCCAATGATGGGACTTCCTCGTCGGCAAACCCACGGCAGGAAGTCACGAGGAAGGAAGGGCGAGGGTGACAATAGGAAAATTACCGCTGCTTCCCTGGGAAGGGGCTCACGAAGGCGGCGGTCACGACAGACAGACATACAACACATTCTCAAGGGACGCGCACACTACACACACACACACACACACCTCGCAACACCACAGCCTCACACAACACCCAACACACCACTACAACACCAACAATTTTAACATCACCTAACACTGCAACCTACACCAACACCACCAAACATGTACACCACCTTGTCACCACCACCACCACGCCCTCAAGCCGGCCGGGTGTGTCTTGTCTCTCTGCCTGTCTTACCTCCACACATACACATACGCACACACACAGGTACACGTACAGATACACATATAAACACACACCAATACTCACCCTCGTCACTGAAGGTTTCTTGGAAGTACACTTTACCCTCCACCACGACCAACCCCAAAAGGGCTGCTAATATGTAGATCTTCATTGTACTTCCACTGACGGATATCCTGAAGAGGAAAGAAAAAAATAAACATATATAACTAACCTTCCTAACGATAATATTAACACTTTATTACCGTCACTTAGGTGGTAATGTAACAGAAAATTCAATAAAATGACTGACTCACCTGGCCTGGAGCGGAAGGTGAGCGCGCCCGTTCTGCCTCTGTTCTGGCTCTGGACTGGTCCCTTTACCTCCCTTTGACCTCCTAGTCCCCCATACAAGTGGAAGCCTCCCATTGGCCGGGCCTCAGATGCTCTATAGGTGATACAATATGTTAGTTTAAGTAGGATCCGGAAAATAAGAGACTACGATGAAGATATAGTATTTATGGTTATGGTTATGTTTTTTTGTAATAAGATATGAGTATTAATATCAGTAATATTCTGTGTTTATGTTATAAGGTGAATATTATTGATTTTAAGAAGTAGTGAACTGAATCTTACGAAACTTTGATGGCGAATGACAAACTTTATTCTTGCTTATATGACAATATATTCATACTCTACTATATATAATAAAATTTGTGGAGTATACAAACATAACTATTGTGCTATATAGTGACAGTAATAGTGATAATAACAGTGAAGGTATCAAATCCAATCCTACATCACCTGACCTCACAGCATCTATAGCATCAACACACTGACTAACTTGGAGCCACATGATTGGAGGAACATATACTTGGAGCTACGTGATTGGAGGAACATATTCACATGGACGACGCTCATTGGTTGCCTATGTGTCATGATGAACCTTCTCCTTCATTGGCTGAGGGATTTGTTTTCAAGTGACGTCATATATACAGAGAGGTAAGGGGGTAGGAAGGGGGGAGGGGAAGGGGGTTTTAGTATTATTTTCCTAACCAAGAATTTCACTGTACGTATAGTATTTTTGACTTATTGAATATCATTGTAATGGTTGTTTTAAAGGGCTTTGGGTGAGAGCTTTTTTTATTATTATCAAGAGGGTGGGTCATAATTAACTCTGGTCCCTATTACGTGTGTTTACCTAGTCATGCTTACCTTGTCATGCCTAGGTAAGTACACGTATAAGTTATATCTATATTCAAATGTTCTTTATTCCCTCAATTAATTCATTTTGTTTCACCCAACTTGTGAGGTGACCATTTACAGGGGTTAGGTTAAGTTAGGCTAAGGTAAGGTTAAGTTAGGGTAGGTTGAATTTAAAATATTTTGTTTGTGTGGATGGTGACATGATTCAAGCTTTTCTATCTATAAGTGTTTCAGTTATAAACACGAAAAATAACTTCATCTCAGCAGTATTACTTTTTCAGACATTTTATTATTTCACGAATAGGTTTAACTTGCACGTATGAAACATCACATATAATAATCAAATGATAATGGATGAACATTTTTAGCAAACAGTCAACGTAAGATTACTAAGAATTCAGGTTGTAAACAGCTTTTTTCGTAACATACTTTTTCACACTTTTCTGGTTGGTGAAATTTCGTGGAATGTTGTTGTTATTATTTCTGATTCAATTTAATTAACAGACTCTATGCACCCTACAACCATGACCTTACCCCTATCAGTATTGTGTGTGTCAAGTAGTACATACATACAGTACATACATAATCACACATACATACAGCCATACAGTCACTGCCAGCTGTAGACTCATAAAAAAGGATGATTCATGAAAAGGAAAAATGAAAAGATAGTCATTATCGTATTTTGTGTTATATATAGGTTTGGAAATGATAATATATGATAGACTTAATTAATAGACATTCCTTGTGTACTCATCGTATTTAATTCTAGTTATCTTTTGTAATGAAATGTGTTAGATATGACTATATATACTTTTGACACATATTTTACCTTTCATCTATACAGAAATATCCCTTTTTTTTTATTATATCACGATTATGAAATGTCAGCCTCAATTGCATCCTGAATTAATGTCATCAATAATCCACCAGAATAACATTTATCTTTCAGTAATTATGATTAGCTAAGATTGAGATTAGGGTAAGGTTTAAGGGGCACCACAAGCCTTGGTTTCCTTGCCTCAAAAGTAGAAATTAATATAATGAATACTTATTTTGATGTTAGTTTATTATAAGACCATAATACCCTACAGCATGGACAATATTATTTTTGCATACTATTCTAGACTGATAAATTGTCACTCTGAGTTTCCGTCACAGATTGATCATATTGGAATTATTATTTGGGTAGATATACATAACTACGTCTTTAAATCAATCTATCATATTCTAACCTTACATAAAATTAATCTGTGAGTAAGTATAACTATTGATCCATAAATGTATATAGCATTGCTGGCATGTATATATCTATTATAAAAAAAACATAATAATAATCACATCGCACACAAAATACATGTAGATATATAAAAAAAATAAATAACTCACTCACAAAACAAAATCAGCCTCTGTGCTGTAAGGAATGTGGATTAAGAATTACCTTTTAAAATTAACTATTAATATTATTTAGCACTTCACTCATTTTTTTCGAGTCCTCATATACTTCCTTATTTTCCTAGTTATATTTTCTTTGTTTTTATTTTTCCATTAATAAATCTATAAAACAGCTTTGGTTCTTCTTTGCATTTGTCAACTATATATCTTTTTCATATCTCTTCTCTTCTTCTTTTCTCCTTTACATATTCATTCCTTTCTAGTTTATATTCTTCTTTCCTTTCCTGAATCTTTTCTTTTCATTCTCCTCCATGCTTCATCTCTTCTCTTTTTAGCTCTTTTTAAGTGTGTGTGGGTGTGGGTGTGGGTGGGTAGGTTAGGGTGTGTGAGTGGGTGTGTATGTTAAAAAAAAACGCATTAAAAAGAAAGAAACATTCAAATTATTTAAGTGCCTCATCAAAATTTAAGTGACATTTTGGGTTTCATAGATTTTCTAGATGAGGTGAGGCGTAACTATATATACTTTGCTGTAATGAATATGAATCTTGAGAAGTCATTTGTAATTAATTAGATATATATATAATAAGTTAAATTGTAGCCTGGTTGTTGCTAAGTAGAGACTGCATAAGTACTCTACTGTACATATCAGATTGGATAGCACCACTTCAAGATATGACCACCTCAACCCAGGCATAGTGTGTGTGTGTATACTGCCCCCCCCTTCTCCTCCCCTCCTCCTTCTCCCTCCTCCTCCTCCTCCTCCTCCTTGATCTGACTCTTGATGTCAAAGAATAAGAAGATTCTCTACTTGCATGATGACCTGTTGATAGGGAATTATTATAGTCTTATAGATACAGTGTACTATGGAAAGGACAGGAAAACTAGTTGTGAGAGTTATTATTTTTATTATTATTATTATTGCTATTATTTTGCAGTTTTTTTTCTTTTGTTGAATGTTTCCAAACTAAATATAATATCTACAAATTACAGTAGTTTTATATACTATTGTTTCCATTATTCACTGCTGTTATGTAGAACTCTGTCTTTTTTTTTTATATCAAACACATTTCCTTGCTAATAAAAAAAAAAAATCTTTCTTTTACTTGTGAGGAGGAGTTAGCTGTAGAGGCTTTATCAAATTATTACAAATATTACACAAGAATAGTTGGCACATACGTATTTTCATAAGATTAATTAGTCATACAAGCAAGTGTAGTTGAGTAACCATGTATGCAAATGAAGTATCCACCAACCTGTGTTGAGGTGAGGGAAACATCAGTGTACAGAGGAAACCACACCTTACACTGCTTGGCTGTAGAAATGAATAAATATAAGCAATGGATATGTTAACTTTGAATTAATTCCCTGGTCCCCACACTGTTTATATATGTATTTATTTGAGTTAGTGTGTTCCATATGTTTGATCAAGTGCAAGGAAGGGATGAGAATAACTGGGTGTAACAGGTTGAGGTGGAAAGTAGAGTGTCAATGGACAGCCTAAATAAAAACATGAAATTATGTCCTGATGAATGAGTTAGAATGTATAGGACTTAGACGTGTTGCAGATACCCAAGTGACTTAATGAGGGACCATACAGTGTGTCGGGTGGCTTTATGGTACAGTACTCAGTTTGTGATCTAAAGGTTGTGAGTTCAATCCTGGCTCACGGCAGCTTGGTGAGAGGGACAGCGCTCTCTCGTTAACCCTAGCAGAACTATATGGTCTATGGATACCTAGTTCGGGGGATTATAAAGACTGGGCTAGAATAACATGAAACTGCCCTAAAGAATAATGAGAATAATATATACATATATGCAGATTAAAGGCAACAGATACAGATCAAAGTTGATTAATTATGAGTGTTTGATCTAGTTAATAATGTTTTGTATTTCACTTTCAGACACACATGGCTTCTGATAGTGATGTTGAGGTAAGAATGGATACATTTTTACTAGAGGTCATCATATTGCACCCACGCACTATATCTACAAGGCTCATGTACACTCTTTGTCATCTTACTTTCTTTCCATGTGTGAAAACCATCTCAGAGTGCTGCATTTGACCTTCTCAATCACTCCATATTCCACTACTTAATCTTTATGAGACAAACCATCTATATTGGAGTGAAGTTTGGTGTAGTGAAATGGGGTGGAAGATGTATTAAGGTGATTTGGTCATCTTGAAAGAAGGAAGAGAGAAGAGGTTGTGAAAAAACAAGTGTACATGAGTTAATTCAATGGTCCTAGTATGAGAGCAAGTTCACTTGGAAGACAGATGGATAGGGTAAAAGAGTACATGTATGAAAAAGGTGTTGATAAAGGGGGATGGCCTCAACAAACAAGGAGGGAGTGTGTGGATATGAAGGCTATTCTGCTGTGGCCTTGCGGGATATTTCTAGAGGGAATAGATAGATAGTATGTTATTCCACTTACACATCTTGAACTTCTTAATTGATTCCTTTAGTTCCTTTTCCTTGCATTATTTGAGGACTATTTGTCATGCATTCTTTTCCCTGCCTCATAACACTTGGTAATATGGTGTTCCTTCCGCAGGCTTACTTGAACCAGCTCAGCCGTAAGACACACCACTTGAAGCAGGACGGCCAGCCATGGGAAGACTCGGTGTCCTCTCCCTCAGGCGGTGATCATCCTCCGAGTGACCTGAGTGTATCAAGTAACCTCTCCCTGCACGCTGAGTCAAGGGAACCAAAGACTTACTCACATAGAAAGACACCAGGAGGAGGAGGAGGACATCTTTCTGATATCACAGCTCTCAGTGAAAAATATAGTCATAGCAAAGGTGAAAAAACTGCTAATAAAGATAAATCAGTACTTTGGAGGAGAAATACCTGAAAAAGTATAATATAAATGCTAGTACCAATAAGAGTGATGAACTTTTAAAAGAAACGAAGCATAGAAAGAACTTAGCAGAAAAGAATGGAGTGAGAGACAGACCAGGAACCAAGAACCAAGAACCCAAGGAAAGGAAAACCCAAGCCAATGCCGTATATTCTTCAGAGGAAATTGATGATGAAAACCTAGCTCACTATTTACGTCAAGTGTCATTAACTAGTGAGGAATATTCTGGTAATAAAGACACTAATGATATACTGATAATAAAACCGATGATAGCATAGATGACGTACTAAATCTGAAAAATATTATTGATGCTGACATTTTAGGGGAGGAAGAAAACAGTAACAGATCTTCCCATTTATCTCCTGCTGACCAGTCTATTGAAAGTAGTAATGATGGTGCAGGAAGGAGTAAATCTCAGCCTTTCACTAAACACGCTGCCAAGTCTCCGAGTAATGCAGTACAAGTTACCAAAGAGGAGAAAACAGAAGCAAGCAGGGCAAAAAATATTCTCTCACCCTCTAAGTCAAGTTTGTTTTATTCCAATAGACAAAAGAAAGATGATGAGGAGGAGACAGAGGAGGAACATCACCCACCTGTGCAATTACTTTTATCTCAGGCCGGGAGTAATCTTTTCCATTCATCACGTAGAAAGTCCTCAATTGTGTTTAATGAAATACATGAAGGTAAAGTAAAGCCTAAACCTTCTAAAGAAACCCATAAGATAAAGGCAAAAGCAAGGCACAAGTCAGCATCTGAAAGCACCATTGACACAGCTTCTGAGAGCCACATATCTGAGCAGGTCCTTGGCAGTGAGAGTATAGATGACTTAGCCTCTAGAAGTGTAGCCTCAGAAGGAACACAGGAACAAGTGGAGGAAGACTCACGTGTTTCCAGCTCAGCAAGTACTGTGAAGAGTGAAGGAAGGGAGGGAAGCAAACAGGATAGTAGTACCTCCTCCCAGACTAAACACTCTATCGATTCAGCTTCACCTAGAAAGTCTGAGAAGAAATACAACAAATCTCCATCCACTAAAGATCATAAGTCTGATGATAGAAGGAAAAGTCATAAGGAAAGTAACAGCCATCATCACAAGGGAAGGAAAGAACATAAAACTTCACATAGAAAACGAAAGGAAACGGAGAGAAGTAAACGGAGGAGTAAAAAGAAGCATAGATCTCCCTCATCATCTTCATTGTCATCATCTTCATCATCGTCATCAAGCGAGAGTGAGCCTTCGTACTCCATGTCTAAGTCAGCTCGGCACAGATCACGTTCCCACAAAAAGTCCAACAGAAGATCAACTCATTGTCACTGGGTAAGGAATTTATTAGTCGTATAACTTTAGCACTTCAAATCATAGGTGTTACTACTGCATACTAGAACTTTGAGTTAACTTACTGTAATAGTGTTGTTACTTCCATTACTTTATTTAATTTTGAATTCACTCATTATATATGTCCTCTGATAAGCTGCTACATTTTCAGGTTAGACTGATGAACACTAAATGTAAATGTTAGAGGCCTTGTCATCTCTTCTTTAGTATAAATTAAAACCCAATGCTGTGATGTAATATTTTGCACTAAATTACTTTGCACGTTCCTCAGAGTGAGCCTCCTTACCTGCGGCACAGTGGTTGGTCGTGCTGCTGCCTCCATGCTGGCTATGCTGCCTCAGCCCAGACATTACCAACATTCACAGGTTAGTGGAACACAGGATCCACCCGACTGGTCTGATGAGGTGATTGAGTCAGGTGTAGAGAAGCGATTGGTTAACTAGTTCTGCTGTCGGGTTCTGAAATGATTGTATTGCAAGATTTATTTTCACTCAATGGGTTATGGTGAGGATTGGTCCCTCTCTATTGTAATGCTAAATTCAAATCAATTAATTCCTGCTAAGAGGTCTAGAGGCTAAGATGTGAGGGAATGTATGTGGATGTATGTATGTATGTAAACACCTTGTCTCGGATACTCACCTTTTAGTGGGATGTAAGCCGGGTATGTATGTAGATTTTATAAGAAAACATGAAGGGTTTGTTTTCATTATGTACATGGGAAAGTTTGCATATCATTTAAGAAAGATGTGTAATATATGTGTATGGACATATAGGAAATAAATACCTGTATGTAAATGTACTAGGTGTTATCCTAAATAATATAACGTAAATGTTTATTCATGTTTTCTTAGATATATTCAAGCAACAAGCGGGATTTTTGTTATCGTATTTTTGCTGTACCTTGGCTAGTACCCTTTTAATGTAAAAAAAATAAATAAATTAGTCAGTTAATCTATTTTTGCAGGTGGCATGAGCAGTGTGTTATCTGGCAGTGGTCTTGGTGTGGAGGAGGTGATGCAGCAACAGGTGGCCCTTGTAAGGCAGTTCATGGACAGCCAGCAAGTAATGTCTCACGCCTACACCTCCACCCTCATCTCATCCTACCGCTACACCTCCCTGCGCCGGACTGAGAAGGTGTGTATCAATTATTATTGTTATTATTTACTGCATTGCTATTTTTTAAAAAAATCAATTAATTAATTAATTTATTTATTTTTATTTTACATTTTACTTTTACTGCATTTCCATACTGAGTCCTGATCACTTCTTCCTTCCATGGATGCTGATTATGTGTTATTTATTACCTTACAGTACATGAAGAAGAGGAAGCCACCTCTCACCTTCCCCGAGGCTTATAGGCTTGTCAAGGAGGAGATGGAGGCCTCAGAAAGATGACATTGTGCGAGTATATGGTTGATAATGAATAAAAAGTAAAATAAATAGAAAAATAAGAAAATAAAGAAACACTGAGTAACTACTGTGTTTATTATCAATTTCCTTATAGAGAGAATGGCAAGGCCGGAGGAGTGTGTACTGCAAGGGAATATGGCGTGAACTTGGCGGCGGGTGACGGGAGCCTGCCGGTATGGGAGAATGTGTGTATGTGTGTGTGTGTGTGTATGCGTGCGTGTGTGTGTGTGTGTGTTTATATATGCACTTATCGTGTTTTTATTCTTTCGTATGCTAAATATAGGAATATATATCTGTCTGTACTGACTCTGAATCTCTCTCTCTCTCTCTCTCTTATAGATAAGCAAGGTGGTTCTAGGATTAGGAGGTATGTAAATTAGCTCAGGTCAGAGATCAGGTCACATCCCCGTCCTGAATGTATTGACACACACACACATAGACAGACAAACACACATCAACAACACGAATCCACGGAGTGAGGAGCGAGTGCCTGCCCCAGACATCACCCACCCTAGGTCGCACCGAGGAGACATCAGCTGAGTTTGTTGTGTCGTAAATGGTGTTGGTAAAAGATAAGGCAAGGTAAACTCCTTCCTTCTCATTTGCGTATCATTTGCGTAACAATATAAGATAAACAAAATAGTATGATAAATTAAATGATAATAATAAATGACCATAGAATAGAATATAAAAAAAAATATTGAGACACAAAATAAGACAATTCTAATAATAACATTCATCCTACATTCATCTTCCCTTTCGGCCTAGCAGACGAAAGAAGGTCACAAGAGGAAGAGGAAGAAACCGTCAAGATGGCAGACGGGCCGACCAGTCCTGCCGTTATCAGGGAAAGAGCTAGTATTAAAGCTGCCATTAAGAGGGAGTTTCAGAAGCAGGCACACAACCCTCACCGTCATGCCTCAGGGGAAGGAGGTGCCCTGGTAAGTGGTAATGCAGAGGAAAGCACAGGCGGCCGACGGGTGTGAAAGTGTAAACGGTATACTAGGTTATATTACAGTTTGTTGGACGGGTGTGTGATATTCGAGTGTCTCTTTCATTTATATTGACAATGATGTGTATATGAGCTGTTTTATATATTAGGTCATGTCTTAGGGTCTTTTGTAGAATACGGTTTGTTTTCTAATTTGTGACTCCTGCCCTAAACGAACTTGATAAACACTGGCTATTACACTTCATTTACTCTATTGGTTACCACATACTTGTTACTGTTATTATTGTGAAATAGTTGATGCATATAATTATGGGTTAACTAGCTAGCTAAGGCGGAGAGAGTACAATTAGGATTATACCTTAGGATAAACTGATAATACTGTCCTGTATTATATTCAGAAGTAATCTGTCATAATCCTTCAAAATAGAATGTCACACAAACACTTGAGCTAATAGTAGTAATAATAATAATAATAGTAATAATAATTTAATTTCACCCTAAGGCAAAGCTAAGGGCATCTCACCCCATAAAACAAATAGTAGTATATACCTCTAGTTAAGGTATACTTCATCACCACTCAGATTAAGTGGACAATGAATAGAGTCTTTACTGTCATCAACGTTTTGCAGGCAGTTAATGCACTGACGATAGGCAGTTTTAAAAAAAGACTAGACAGCTTTTTGAATGGGGATGAGAGGTGGATGTAGGTGATAAGGGAGTATTGGAGTAACAGGAACTACTACGAATAGGCATCCGGGCTTTTTGTCGCTTCCTTATATTCTTATGTTCTTTATTTTAACATTTGCATCACCACTGATCTGACCTTTGCAGTTTGACCCGGCCTTGCAGCGGTTCATGTCAATGAGAGCCACCCGGTACGACTACTTCAGACCTACCCCCAAGGCTTCACTCCTTGGCTTCTTCTTGATCTTTGCTCCCATCGCAGGCTATGGATGGCTCATGAAAAGGGACAAGGTTAGTATTGTACATAAGGGAAAGAAGACATTCATTACTCTAACTCACATTATAGTCTCACCTTTGTGTAACTTTAGAATCAGTTAAGAATCAGGAATATTAAAGATAATGTAATGTTGTATTATCACAGGAACTCAGAAATTTCTATTGAATGAAGTATCTTTAGTAAAATGACTGATTAACTCCATGCATGATTATTTACAATGGAAACAAATGGAGTCAACAGTGATTAGTTAGTTTATAGTTATTTCATGATTCTTTTTATGTTTTCAGGAGGACTTTGAGAGGAAGGTGAGAAGTGGTCAAATATCCTATGCTGATCGTGACTTCAAGTTCTATTAAGGACATGCTTGGATTTACTGTTAACAATAGAAAAATGGAATTGTATATATTGTTAACACTTAAGTTGTACAGTGTATGTATTGATAAATTATAGATTTCATATGTATTTAATTCCATTTTGTCCGTTTCTTATGCTATCAGTTGTATAATATCTGTCTTGAAAGGAGGATAGCGGAGACAAGATCTCTACATAAGGGTCCAGGGAGTATTGATCCAATTTCCCCGTCTATGTAGCTACTCTTTTCAGATGGAGGGAGGAGATAGAACATTTAGCTAGGGTTGCCTGGAATAGACAAGCAGCCGATAGAAACGCATGGAATAGGTTTGGATAGGTTTTTTAGTGGGTGGTGGCCTTAACCCTTAAACCGCGGGGATGTTTTGGCGTGCCTGGCCCCCACCGCGGGCATATTCACGCAAAAACATACCTCACTTCAACTTCCTGTAGCTTCTCTCCTATTAATCTCACGTTACTGAAAGATGTATCATTGTAAAGTCCATACCCTTAGCTGTCTTTTGACGTTAATTTGAACGCTATATGAGCATTATTAGAATGAACACGGAATTCTGAATTAGGAACTGTGAAAACACATTATAATAGACATATTCACCCCTACTGGATTTCTTTCCTATTAGTTAGCAATAAAAAGCATCACTTTTATACCGTTTATGTGAAACACACCCGTAAAATGCTCAATTTCCGTTTTATTGTAAAAATCAATGGTTAGCATTACTTGCTAAACTTATCAATGGACCAGCATCCTCGCTAGAATGCAGCAACTGGTAGGCCTAGGGAGCGTGGGTAGGTATTGTTTGAAAGAAAACATGTTTACTGGACTTGGACAAACTAATCAAATTTGACGGCGCGTTAATTTAAAAAATGCCCTGTCCACTATTGTGGACACCCGTACTTGGAGCCCACGCACCGGGTGTCAACAATAGTGGACACCCGCGGTTTAAGGGTTAATCCTTCAGTGGGATCATATAGACTGATGATGATGAGTGCAGGGTCACGCTATATAATAATGTTAGCAGTGGTGGACTAGTGGTGTGTTTTGAGAGGAAGAGGTGGTGATGAGAGGGAAATATTCATTATACACTCATTTAATACCAATAAAGATGGTCAGATTGATACCGCTAGCAGCCAGACAGGACCTTTAACCCGGAGTATGGATAGGGATGACGGGTGGGATGGATAAATATTGGATTATTCCAAGGATGAGGGACAAGGAACTGCTTCGTGTAGGTCATCAACTGGCCTCTTGCAGTCTCCTCAATTCTTATGTTCTAAAAACAAGCACTACAGAGACCAACTATATTCACTCAAGCTAAGACCGAGACCAAAACCACCTAACCCCAGACCGAGCCTAGGATCCTTCACATCAACACGTGCTCGGGGAGGCTGAGAAGATGAGTGCCAAGAGGAAACACGAGAGTAGTTCTTCCACCGTCGCCCAGCAAGTATTCCAAGAGGATGAAGGAAAGGTAAGGAGAATAAGGAAGTGACTGAAGGTGTTGGAAGATATATTATGCATTTAAATAAGGTTGTGATATAATAATGTGGGGAGAACCGCTGTTACGATCCTGCTTAACGTGTGGCGATAATTTTTGTGTTTACTGTTTTATTAACGCTATATAAGACGTTACAGGTGTTTGAGGTTATGTATAATGGTGGTGGTGCATGGTAATACTTATGATTAGTTACTCACCTGGTCTGGTCACCTGGAGGTCTTACCTTACCTTAGATAGCACCAATATGCATGAGAGAAGGGAAGGGAAGTCACACTCAGCTGTTACACCAAACTTTGAGAAAATAATATGCACAATTTATTTTAGTTGGAAAAGGACGCAAATAATTAACTAAATTGAAACATCAGATGGCGGAGAGAGAGAGAGAGAGAGAGAGAGAGAGAGAGAGAGAGAGAGAGAGAGAGAGAGAGAGAGAGTGTCCAATCATAGGGAAGGAGAAAACATGTTAGACTTTCATTTTCACTTGTTATAGGAGTCACTGTGTTGTGTAGCTTTTGGATCAGAAAGGAACAAATATTTATCCAGGTGGAAGAGTGCAACATTAGTTAAATCTGCAGAACAATTGCAAACTGATCTGTGTAATATTTTAGTACTATACAGGATACTACATATTCTAATAAATCTATTCTAACCTGATTTAACTTATTGTAGTGTATGTTAGGTTAGGTTACAAAAGATTAGGTTTGGTTAATTTTAAAGAGCAGTCTGGAGTCTGGACTTTGTCTCGGCAATGTGGTCCTATTATCTAGAATTACTGTGGGTTTCCTAAAGTTGACTGCACACTGAACATTACCTTATGTAACCTTATGAGATTTATGAAAGCTGGTTGAATTTGACATCTATGTTCAGATCGTCGTCAAATTCTAATTCAGTTTGGCAACCCCTCGGTGTGGACACTAATACAAGGGCCTCCACAAATTTATATATAATACCCTGACTCTCCCAGAACTTATTCAATCTCCTTTCAAATGCATTTACACTACTTGCATGCACGACACTGCTGGGAACACTATTCCACATGTTGCTCATCCTTGTAAGAAACATTTGGTTCTATTGCAGTTTAAGCCAATGCACACACCTACACTACACACCTGTTAGATAGCCATACAGTACTAGTCAAAAGTATTGGACCCCCAGACTGGGGGGTCCAATACTTTTGACTAGTACTGTATGTGTTGAGGCTCCTTCCCACACCTGTCACTAGGATAAGTTTAAAAAAATATGAAAATTCCATTGCTTTAATAATCATAGAGGGTTCCCCAATTGTATGTAAGATATGATCTCAAGTAGACAGTGGAATTGATAAAAGATATATCAATTTTTCTTCCAGGAATACAATTAATGTTTGAGTGAGGATTGCATTTAATACTGAATCTCTTTCCAGACCGATTTTCTTGAGAACATCAATGGTTTAGAAGATGGAGATTCATCAGACGCCGAAGAAAGTGACGTAGAAGATGATGTTGAACACGGCAGCGAGAGTGAAAATGAGGATGAAGGGAATGACAGTGGTGAGGCAGACAGTCTTGACGAAGATGAAATAGAAGATGTTAGTGGAGATGAAGAACAAGAGGAAGCTGAAGAGGGAAGTAGTGAAGATGAGGATTCATTTGGCGAGGATGATGACGACGAGGAGGATGATGACAAAAATGAGGAGGAAAATGAAAGCACAAATAAAACCAAAGCATCAGAGGTGAAGTTGGACAGAGACAGTGGCATTGATGACCCGCCACAGGCTAAAGTAAAGCTCAAGAAAGTTAAAAGCAAACTAATTGAAAAGCATAAGCCAACCAGTGTCATAGAAGATGGAGATAACAGCACAGCCACACCTCTTAGCAGCACAGCCACATCCCTTAGCACCACACCCCTCAGCATCACTCCAGCCCCAAGTGTGCCAGACGAGTATGAAGAAGACTCGTCCGATGAAGAAGATCTGCGGAACACAATAGGTTAGTTGAAGAGAAGGTTTTGTCCATAATGTTAGGAGGAGCAAATGGAAGGAAGTAAGAAAATTTAAGAACATAAGGTAATAATAATAATAAGTTGATGCCATTTTGTCCCCCAGGAAGTAGTGTTAATGATAATATTTGTCCTGCAGGAAACGTGCCCATCAAGTGGTATGATGAGTACCCTCACCTCGGCTATGACCTTGACGGGAAGGAGATCCTCAAACCCAAGCGCGGGGACACCCTTGACAACTTCCTCAACAGAATGGAAAACCCGGACTTCAAGTGAGTGGAAAAGATACTGACAGTACTAATGGTTTTCAAGGCTCATGTTACCTATAGACTGATTGATATGTTTCTATTCTTATGTCAGTCTTGATGCTAAAAAATAATAAAATGAAGCAGCAGCAACATAAACAATAAGCACAAGAATGATGATGATGAGGGACACCCCAAAAAATTAAACATAAATAAGAATCAAAATTAGAATGAGGGAAAGAATAAGGGTTATGTCAGTCTTCATACTGTATGTTGTATTCCATTTATTTCATAGGTTACAGTGTCGGAAATACAGTACTAAAATTTGTTGATAGTTTGTTAGATAAACAGATATAGCAACAGTGTGGTTACATCGCTAATTTCCTCCTTTCTTTATCACCAGCCGAACCATATTTGACAAGCAGACAGGACAGGACGTTAGGCTGAGTGATGCAGACTTGGCCGTGGTTCAGCGCATCATGTCCCACCGTAACCCTGATGGAAGCTATAACATGTACGCGCCGTGGATAGACCACTTCACACACGAGGTCATGGATATGCCTCTGTCGGGACGTATTGATAGCAAGAAATCCTTCATCCCCTCTAAGGTTCGGATGCTTGTTTGTTGGTTAATGTTTTGAATCCTGGTGTGGAATTTGTTTTTTTTTGAGTATCTGATGTAGGATTATCATTATTAGCTGTAATATTAATAGTTTTTCATTTGGGATTAGTCAGTGGGAAGTGTGAAAAGTAAAGAAGAGATTAACTATTAGGGCAAATCGATCATTCAGTATTATTTTGTATCAAACAGATGTAAGACAATGTTTAAAATTAGTCTAATACCTTCCCAAGAGAATAGATCAAATAAGCAGAAAAAGATGAATTGTATAAAACACGAATTGAATGAATGTAGATACATATATTGAGTATTTATTCCCATGTAACAGAGTGAGGCGGCTTATGTAGCGAGGCGAGCAGAGCAGATCCGGCGAGGCCTCATTAAGTACACTCACAAGAAGGAAGAGAAACACAACTACTACGACCTCTGGGCCAATACTGACCGTCTCCGAGGAATACACAACCACATGGCTGCACCCAAGTTGAAGCTGCCCGGTGAGTGCTGGAGTTGTGTTGTGTTGTTTTCATGAATGGTAAACATCTTTGTGATGAATGCAAAGCTGTTTTAGACCTTGAAGGGAGTATTAATGTTTTTTTTTGAGAGAAGAGTTTTATGAGGTGGAGAATGAAGTGTGTGAGTGAGTTTGAAGGGAATATAAGAAGAGTGTGAGTGACCTTGAAGGGAGTATAACTGACCAGGTGTGTTGTGTTGTGTCTGCCTTGCCAGGTCATGGAGTATCGTACAACCCGCCACCTGAGTTCCTGCCCATCAACAGGAAGCCTTACAAGTCTCTGAGGAAGGTGCCCGGATACCACAACTTCATACAGGCAAGTCTACAAGTCCATAAGCTGCCCAAACCTTGCCTTAAACATTAATAAAAAGGAGTTGGTATATTAGGTCTAAGAAGCAACTCTGATATCATTGGCTTCAGTTGATAAATGACCACAAGTTGCCCAAAATTTGCCTTAAACTTGCATAAATAAAAAAAAACTTATAAAGATGTTGGTATATTAGGTCAAAGACGCAATTCTCTGATATCATTGGCTTGAGTTGATAAATATAGTTTTTTCAACGTCAACACTGATATTGATAATTTTTATATACGTTATATTTCCGAATATTAAAGTTACATTTTCTGCCATACTAAAAAGTGTTATGGATGTTATCGGAGACTTATTTTGTTTAGTGTAACAGTTTTCTATATTCTAACATTCCCAGAGCGCCATATGACCTCAGATGTGTGGCGCTTGCTCCTTGCATTAACTAACTAACTAACTAACATTCCCAGAAGAGTAGTGATGAAGTTGTTAACATGGACTTACTTACTTTTTCAGGAGAGGTTTGAGAGGTGTTTGGACTTGTACATTGCTCCTCGAAAAAGGGTGATGCGGGTGAAAGCGGAATCCAAGGTGAGGTGACGAGGCTTTACACACAGGTTTATATTCACTCAAAACACGAAGGAATGACTATGACCTTTGGGTAGTTGAGGTTCAGGATATAAAGGATATTTTAATGGGATACTAGCTTCTTTTGTACTTATGTAATTTGAAATCAGATGAAAGTTAAAAATGTTGTCCTATAAAAGTATAAAGAGTTTGGAATAATGTGGGATTGACACTTCATATATAAAAAAAAACCTCATTAAATTAGGTACACAAAATGAATGAGTAAGAATTAGATCTGGAAATTAGTATGTATTTATTGTCGGTTTCAAACACTGATACTACACTGAGGAAAGCTGATCATGCGAATCATCGTCCTTTCATAGGCTGTTTTTGCTTTACATATTATCTGAATGCATCTTTATAGTGTCATTTGTTAGAAAGACACTGATAAAGGAGTGATAATTACTCGTCCTAGATCCTCAAGGTTTGTTGGTATCCCTTAGGACTTGATACCAGTGTTGCCGAAGCCTCAGGACCTGCGGCCGTTCCCGTCGGTGCTGGGCCACATCTTCAAGGGCCACCGCTCCATCATCAGGTCCATCTCGGTACACCCTCAGGGGAAGTACCTCGCTTCAGGCTCAGACGACCACACTGTCAAGAGTGAGTACAGAGGGTTGGGTACATGTCAGTTTAATCTGTACACCTGCTTGGAGTGTAAGGTTATGTATGGGAAGGTAGTTATGTATGTAAGGGTAGTAGAAGTGGTTAACTTTAATACAGCTTATAGAGTGAGTGTGGCAGCAGTAGGAAGGACATGGAATAGGGCAAGAGAGTCAGAAGTGTGTGCTGTGGAAAGATCTGAGAGGAGCATGTGGCGTGACAAGATGGGAGGGTGGGAGCAATGAAAGTGTGGTGTAATGGAATGGGTAAAAGAAATGCTTTGAGATGGTTTGTTCATCTTGAGAGAAAGAAGAGTAAAGTGTTGGTGAAGGAAGTGTATGCGAGTGAAATTGAGGGTCCTAGGAGAAGAGGAAGGCCAGTTGCAAGGATAGGGTAAAGGAGTACATGCATGAAAGAGTTGGTGATAGAGGGGCAAGGATTGAACTAGCAAGGAGGGTGTGTGGATAGGGAGAGGTGGAGGCTTTTACCCTTGGGGGACCTTTCTGGAGGGAAGGTGGCGTCAGAAATTAATTAGATAAATAGAACTTCTCGTATTAAAACATTTCCCCAATAAGTCAGTCGTTCTTTATGCTCTTCCTACGTGTGCAGGATATTCTCCTTATGTATTCTGATCCCAATACTTTTACTAATTTCCTCTTACATTGTCACTTATTTATTGTATTGCAATGTATTTTAATGAATTTGAACTGTAACCTCACCTTGCTTTCAGTCTGGGAGATCAGCACTGGGCGATGCTTGCGTAGCTTTGACATAGAGGCTGCGGTCAAATGGGTGGCTTGGAACCCCTCCACTAAGCTGTTCCTCCTTGCCATAGTGATAGAGAACAAGGTGATCTTTTTGAACCCCGAGACTTACCTCATGGACAAGATTGTGGTGCAGCAGACAAACTCGGTCTTCAGGGAGGAACCAGAGCAAGGCGACTACATACGTGAGTTTATTATCCGACAAACTGGTTTTATAGTTATACAGCTACATAATCTGAATCGAAAACCTCTTAAAACCAATTATTTTTTCTATGGATATTGATTGCAAAATTTTGACTTCTTTCTAAAGCAAGAGGGTCGGATTTAGGGCGAGAGTTAGTGGGAACATGAACCATTCTTTTCGTTTTCTTTTGTACATTTTTTAATAACCAACTCTACCTTTGCAGAGCCGGAACGTGTGAAGACTGCAGTGACGTGGAGGAAGCCAACGCCAGACGAGTGGGCGAAGGGCTACAGGATTGTATTGGAACACTTCAGAATGGTTAAACAGGTAGTGTACTGGGCGGCATGATCCTTGGGCCAGTAATAAGGTTTGTTGGGACACTCAAATGAAACTAGATATCTTATTTTTGTATGATTATTTGTATACAAGTAATGAATCAGCACGTAGTTATTTGTGCAGAGACATGTTTAACTCCAACAAATGTAACTCCTATGTAGATATATGACTGGGAAAAGAAACTAGTAGACGGTATCATGCAAGGAAGGGAGTATGTCAGGCATGGAAGGGAGGGTATATTGGGCAGTCATGAAGGAAAGGAAGGGTGTCAGGCAGGGAAGGGGTGGTGGGTCTTGCAGGTAAAGGAGTGTGTGTCTTGCAGGTAAAGGGGGGTGGGTTAGGCAGGGAAAAGAGTGTGTTTCGGGCATGTAAAGGCATGGTTAGGGAAGGGAGGGTTGTGTCATGCAGGAAAGGGAGGGTATATTGGGCAGTGTCATTCAGGAAAGGGAGAGGCATTAAAAACCGTGATATTTTCAGATTGTTTGGCATAAGCAGGGTGACTACTTTGCCACCCTGATCCCCGAGGGTGACCACCGTTCCGTCATGATGCATCAGCTGAGTCGATGGCGGTCACAAGTTCCCTTCAATAAGTGCAAGGGGAGAGTGCAGACCCTTCACTTCCATCCTAAATACCCCTTCCTCTATGTGGCGGTGAGTTAGTGGCTGTCGTCATAATCAGTCTTGATCTTGGTGGAGACGTGGTCCATACTAGAACAGAATTAATAACGTCAAGAAAAATTATTACATACCGAGTTAAATTTCCTTGATGTTTTATCCCAAGAGCAGTGTGACCATCAATAAGCATGAAACTGTGTAAGTTACTGAAAATATATTGTAAAAACGTATGTGCCACTTTAGAACCCTAGACCCCTAACACGTGTCCTCTCCACAGACCCAGTCACACATCCGAGTGTACAACCTCCAGAAGCAGAGGATGCTCAAGAAGGTTCGGGCAAACAGCCGCTGGGTGTCATCCATTGCTGTGCATCCGGGCGGGGAACACTTCCTTGTTGGGGGATATGATAGAAAACTCAACTGGTAAGGCGGTGAAAACCACACCTCTATTTATAATGTCCATGGGGTTTTTTTGCGATTTATTATTATTTTTTTTTTCACTCCATGTCATAAGGCTTATCACCCTTTAATGGAAACTTTGTGAATATAACATTAGTACAATACAAAATGCATGAAGGCCAAAGTGATATATTCCAGATCTTTTATCTAATTTATTTCAGAATTTAACATTTTTCTTACCCAGTTTGGTAGAAATTCTTTAGTGTAGCTATTCCAGCATTCACGTGTAGTAGCAGAAAGGTTTAGTCATTCCGTGTCCTGTTGTCCACACTAAGGTTGTGTTGTGTTGTGTTGCAGGTTTGAGATGGAATGCACCAGGACGCCCCATGCACTGAGGTTCCACAAGGGGGCGGTGCGTGGCGTGGCCTTCCATCGTAAATACCCTTTGTTTGCCTCCGTGTCTGATGAAGGAAGGATCATTGTGTCTCATGGGATGGTTTATGAGTAAGTTTTAATGAGAGAATGCATCTATTACATCATAATCTAACATTCCTTTCTATGTAATACCATCCACTTCTGCTTCCTTTCCATTCTTCATATTTCAAACTGCTTTCATCACTTCCTCCCTTTTGATATCCTCTTATTCATACACATCGGTCTGTACATTCATTATAAAATTTTCATCAAAGTATTTCATTCAACTTCCTTTCTAAGCCTCTTTCTCTCTCATCCTCTCCATCCACACCTTTCGCCTCGTTCTTTTTGCTGCTACTCTCATCTATTCCCCGTTCACTCTCCTTTTACGTTCTGTCTATTCCTTCCATTGTTTTCTTGTATGTATCTATTTTTCCTTCACTGCTTCCTCAACATCATCTGTCCACCTTGCATTCCCTATCTTTTCTACTTTCATCCACACTACTCTCTCTATAACCTCCAACAATATATTTTTGAAAGTCTCAAAAACCTCCTCAGCATTCTCTTTTCACACCATCCTTCGGTCCCATTTGTGGCCTTCCCCTCAACCTCGCACCTCTCAAATCAGATCTTACTATTCTTATTCTCTTCACCAAACAGTCCTCTTCTATTCTCTCCGTGTGTCCAAACCACCTCAACACACACTCCTCTGCTCGACCAGCTAACTCTTATAATACCAATTCTTTGCACTTTCTCACTCGGTTCATATGCGTTACTCTACACATACTCCTCAGACACCTCATCTCCATTACATTTAATCTCTTCTCTGCTACTTCCATACTCTATGTTTCAGCTCCATATAGTGCAGTGGGCAAAGCTATTCATTCATACAACCTTCTCTTTACATTTATTCCCATTGCTATACAACTAAATACCTTCCTTTCAACACCTTTCCTATATCATTGATCCTAGCCTTCACCTGTCTATTCCTCCACAGTAATCTTGGACCCAAAATATTTTTAATACATTCCGCCTCCTCAAACAGTTAACTATTCGATGCAACATTCATCCTTTTAAATTGTTCCACCAACTGACACAATTTCTCATCCATTCGTACAAATTCTTCTCCAAAACTGCCAATACTTATCTTAAATTTCACCAACACTATCCCTGTGCCCTTCTAACCATACTAAGTCACTTATTTCTACACGGTCAAACACCAAAATTGTGCAAAATCTTCCTTACTACTTCCTGTATAGCTTTCATCTAACCTTGTCCACACAGCCTCACTAACCATAACACTCACACACACCTCATTACCTTTTGCTCAAACCTATAAATTCACTCCTCCTCTCTAACTACTCTCAACAACCATTCTCTCAACACATTTACCTCAACAGTAAGAATACACATAATACTTATTGACTGTAAATAGAACTTTTCAGTCTGTATTTACTCAAGCACATTCCCTGTAGTCAACATTCCCATATCAATATCAAACACATCTACAAAGGTAAGAAGCATAACTTAACTCTTTTACCTTGGCTTCAGTGACTGGCTGAAGGACCCATTCTTGGTGCCTCTGAAGGAGCTGCGAGGTCACTCCCACTTTGAGGATCTGTGTGTGTTGGATGTGACTTGGCATCCGTATGAGCCCTTCCTCTTCACCTCTGGAGCTGATGCCACCATCCGCCTGTGGCACTGAAGGGGAGAGGCTACAGTGGCGTTGTTGTCAGTGACGGTAGAAAGGAAAGGAGTTGGTTCCATCAAACACATCCTCACCGCTCACTGACAAATGTTCTGTAAAAGTTATAGCAACAGTAAAAGCAGCACTGCTATAATTTCATTACTTTAACTTAGTAATAATACACTACTGGTACATGAAATTTGTTTGTTTACATCCCACTCCATCACATTATATACTATGACACTACAATGTACAGAGGAGGAGGATGACATTGAGTGGAAAAAGAATACAGTTGATATTTTCTCGGATGTTTGCCACCCATTGTCAATATACTATAGCTCAAAAGGACAAGCATTTTCTGCTCTATCTAATTGACTTTATACATCTTTTACGTAAACCTCATATTTCGAGTTATTCAATAAAACCAGATTTCGAGAAAAAAAATGCGACGTTGAAAGCATTTGTCGCCATTCTACTGCATAATTATTAATCTTAGGCAAATGTTCATTGAGACAAAGTTGTCTAGTTTTAAAATGTGTATCAGATGCTGCAAATATATTTCCTATATCTTTAATAGCATTCGAGAAAATGAGGAAGATAGTAATTTTTTGGCACAAAGGACGGAAATATTTCTTTTATTATTTTGGAACCAGAAAATGTCGACCAAAAATGTTTTTTTCACTACCAAATGTTTCATCTTCCTTCATCTGTCCTTCCGTTTTCTTTCATTGCCGAACTCAAATTTACTTTTCTCACGCGTCTAAGGGTTGAGCCTCCGCCTGGGACCCGTCGCCCCACCCCACCCCACCCAGCCCCGCCCCGCCCCGCC
>JAPQNM010000044.1:871996-889496 GCA_029783475.1 Metacarcinus magister | reverse complement strand
TGTTCCATCCTTGCACACTTCTTCAAGGAGTGGGAGTCAGCGGGTGGGAGATGCAAGCAGCCTCCCTCAGACGTCTTCCTCCTAGTAATGAATATTTGTCTTAGTCTACTTGAAATGGCAACAGTCAAAAGTTTTATTACATTATTATTTTTCATTAACGGTAAAAATGACTGAAAGGTAAAAAATAAAAACTTCCTTCACACGTGTTTAAAGGATGTTGTGAAGACGAATGAACTAAAACGTCAAATATATTACTTCTATCATATATGTTGGACACGTCAAGACAGTACAAGTTAAAAATCAGGTGCATACAACAAGGTTTTCCTATCTAGTCGAAGCAATGAACAAACTTTTTCTACTTACAATAGTTTCCGTTCCCTCGCCTTTCCCGCCAACTTTCCATGGGTGAAGCAGCTTGCACGAGGAACTGGAACAGGGCCATTCACCCCGCCGGAACTATGCTCTTTTTTTGCATGCGTTAATATCACTGACCTGAACACGCATCCCGGGAGAGCAGAGTCCATGAAAATATCTGTAATTCAAACGTGATCGTGAGAACTTGACTGCCTAGCGGGGCGACCAACGACACGCGTCCTGCAGACCCTCTGGTGCACGTCCCGCACTGAAACTTTGATGCGTTCTGGATCTGCAATATTTATTTGTTTTAATAGATAAAAATAGATACATTGAAAAGGGTGAGTAGTTAATGTGATATATATATATATATATATATATATATATACGGCACCTATAATGTACAAAAAAACATTACTTTATATATGTAATAAGCGCAAACTACATTCTTTTTGCTTGTAATGTATGTAAAGAGGTTTTAAGTGTTTCTCCTCTCGTCTCTGACTAAGATTTGCTCTCCTTCGTCTCCTCGTCCTCATTCTGTCCAGTGTGAAGGCGTGACTCCCCACTCCCCGCCGCCATCCTGAGCGTCGCCTCCCCATGTGCACCTCGCTTTCTTTCCCAAGTCACTGTGTAACTGTTCACGGTGTTCATGGGTTGGCTCAACACGCACCACAATGAAGCCTTGGGAATATCCTGCTTTACTGAATAATTGGGGTTTGACACTCACGCGAGGGAGTCCCACGCTACTGCACCTGTGCCAAGGGTGCTGGGGGGGGAGGGGGGCGTCAAGCATAGATCAAATACAAGGTTGGGAATCCTCTGAACCTGCCAAGCTGCTTCACGGTGCAGGCCGACGTTCAGCTCGGCCTGCACACTATCAGCAGGCTATGCACACACATATCAGCGGGGACGTCAGTGGAGATGTTCTGAAGCACAGCAACAAGTCACAGCAGATGTTCCTCATTGATGCCCAGTGAAGCGTGTATGAAGGTGAAGGTTCAATGTTCTGTCGCTGCGGCTGCCCAGGACGAGGGTCGCCTCATCAGCCACCTCACCAAGGTAACGAATGCACTGCAACACCACACCCGCACGCCGCTAGCCAGCCGCTGCGCCTAGCAAGGGAAGGAGGTATGCAGGCACGCCGCTGCGGGACATCCACTTCATCCGGGAGTACCTTGGAGGATCACCGCCGCATCCTGATTTGATCGAAGTGAATGATAGTCAATTAGCAACAAGTTGTGGGCAGCGGCCATGATGATGATGATGGACACGCGCAATGTCAGGCCAAAGGTGGTTCACATGTTGGGTTTGTGTGAAGGTTGACCTGAGTGCCACGTGTGGGTTGAGCGATACTTGGGGGGCGACGCACCACCTCACTCCAAACTCCATTATACCTTTTAAAATTGTTTTTTCAGTTTCTTCTCTCCTGATGCCGCAATAATAAATTAAACCCAAACTGCTGCAGTGAGTGCAGCATCACAGCCGTGCAGGGCTGTGTGCCCCCCCTCACTACCCCCCTCCCCGCCACACCAGGAAGCAGCAGGTGTTCCTTGCATTCATATATTCATGTTGAGTTCATTAATGCATTAGTGTACATGTGTGGCTGAATGCCAGTGAGCTTACGATGCCTCACCCATGGGAGCCTCGGTGCCTTGGTGGTGAGGCAACAGGCTCGCGGGGGACTGCCACCCTCCTGCCATCCTCGGGGAAGGCTTGGGTAGCAGGTCATCACGCTGTCGTCACACGGCAGCCTTGCATCCACCTCTTGGCACGGCAGGCACCACACCACTCACTCCATCCCATGCACGTTGGTGCCGCCGCGTCCCCCCAGAGACCCTAGACAGCATCGGGCCGCGGCGCAACGCACCTCACAGGTTGAAGCGTAACATATGCAAACTTTTATTGCCGGCTGGCATGAGCCCAAGGGCGTGTCCCTGTAATAGAACTTTACCCTCGGCCTGGTCTTCCAGTGCCCCCTCCCTCCCTCCCTCCTACCACGGCCTACCCTCTACTCTACCCTACGCTGCCCTGCCCTGCCCTGCCCTGCCCTGCCCTGCCCTACCCTGCCCTGCCCTGCCCTGCCCTGCCCTGCCCTGCCCTGCCCTACCCTGCCCTGCCCTGCATCATGATGTAAGGATCCAGCTAAAAAAAAATTGTGTTGTGAGCGCAGGCTGAGACCAACTCTTATTTGCTGCTGCCAAGGTTTGGACGAACATCAAGGAAAGGAAACTAAATTGTGCAAAACCGTTCAAACTCTGTGTGTGTGCGTGTGCGTGTCTTGAACGCGGCAGCAACACGGCGGAGGTGACGCGAATAAGCACTTCGACGGGACCACCGCGCGGCACAAAGTAAAGAAATTCAGGAACGAGTTGACGACACTTGGAGGCTGTCTGAAAGTGTGGAGGTGAGGGAGGAATGAGGTGTGAGGGAAGGGTGAGAGGTGGAAAGGAGAGGGAGTGAGGAGTGGTGGTGAGACGAGGCTTTGAGGTAGACTTGGGACCCACCACCATCACCACCACCACCACCCGCTGGAGTGTTAGCCTCGAGCGAGACAGGATTCCCCCCCCGACACCACCCCCTAACACACACACACACACACACACACGCCGTGCCCCAGAGGTCCTCAACCCGTGGCCTTCAATAGCGTTTTAAAATTTCCTATGATTTAGTGGCCAGCGTCGCCGTGGGAGGTGTGTGTGTGTGTGTGTGTGTGTGTGTGTGTGTGTGTGTGTGTGTGTCTGTGTGTGTGTGTGTGTGTGTGTGTGTGTGTGTGTTACGTTGTGTACATACGCACACATACCCTGGCCGGAGCGTGGTGGTGGTGGTGGTGGTGGTGGTGGTGGTGGTGGTGGTGGTGGTGGTGGTGGTGGTGCCCGGCGTCACGGAGGCTTACATTGTGCCGCCAAAATAAGAGACGCGTTGTTTGTTCTTACCCTCACGCGGTTCTTGCTTCCCTCTCCTTCCCCTCCCTTCCTCGGGCTCGTAAGCGCGCCCTTTCCAGCCGCCTCGCCCCCTCCCCCCTTCCCAAGCCGCAGCTCAGGCCATTAGTTAAGGAAGGGAAACCTGGTCTTAGCCCGACATTAATACTACACAGGGAAGGATAAATTGACGAGAATCGTGTTCACTTCAGACGTAATAACGGAGTCCCGGGCACCAGGGGACCACTCGCCCCCTGGTCATGCTTCCTGCTTCACGCGTGCACGGGGGCGCCGCGTGCGAGGGGGCGCCGCGTGAGGGGTCGCCGTGGTCATGATTCACCTCAAGGCCTCCCTGATGACGCTCATGACGGGTCCACAAACACAAGTCACCAAGAGGGACACGGAACAAAGTCTCGGGAATAGAAAGTGTACACGATGAGGTGGTCCAGCGGCGCCTCCCTAAGCGGCCTCGCGGGACTTAGACGGCGATGCAACGACCCTTGGGCGGAGGGTGACAGCCTGGCGTGTGGCTCCATTCGAGGCCACGTGTGAGTGATGCATCTCACGAAGGTCACGATGGGAACCAATAGCTGCCGAGGGACGCGACCGTGAGGCTCACTGCACCGGGCAGGACGCATCCCTCCCGCCCCTCTCAGGTGGACGGCGGCTCATTAACTGTACATCATAATTAGCGGTTCAGGTCCGCGGAGGTCACGGGATGCCCGCCACAAACACAACCTCACCTGCAAGTCATTTGAATAAATGGCTCGAGAATGTCGCGCCAAACTCTCATCCATCAATGAAGGTTCAAATTAGTGCCGCGCGACGCACTGGCGGCGGCATGACAGCACAGGGGAAGGGAACAGACATTTGGTGTTTGATTAATGTCCCGACAAATGGTCCCAAGGTGAAGGTGAAGGTGGAGGGACGTCGGAGCAGCGGGACACAGCAAGGACGAGGCTGGAAAATGCCACTTTTCTGGCGTCACGAAGACAGAGTGACGCGCTTTGTACCACTCTAGTAACCACACGTGCCATAATGATGATGATGACGATGATCAGATACCGAACATGGCGTCGGAGGCGAGGCAGAGGGGGGGGTGGGGGTGTGTGAACAGGGGTGAGCAGGGGTGAGGAGAGGTGAGGAATGAAGGAGGGAGGCAGGGGTGAGAGTGTCCCTTCCGCCTCGTTTCAGCGGGAGTGCTGACGAGGTGCATAAAAGTCAGCGGAACGAGCTAACAACACACCGGTGAGGCGCGGGGCATGCAACACCTCTAGGCAGCGGCGGCATCCCAAGGGCCCCGACCCACCCACTCCCTTCCCCCAGCACGACCCAAGCCTCCCTCCTCAAGCCCCATCGCGCCGCCCTTCCTTCCCTACCCTCCACGGGACACCTGCACCAACACAATGTTATCCAATCACAATTTGTCAGAGCGACGCACAGCTTCCCTTCCGAGTCACTCACAGCCACTACAATGGACGACGCGGTACACTGGAGAACACTGACGAGGACCTTATACGTAATGATGAGAATGATAATAAAAAAAAATGCCAATAATAATAATAATAATAATAATAATAATAACAATAACAACCTAATGCAGCAGCGCGCCTCGCCTGATCGGCAGATATACATGTGCAAAGATACTGCTTCCTAGACGTTGTGACAGACTGATGCCTCGTGTGCCGTCCTAAGAGGCTGCCGAGACGCCCTGACGGAGGCAATGACGACGGCGTCCTTCTTCCCCCCTCACCCCCCGCGGTCCCCCTCTTCATCTTGACACCCAGCGGAGGGAAGCTTGAAGTTCCAGGAAGTTAAGAAGATGCGCCCCTCCTCTCCCTCTCCCTCCCCCGGTCCTCTCAGTACTCCCCGACCGGCCTTCACGCCCCACTTCCCCGCTCGGGCACGCACGCACCGGGGCGAAGAGCTTCCTGCCCCCGACGCTGCTTCTGCACACTGCTCACGTCGGCTGCTTCACACAGGCATGAATTATGTGCTTCCTGGAGGAGGAGGAGGAGGAGGAGGAGGAGGAGGAACACTATGCCGTTCCAGATGCTCAGGTTTCGTCGCCAATCTTCCTCCATTTAAAAAAAACATTACATGGTAGATATTTTAACGAATGGATTTACACGAACCATGAATCATAGTGACATTCATTCACACACACACACACACACACACACACACACACACACACGAATGACAGGCTCGTATAAGGCAACACGACACTCAGGAATTATAGATGATGTGACTTGCAAGGAAGAGTCGGCTGTGAGGAGACGAGGGTTGGGATGTGACCTGCCCTACCTCCACCTCCACCTCCTCCTCAGGCATCACAGGAGGAGGAGGAGGAGGAGGAGGAGGAGGAGGAGGAGGAGGAGGAGGAGGAGGAGGAGGAGGATGGCATACAGTAGTGGATTCTGCTGCTATCTTGGTCTGGCTATAAATCTTTTAAATTACCATACATATTGGTCTCTGTTCGGGTTGGTGGTAGTAGTAGTGGTTGTAGGGATAGTAGTAGTAGTAGTGGGGGTAGTAGTGGTGGTGTTGGGGGCGTTGCAGCAGCCACCTTCACCCATGTTCCTTTGCTACTTATACTCCCCACCACCGCTCCCCCCACCCCCACCATACCTCCACCTTGCCTTCACCCTCCATACAAGACCATCAATGCACCAGCTACTCAAGTCTCCACCATTCCACTCCACTTGTACCATCCACCCTACCCACCCATCCACCTACAACCACAACCACTACCCACCCTTTACGGTACATACCACAACCACACACACACACAAGAGATACCCGCAACCAGCTCTTTTAACCACACTACACACACACACACACACACCTCCCTCCTTCCCTCCACTACTACCATTACTACCACCACCATCATTATTACTACTACTACTACTACTACTCCACCACACACACCTCACCCTCTTCCTCCCTCCCTCCAACCACCAACAAGGCGTCGTCAACCTAACCTAACCTAACCTAACGCTGCCAAATCTTAATGCGCATTCACAGCGAGTCATCTTGGTGTAGATTTCTTCGTAGCTATCCATCGAAGGGGTAGACGGCGGGAGGCAGGTTGGAGGGGAGTGACTAGGGGGGTTAGGGAGGGACTAGGGAAGGTGTAAAAGGACTGGTTGATCTGATGCCGCCGCTATAGGGTAAGGCAGGTATAGATAGGGGTGGGCATAGGACGGGAAGAAGAGAAGAGAAGAGGGAGAAGAATGATTAGGTCTCTCTCTCTGGGCGTGTGAAAGTCATCGCTCTCGTCCCTTCGGTGTGTCAGGAAGCATCATGGAAGGACTGATAAAGGTGTGTGCGTGTGTGTGTGCGTGTGTGTGTGTGTGTATGTGACCATGAGAGAGAGAGGAGACAGGAGATGACAGGAGAGATGAGAAGAGGAGAGAGATGATAGATGAGAAAATATATGAAATGTGAGAGAAAAATAAATGATGTAGTTGGAGAAGGGAAGGAGGACAAAAGGTAATAAAAGATGATGACAAAAAAAATAAAAAACAACAGAAAACAAGAGGAGGAGGAAAAGTTAGAAGATTGACGAGACAAGACACGAGATAGGAGATGGACGAGAAAAAAAAATAAAAGTGAAAGAAAGAAAGACAGACACAGACACAGACACACAGACACACACACACACACACGTACCCGAAACACGCTAGTCATCCCCGCGCATCTGCGACGATAAGAAAACAATGAATGCGTCGCAGAAAATTTATATATTCAGAAGGTGAAGAGGAGGAGGAGGAGGAGGAGGAGGAGGAGGAGGAGGAGGAGGAGGAGGAGTGAACACAAGCCAGCCAGTCACAATGGCAACTATTCACCAGTCAGTCATCCATCTAGTCATCCATTCGTGTCATCATATTCCTCTTCTCCTCAACTTATGTATTTGGACAGACCTAACGTGTACCTTTCAACCTGACTCCAGACTGCTGCCTTCACCCACCATCCTATCCACCTCCTCTCCACTTCCTATCCCTTCCTCCCTTTCCTCCCTTCTATCACCCTGCTCCTGCTACTTTCCATCTTCACCCTTCTCCCTTGTCCTCTTTCTCTAGCTACACCTCCTCTTCCTCCTCCTCCTCCTCCTCCTTCTCCTCCTCCATGGAAATCACATGTTGCAGTCCATCTAACATCACTCTCCTCTTTGCCACTACCTACTTGGATGTTCTTTTCCTCCTCCTCCTCCTCCTCCTCTTCCTCCACGCTCCCTCATCACTCGTTCCTTCCTCCGCTCTTTCATAACCACCTCACAAAGCTTCCCTCAACCCCATCTTTACCTTCACCTCCACCTCCACCTCCGCCAAGGGTTCGTCCGCCCCCCCCCCTTCTTCCTGCACCTCCCTGCCATCGATGAGGCCCCTGGTGACCGTCCTGGTGGTGGTAGTTGTGCAGGTTCAAGGGCAGAGGGGTGAGGGAGAGGGTGAGGGAGAGGGCAAGGGAGTAGGAGAGAGGTGACGTGAGGGAGCAGCCTTTTCCTCCTCCCTCACCCTCACCCTTACCTCTCCCTCTCCCTCTCTCCCTCCCTCCCTCCCTGCCGTGCCCTGCCAGACCGGCTTAGCTACATGGGCATTATGCAAGACGAGGAGGAGGAGGAGGAGGAGGAGGAGGAGGAGGAGGATAAGAGGAAGGGTAGGAGAGAAGAGATGAGATGTGAGGTACGAAAGCAAGAAGAAGAAGATAGATAAATAAAGGAAGGGAGAGATACTACTATTAAAGGATGAAACGAAGAATAAGGACAATGAATAAGAAAATGAAAGAATGAAAATATATCAAAAATGGGAATAAATGGAACTGGTTATGGAAGAGAGAGAGAAGAGGAAAAAGAGGAGAAGAAAAAAGAGAGAGGAGGAGAGAAGAGAGTAGGAGGGGAGAAAAAGGGAGAGAGAAGAAGAAGAGTGGAAGGAAAAAGGAGAGTGATGGAGAGGAGAGGAGAGAGGGAAGGCAAGAACGATTTAGAAAGAAAAGGAAATTAAAAAAAAACTGGGGGTAGGGTGAGGGATTAAAGGGTGTGAGGGGGGGTAGGGGGGGAGGGTGTATATAAAAGGGTTGGAATCATCACCACCTGAGGCTTGGCGAGGCGGCAGGTGCGAAGGAGACCTAGAATCTGTTTTATGGGATTCAACTCTTTAACTTGGAGACTCAACCCCACATGACAGGCAGCTAAGAGTGACCAACCAGGTTCTCCTCCTCCTCCTCCTCTTCTTCTTCTTCCTCCTCTTGGTTCTCTTCCTCCTCCTCCTCCTCCTCCTCCTCCTCCTCCTCCTCCTCCTCCTCCTCCTCCTCCTCCTCCTCCTCCTCCTCCTCCTCCTCCTCCTCCTCCTCCTCCTCCTCCTCCTCCTCCTCCTCCTCCTCCTCCTCCTCCTCCTCCTCCTCCTCCTCCTCCTCCTCCTCTTCTTCTTCTTCCTCCTCTTGGTTCTCTTCCTCCTCCTCCTCCTTCTTCAGGTCTTCCAGATGTTCCTTCTCCTTCATATCTAGTTCCCTCCCAATCCTCCACCACCACCACCACCACCACCACCACCACCACCACCACCACCACCACCACCACCACCACCACCACCACCACCACCACCACCACCACCACCACCACCACCACCACCACCACCACCACAATTGCTAAGTATATAAGTGATAAAGCTGACAATAGCAGGTTTTAAGTAAGAAAAAGCGTCCTAACAGTAGAGGTGGAAATGGTGTATTATTACTAGTCTACTACTGCTGCTACTACTTTTATCGTGTCCACCACCACCACCACCACCACCACCACCACCACCACCACCACCACCACAACAACAATAATAACAACGACAACAATTCTTTCCCTTCTACAACAGCAACAAGTCAAGAAGAAAAGAGAAGAAAAAAAAAGAGAAAAGGGAAGGGAAGGGAAGGGAAGGGGGATGACGAAGGATGGAAGGAAGGAAGCAAGAAAGAAGAAGAGGGAGAGAAGGTGGAGGAGGAGGAGGGATAGAAAGAGAGGACAGTGATGGTAGTCGTGAGGGAAGGGATAGAGGACACACACACCACCCCTTACCACCCCCACCCCCTTCCCCTTCCCCCTTCCCTTAAAAAAATACTTTACCTTAACCCTGCACGGCATCAGGAAAGGGGGGAAAGGGGAGGAGGAGGGAAGGGAAGAGTCAGTAAGGTAGGATAAGGGAGGAAGGGAGAGATGGAAGGGGTGATGAGGTTCTAGGGGAAGGAATATTGAGGAGGAGGAGGAGGAGGAGGAGGAGGAGGAGGAGATAAGAGATGGAAATGGAGAGGTATATAGAGAAAGATGATGATGAGGGAAGACAGATTAAAATAGGAAGAGAGAAAGACACAGACAGAGGAAGAAGATAGGAGTGAACAGGTGGATGAGGATAAAGGAGAGATGGATGAGAGGTGGATGAGGAGGGTGATAGGAGGGTGAAGAAGTGAGAGGAGGTAAAGTTCAAATTGGGTGAGACAATTGCAAGTGTTGAAAAAAGTAATGAAGGAAAGATGGAGTGAAATAGATTGGTGAGGGTGTGTGTGACAAGGAGGAGGAGGAGGAGGAGGAGGAGGAGGAGGAGGAGGAGGATTGATAAGGCTTAAATGTGCGCGACTTGGCCCATGTTGTTAAAAATTTGATGTTCTTCCTTCCATTAGAGTGAACAAAGACGTGTTCTGAGAGAGAGAGAGAGAGAGAGAGAGAGAGAGAGAGAGAGAGAGAGAGAGAGAGAGAGAGAGAGAGAGAGAGAGAGAGAAGAGGGGAGGGGAGAAATGTTTTAGATGGTGTGAGGGGAAAGGAGATGATGAGAGGCCATATAAGTAGTGTGAGGGGAGAGAGAGAGAAACTTATAAGAAGCACACACACACACACACACACACACACACACACGCGCAAGAATGTTGTGTGCGTGTAGATCTTGCGTGCATACATGTAGGACTCCAAGAATAGGGTAAAGGAGAAAAAAAAAAAGGAAAGGAAGGTAGGAAGGAAGAAGTGAAGAAAGGAAAGAAGGGAGGGAGAAAGGGAGGAAGGAAGGAAGGAAGGAAGGAAGAAGTCCAGCAGCAGTCAAGGTTAAGGGCAAGATATGCTAAATAACAATCTCATCTTGTTGGGTATTCACACTTACAAGTTATGAGGTCACTGTAGCTTCCTCATACCCATTCCTTACCTCACTACCACGCCCACTCCCTACCTCTCCCATCTAAACCCACCCACATACCCACCTACCCACCTAAGCCCATCCACCCACCCACCTATCATTCAACCCACACAGTTACCCAAAAAACTTGTATACTAATCTACATTTAAACTCACTTTCCACCACACATCCACTACCTATCTATCCTTCATCCACTTCACCCTCTCATCCACCTGCCTCCACCTGCCCTTAGCACTTAGCAAGGTGTGGTGCAGGTTAGCTAGACGTGTGGAGCTCATTTAGTATGCAAGGTTGCGAGCCACTACTACCACCACCACCACCACCATTACCACCATCACCACCACCACCACAACTACCACCATCACCATCACCATTACCAGAGAGAGAGAGAGAGAGAGAGAGAGAGAGAGAGAGAGAGAGAGAGAGAGAGAGAGAGAGAGAGAGAGAGAGAGAGAGAGAGAGAGAGAGAGAAACATGGATTAACATAGATAAACACAAGGATTTGGTGGACCAAACACTGACTTGAAATTTGCAAATCTTTCGTTCTTCCTCTTTTTTCTCTCTCCATCTCTTAATTCTTTATTTTTTTTTTGTTTGGTTTGGTTTGCTTACCTTTCATTCTCTCTCTCTCTTTTTTTTTTTTTTTAGTTTATATTCAATTCGTTTCTTTTAAATCCTTCCTCTTTTTCATGATTAATTGTTTTTTTTTTTATCTTTTTCTTTTTATTCGTTCTTTTACATCATTCCTCCTTTTCATCCTTTTCTTGGTTACATTTTAATCTTTTCTCCATATTCGTTTTACTTCTTATTTGTTCTTTTAAATTAATTCTCTTATTTGCAAACCTTTTACTTCTCTCTGATATTTTCTCTTTCCTCTCTTTCGTATTCTCTCTCTCTCTCTCTTTTGTTCCTTTAAAAGACTCATTCTTGCCTTATCTTCTACTATCTTTTCCTGCCATTTAAATATTCTTCTTTTATCTCCCTTTTTATCTTATTGCAATTTAAATTTTCTTCCTTTCTCTCTATCTTTTTTTCCCATTCTATTTCTCTATCTCCCACCTTCAACATTTTACGGTATACACTATAATATATTTATCCTCATAGCTACGTACAGCACCTATCACTACCTCATAACCATCCCATCACTTTCCTCCCACCACCCATCACCCATCACCTATTTTCACCCATTTAGCAAAGAAACAGGTCCACGAATTGAACTAAAAAAAGTGCTACTACTACTACTACCACTACTACTACTTATGCAATGGTGTCACATGCAATCAGTAGGCAGGAGGCGGGAGACAAGGAAGGTGTCAGTGTTGCCACATCAAACCAAGCCGCTGAGTGTATGCAAAGGTTACTCTTGTATTACCAGCAGGCGAGGCTTCATGTCTGGCTACACTGTTGTCACATTACTGGCGGGAACATCAAAAGTACTACACACACACACACACACACACACACACACACACACACACACACACACACACACACACACTGCTCTTTGATTTAAGTCTGTCCCCGTCCCCTGCCAAGCGACACAGGGCTCGGCGTGAAAGGAGACCCGCTCAAATAAGTGTCCCCAGCGAGGTTGTAAATCAAATTATGTGATTATTATTATTAAAACCCACCAAGAACACACACTATAATATAAAAATGATACGACAACTACAACTAATAATAAATAATTAATAATAATAATAATAATCAATCTGCCATAATGTTCAACCATCACCACCATCACCATCACCACCCTGCCACACCCTTTTCCAGAGCCGTGTCACCGTGGGTCGGGGTGGGTCGGATGCTGGGCGAGGTGGGTGTCGGGCGTGTATTAGCTTCGGATGTTAGTCTCAATGCCCCCCACACGACCCGCTCTGCTGCAGCACACCACAACCCGACGCCACAAAGCCGGTGTTAGGGGCGCGGCGCGGTGGGGGTGGAGAGGGTGGAGGAGGAGGAGGAGGAGGAGGAGGGCAGCACAAAGAAGGGTGCACGGGAGGGCTGGCGGCGTGGTGGCGTGTCAAATGGGAGAAGCTTAGGTGTATGTTCCTCCCCGCTGGGTTTGAGCACGAGGCGGATAACGATACGGTAATATTTGCCGTGCCATTGTGCGTGTCCCTACGAGGCTCTATACCCCAACGCCGCTATAGTACAGGGGCAGCGTAACGTAATGCAACTCTATAGCGATTCCGGGGTGATATGTGAATTTGCTACGTCTTGTTATGATTGTTTTTGTTACCGTGTTCATGTTTCTGTTGCGTTATCCTGGTTAGATGTTCTTATTTCTGCTTCGTCTCGACTTTTCTGTTAATCGTCACCCTGTCCTGTTCAGTCCACAGTATAGGAACAGTCAGTATCTTCACCCAGCCTCCCACTCCCACTCCCACTCCCACTCCCACTTTCAATTTAGATGATTCAGATCTATTTACAAGGCAGCGCAGCGCGGCTTCTGCTTCCCCGCACGACTGAGGAAGGAAGGCGGTGGTGGAGACGGGGAAGGCGGCGAGTACCAGGTGCGAACGCGCTCATCCTGACTAATGGCTGACACATCCATTTTGGAGAACACACAAACAAGCTCCCAGCAGCGCCAAGGTCAGGGATTCATGACCTCCGCGGCTTCACGTCGACTTATTAGCGTCTACCTTGGTGTTCACGTTGTGTTTTTAATCATGTAGCCTCGTCCTCATCCTCGTCAGGCGGGGACACGAGCCCAACGACCCCAGACACAGACACACACACACAGACACACACAGACCCCCCCCCCCTTAGTGTGATGCTGCAACACAACAAAACACACTGTAAACACATAATCCACTACAGTGTTGAATGGTGATCGTCTCTCAAGGAAAGTCTAACCTTGAAAACTTGGCTTCATAGTTTTTCTTAGCCTTTTTTTCTCGTCACTCCCGCAGCGCCGCGCCGGGAGCCTCGGGGATCGACGCCTCATTATGGATGCTGCAACAGCCTTCCCTTCGGCCTCAACGCATCGAGTTTCAAACCTCCTCCCGGGCAGTCAGTCCTATTATTCTTAGGCCTAAGTAATGCCAGCTAGACATGACTCGCGAACTTTGTATATAATCACTTCAAAACTTTCCTTTAACTAGACACTGGAGTGATAATGTTAACTTTGTACAATCAAGTCTAGTCATCCTCGTTAATAACCTCCGCTGTAGTAGTAGTAGTAGTAGTAGTAGTAGTACCACCACCATCACCACCACTACCATAATACAACAAACAACCTTCACACTATATTAATGAATGTATTACCAACAAGCATGACACAAGACTCCCCCCCCCTCCCCCCCGTGTGTCCTTGCCTCCTGCCACTCTCATTATTACCTTTGTTCATGTTATAGAGAGAGACTCAACCTTAAATCAACCCCAACCTCATCCTCAACCCTAACCCCAATCTCCTCAACCTCAACTCAGGGTACATAATGGTAGGTTACGATTTAATGGTCTTGTAGTAATTAGGTGACACAGATAGACTGCCTTGCCCTTATTACCTTGCCCTCTTATCAATGCCTTCCTTACCTACTGACACACACACACACACACACACGTACACACAAACCATTTACATATTCTTCTTATCTTTTAATTACTACTCCGTCTCCTATACTTATTTTACTCCTCTTTTTATATTTACTCTATTCCTCCTCAGTTTACTTCTCTTGCTCCTCTCCTATTTCTTCCTTTACTCTCCTCCTCCTCCTACTACTGATCTTCCTTCTCCTCTTCTAATTCTTCCTTTACTCTCCTCCCCCTCTATTTTTTCCTTCACCCTCCTCCTCCTCCTCCCTTCCTATCCTATTATTACGATCACAAGAACACAATACAATCAACCCACAATCCTTCACCCATCCTTTCATCCTTCCCACCTTCGCTATAACACCCGCTGTGAACTATATACTCCTGCCTCACCGTAACGCACTGTAACGCACCGTATATAACGCGGCTACACAGTATTGTTCGGCGGGAGTGTTACGTGAAATGGTGATGATCGCACACGCACGCACACACGCACACACACACTGAGGAACATCTACACACAGCGCTATACAACAAGACAATAATGTAAAAGGTTTATACACATACAGCATAACGTTGATCGAGTTCTTAAAAAAGTTAATTGTGAAAGGTTGACAATAGACACAACACAGAGTAAAATAATATAAATCCACTTACCCCAACCCCACCACCATCACCGCAGCAGCAGCCTCCACGTCTCTCCCACTGCCACCTGTCGAGGAAGAGAGAGAGAAAGAAGAAAAAAGGTGAGTTACGTTCATCTGGAAGGAAATTAGAAGCGTGGGAGCATCATCTTGACCTTATAACTGACCTTCAACACCTGACACGCACGCACGCACACACACACACGCCTCCCTAACACCCTCATTGCTTTCCTTTCCTTCTCCTCCCCTCCCCTCCCCTGCGTCTGTGCTGACGATGTTATGGCGTGGAGGGTGTGTAGGAAGTGGAGAGGAATAGCGGGAAAGGTGGAGGAATTAAGAGGGAAGGGAAAAGTCAGAGAAAGGAAGGGAAAATAAGGGGAAAAAAAGAGGATAGATATAGTTAGTGCAAGATGGTATGGAGTGAGAATGGATTATTAAAAAGGAAGGAATAATTAAGCAAGAATAGAGGACGTAGGAGAGGGAGAGAATGAGATGCGAGGAAGAGGATAGCGAGGAATAGATGAAGGGAGAGTGAAATGTAGGGTGAAAATAAGGGAGGGGAAGGGGGACATTTTCATTATTGAGGTATAAGAGATGGTAAAGGTATATATAATCTTGCAATTGGAGAGAGTTTATTCAATAACAATAGAGGTTTCAACCGAGGCATTTACCACAGCTCAACCCAACCAGGAAGGAAGTTAGGTTAAGTTGAGGAAGGAAGGAAGGAAGGAGTAAGGAGGAGGGGGAGGAAGGATTAAGAAGGAGGGGAGGAAGAGGAGGTGAAGAGGCACACAAGGCATCGATCGAGCGTCCTACAGAATCACGTCACAGCGGCACGAAGGAGGAAGTCGATTTCACTGATTTCACGGAAGGATCTTTATTGCCGCGACGATCTGGGACACCAAGGTTCAGGGGCTGCAGCGACGCCCCCCCCCACCCCCCACACACACCTGGTGACCCGACGGAGGCATTAAGGTGATGGTGATGGTGCTGATGGGGGTTGATGGGGGTTGATGGGACTGTTGTATGGTGCATGGTATGGTAGGGGGACACCTTTGTGCTTCCGTCGGTGGCATCCTGAGGGCACGGTGCACATGTGGCCCGTTGAGTCCCACGGCGGGGAGCACAGGACGAGGCAGGGGCGGTGGGGGGGGGAGGGAGGGAAGGGTGTTGAAGGCGTCCCAGGCATAGTGTTCCCAGACATGACCTCATCTTGCGGTCGCAAAAGTGTCTTTTTAATTTTGTTTTCTCTGCACGAGTCTGTCATTGAAACTCAATTTTCGTTACAGTCTGTTATTAAATGTATTTTTCCCTTTGACACCAACCTGACATTGGGTTTTGTCTCACGTCTGTGTGCGGCGCCTCACGTGTGGGGCCTGGCGGGGCATGGTGGGGCATGGGTGCCACGGGACGCCTTGGGCTCCGCCGCATGACAAGGCAATTATTAGATCTTTTATTTTGTGCAGCCGTGGTTGGCAAGCTTCATTAAGGCACCAAGGGACGAGGCGGCAACCCAGGACGAGGGGAACGAGGACGGAAGGTTGAGCAAATGGTTGAGTCACGAGGCTCCGAACAGCGAGGTAAAGGTTTTGATGGTTGAGTCCACCTGCATCAACACTTGCTTGGTGAACTCAACCAAACTTATAAAAACTCAACCCAACACCAACACACAAACCACCACCACATAAGGATGAATACCAAGGCTTCACTAATGTATCGGTGCACACGTGTGTTGCCTCTCCAAGCACCACACACCACACACACACACACACACACACACACACACACACACACACACACGCACACACACACGCGCACACACACGCGCACACACACGCGCACACACACGCGCACACGACCATCAACTCTTCATCCGCCATTATCCATTACAAGGAAGAGTGCGTTTGAGAGTGTGAGTGTGAGTGTGAGTGAGTTTATCTAGTTGTAGTACACAGTGTTTGCAATAAGCTAACTAGTCTTATTATGTCTACTTTTATGTTTTAATTCAACGTCTGTTTTCAGTTCATAGATGATCCTCGTTCATACCACCACCCCCCCCACCCTCTCCCTTTCTCTCAATCCAAGTCTCGTTAAAAGCTTCTCTACATCCTAATTTCTCTAATCACCTATTTGCTTTAAACGTCTTAATTTGTTCTTGCATTTTACTCCTTTCTTATTATAGTCATTTTTAGTGTGTGTGTGTGTGTGTGTGTGTGTGTGTGTGTGTGTGTGTGTGTGTGTGTGTGTGTGTGTGTGTGTGTGTGTGTGTTCTCCCGCCCCCCTTGCCCCCCCTTAACTACCGCTTCCCCCTTACAGATCACCAATGTTTCGCCTAACTACACTTAAGTAATGCAGGGTCACTCTACTACTGCTACCCTTCCTTACCCTGCCCTCTATCTAGCTACTCCCTACTTCCCTCCCTTCCTTCCTTCCCTACTTCCCTCCCACACACACACACACACACACACAATCATAAACATCATACACACACGCAAATATACATATACACATATATAAAAGTATAATCATTTTAGAAACCATAGAAAACATTACTAAAGAAAGAAATCCAGAAAAAATATCAAATACATAATAAATAATAATAATAATAAAATATAAAAACTTATGGGTACCAATAAACGAAGAAAAATATTAATCTAGGAAAAGAGTATAAGAAAAAGAAAGAAAAGAAAAGGAAAAAACGTCCGATTTAAGAAACAAACACAACTACGCATAAATAATACACCTTGCCCCCTAACACCCCCTACACACACATACATTAATCAACACAACTATCATCAACAACTCTTAATTGCTAGCCACAGTAATGGATGGATGGATGTCTGAGAGAATACTAATAATCCTTCCTAACTCAGCCTGACACTGA
>JAPQNM010000044.1:851996-866996 GCA_029783475.1 Metacarcinus magister | reverse complement strand
GGGGTTGAAAGAGTGACAACGTGGTGGCAGGAGAGGAGAGAGAGGAGACAAAAGAGAGAGAAGAGAGAGAGAGAGTGATACTACGACAACAAAGAGGTGTGAGAGGTGACGGACGTGAGATGGGATACAAGGGAAGGGAAGGGAAGGACAAGAGACTCCCTCAGTGTGTATTTCCAGGTGGTGCTGATTGTGGAGGTGGTGGTGGTGATTGTGGTGGTGGTGGTGGTGGTGGTGGTGGTGGTGGTGGTGGTGGTGGTGGTGGTGGTGGTGGTGGTGGTGGTGGTGGTGATGGTGGTGGTGGTGGTGGTGGTGGTGGTGGTGGTGGTGAACAGATCTCATTGGGAAACAAAAGAGGCGCGGACTGTGTGCTTAAGGTAACTACTTGAGCCAACAGAGGACGGGACGAAGAGAAAGAGAGAGAGAGAGAGAGAGAGAGAGAGAGAGAGAGAGAGAGAGAGAGAGAGAGAGAGAGAGAGAGAGAGAGAGAGAGAGAGAGAGAGAGAGAGAGAGAGAGAGAGAATAAATGCATTATCTCCCTTTTATTGGATATAAACTTAATTAAGCAAAGAAATCAAGAAATAATAGTTCTGTACGAGTAGTTTTGTAAGCGGTATTTTCACAGTGAGTTGGACTTGGACTTGGACTTGGGTTGGTAGTATAAACTTAGAGTTATATTAAATGGAATCTATAATATATATCCGTGCGTTACATATTCATTATCATTCTAAAGCTTTTTTTTCCTCTTTCTTTTTATTTACATTTTGTATAATATTAATTCGTAGTTCAATAATAGTAATAATCATGATAACACTCTTCTTCTTCTGTGACCGCTAGCAACCAGACAAGACCTCTCTAACCAGATTAAAATATTTCTTCGTTTTAAACCTTCCCTTTTCCCCTCCATGTCATTTTGAGGGATGGAGAAGCAGTAACACATTATTTCTCACCATTAATAATGGTTGGATATAAAGAAAACATTACCTATTAAGCGTAAGTAACCTTAATAAATAAGATGAACAGGTTTCAACAGGTAGACTAAGATGGCGGCCGTGTGCTGGCTGCTGGGTCACGTATATATTAAACCAAAACTGAGATTTTTATTATACACAGAAAAGCAATCATATATACTTTAAAAAATCGTTTGAAGTGCCTAACCGTTTAATACATAAACATTTGTTATATTTGATTCGTATTTATTTCATGAAAAATGTTTATTTCTAAGGTCAATCATAGAATCGAATAATAGAATAAAGCAATAATAATGAAATTAAACCAATATAAACCATAGAATAGAACATATAAAATAATATTCAAACAGAAAGTAAAGCCTAAGTAAACCATAACACAAAGAAAAACGGAAAAAACAATGAAAAAATGTGAAAAAAACACCGTAATTATGTGTTTTTATCCAAGAGTGTTTATTATAGCGTGTTAGGTACATTAAAAGAAGTGTTAGGACATGACGACCTACAAGGATAGAGATGAAGGTGAGTGTGTTGTGTTGTGAGTGTGTTATGGTGGGCTAACGGGCTGGCAGGCTGACGAATCGGCAAATATCGACAAAAATACTGGTATACCGCAGGGCTTCTAATGCCTGTAGTACCGGTAATACCGACCCGAAAATACCGGTATGTCGGTATACCGGATAGGTGCACATCCCTAGACACACACACACACTCAGCTGACGCCAGGCAATGTAATCTGATTGTGTTTCCGATTAATAATTATAATACTTAGGACACCAGTGGTGTTGCATATCACGTGTATATATATATATATATATATATATATATATATATATATATATATATATATATATATGAAGTTTGGTGTTGTGTGTGTGTGTGTGTGTGTGTGTGTGTGTGTGTGTGTGTGTGTGTGTGTGTGTGTGTGTGTGTGTGTGTGTGTGTGTGTGTGTGTGTTCTTCTTCCATCTCTCCTCTCTTCTTCCTATCTATTCACTTCATTCCCTCCTTCTATATTTCTTCCTCTTTCTCCTCTCCCTCTTCCATCTCTTCTATTCCTTATCCTTTAATTCTATTCTCCTCCTCCTCCTCTTCGTTTTCTTTCTGAGGAAGGGCGAGAGAAAAACAAGAGGAAGGACGTAGCGTTGTTGACTCTTGGAAGCAAACAAGGATGAGGCTTAGTAAGAGGAGGAGGAGGAGGAGGAGGAGGAGGAGGAGGAGGAGGAGAGGAGGAGGAGGAGGAGGAGGAGGAGGAGGAGGAAGACATGGGTAAGGGGAGGTAAGTAAGAGATGAAGGGAACATAGATGGAAATCAGTGTGGCTACTAGGAGAGGAATAGAGGGAAGAGAAGGGATAGAGGAGAAGAATAAGGGGAAGGGATGGAAGGAAAGGGATGGAAGGGAAGAGATAGAAGGAGAAGGGGTGAGGATGGTGAGTGAAAAACAAGGGTGGTGCTGGATGGATAGTGGAAGAGGATGGAGATGAAGGTGGAGGTAGAGGAGTGGTGACAAGGGATAGATAAGAGGATAAGTGCAAGGGACGTGAGAGGACTAGAGATAAGGGATAGGGAGAAGTGATGACATGAGTGAAGAGAGACGGAGAAGGAGAGGAAGGAAGATGATAAGAAGAGAGAGAGGAGAAGGGGATGAAGTAAGGGAGAAAGGAAAGGGAGAGAAGAAAAATATATAGGTAGTGTAAGGGAGGTAAAGGGAGGAAAGGGGAGACGGTAAAGGGGAGGAAGAGAATATGGTGAAAGAGAGAGATAGAAAGAGAGTGTGATGAAGATTCTCAAAAGGAAGATAAAGATGAATAACTTTAATAAAAATTCAATAATATTCCTCGCCAAGATAACTGAAACCTGAAAATAATGAACAACTACAAACTAGACAAAAAAAAAATAAAGTTTCATAAATTTAAACAGGCAATTAAGACACTACTAGTTAAGGGATCGATTCCAGGACCAGATGGCGCTTTGCCGCAGTGCTCATCTCCGTTGCCATGACCGTCAATATCCAGGTGACCACCCAGCGTATACCTGCAGGTCCTAATTAACTACCCAATCCCGTAAAGGTAAAGATAGACAGGTGAGCTGGCTAAGTGTCACCTGCCTTGTTAGGGATTCAAGCCCTGGCCAAACGAGAGAGAGAGAGAGAGAGAGAGAGAGAGAGAGAGAGAGAGAGAGAGAGAGAGAGAGAGAGAGAGAGAGAGAGAGAGAGAGAGAGAGAGAGAGAGAGAGAGAGAGAGAGAGAGAAAAGAAACAAAACATTATAAAAACCTTTGAGAGGAATCAGAAACAATTAGAATCATTTTAGAAACCATAGAAGACAATAATAAACAAAGAAATCAAGAAATAATAGTTCTGTACGAGTAGTTTTGTAAGCGGTATTTTCACAGTGAGTTGGACTTGGACTTGGACTTGGGTTGGTAGTATAAACTTAGAGTTATATTAAATGGAATTCATAATATATATATCCGTGCGTTGCCTATTCATTATCATTCTAAAGCTTTTTTTTTTCTCTCTTTCTTTTGATCAACATTTTGTATAATATTAATTTGTAGTTCAGTGATAGTAATAATCATGATAACACTCTTCTTCTTCTGTGACCGCTAGCAGCCAGACAAGACCTCTCTAACCCGGTTGTAATATTTCTTTGTTTTAAACCTTCCCTGTTCCTCTACATGTCATTTAGAGGGATGTAGGAGCAGTAATACGTTATTCTTCACCATTAATAGTGGTTGGATATAAAGAAAACATTACCTATTAAGCGTAAGTAACCTTAATAAATAACATGAACAGGTTTCAACAGGTAGACTAAGATGGCGGTCGTGTGCTGGCTGCTGGGTCACGTATATATTAAACCAAAATTGAGATTTTTATTATACACAGAAAAGCAATCATATATACTTTAAAAAATCGTCTGGAATGCCTAACCGCTTAATACATAAACATTTGTTATATTTGATTCGTATTTATTTCATGAAAAATGTTTATTTCTAAGGTCAATCATAGAATCGAATAATAGAATAGAGCAATAATAATGAAATTAAACCAATGTAAACCATAGAATAGAATATATAGAAATGATTCAAACCGAAAGTAAAGCCTAAATAGATCATAACACAAAGAAAAACGAAAATAACAATGAAAAAATGTGAAAAAAACACCATAATTATGTGTTTTTATCCAGGAGTCTTTATTATAGCGTGTTAGGTACATTAAAAGAAGTGTTTGGACATGACGACCTACAAGGATAGAGATGAAGGTGAGTGTGTTGTGTTGTGAGTGTGTTATGGTGGGCTAACGGGCTGGCAGGCTGACGAATCGGCAAATATCGACAAAAATACCGCTATACCGCAGGGCTTCTAATGCCTGTAATACCGGTAATACCGCCCCGAAAGCCATGGAATGTGTGTGTGTGTGTGTGTGTGTGTGTGTGTGTGTGTGTGTGTGTGTGTGTGTGTGTGTGTGTGTGTGTGTGTGTGTGTGTGTGTGTGTGTGTGTGTGTGTGTGTGTGTGTGTGTGTGTGTGTGTGTGTGTGTGTGTGTGTGTGTGTGTGTGTGTGTGTACCGAGGCTGCCAGGCGAGGCTGAACAACTGTTGACGTACAGACGAGTTAATTTGGATATTAAAAGTAGCAAACATTACTTTCCCAGGCCTGAAGGGGGGCAAGGGGGTGGAAGGGCTGATGCGGGGCTGAGGGGTGACTAAGGAATTCCAGTGATGGGGTGGAAGTGAGGGGGCAGGTAGGGGGCGGTGAGGGGGCTAAGTGGGGACTAAGGAATTTCAGTGAGAGGGCAGGGAGGGGAGAGAGTGAGAGAAAGGGAGAGCAAGAAATAGAGAGGTGGAGGAGTGGAGAGTGGAGTGAAGATGAGCAAGAACGGGTGAGAGGGGTGAGAGGGGTGAGGACAAAGGTGAAGGAAAAGTTTGCACGATGCCTTTTCCTGCCAATGGTCGAAGCGAGGACAAAAAAGGAAAAGGTTACTGCTTGATGTGATTGAGAAAGAAAATGGAAAAAAAAATGAAAGAGGAGAAGGAAGACGAGCAGGAGGAGGAGGAGGAGGAGGAGGAGGTGAGGGAAAGGTTAGATAATGATAGGGATGGAGAAGGCAGGAAGAAGCAAGATGGAATAAAGCTGATTAAAAGGAAGACAAAAAAGGAATGGAGGAAATGAAAGAGAATGAAGGTGGAGGGAAGATGATGATAATGGGGAAGAGAGAGAGAGAGAGAGAGAGAGAGAGAGAGAGAGAGAGAGAGAGAGAGAGAGAGAGAGAGAGAGAGAGAGAGAGAGAGAGAGAGAGAGAGAGAGAGAGAGAGTAAATAGTGACAAGTAATGAAGGAATGAGAGGGGGGAACAACACACACACACACACACACACACACACACACACACACACACAGGTAAGGGGGACAAGGTGGGACCCTAATGTTCCCTCACCAGGTGTACGGAACGTGACCTAAGGGAAGGGGCGCAAGGGGGGAGGAGGAGGGGGGGCGGAGTAGGGGTCAAAGGGAAGGGTACGAGAAAGGGAAGGAAAGGGTATAGGGTGCTGTGACCCCTATACCCCACCAAAGGGAGGGTCACCACCACCATCATCACCATCATCACTATCATCACCATCACTACCAGCAGCTTCTCTCAAGGTCAAAGGTGAAGGGTAGCTGGGATCATCTTTCTAGAGAATAGCAAAGGAACAGAAGGGATGGGGAAGGAAGGGGAGGAAGGGGAGAGGGAAGGGTGCAGGCATGGTGAAGGAAATTGATGGTGTAAGGAGAGGTGAGGTTTGACTGGTGGTGGTGGTGGGGTGTGTTGGGGTGGATGGTGAGGTGTGTCTGGAGGGGTGAGTGGAGGAAGCAGTATAAGGATGAAATGGTGGTGATGTGTAGGGGGGTTGTAGGGGTGAAGGATGTGTATTTACCTAGTTCTATTTACCTGGTTGTATTTACCTAGTTGTATTTGCAATGCCTTGTCTTATTATCTAAATTTATCCAGCTTTTCTTTATATATATATGGTCAATACCTTTCGCTGTGTGTGTGCGTGTGTGTGTGTGTGTGTGTGTGTGTGTGTGTGTGTGTGTGTGTGTGTGTGTGTGTGTGTGTGTGTGTGTGTGTGTGTGTGTGTGTGTATGAACAAACAATAGTACGATGTTGACACGTTACCTGCGTCCCTGGTTGTGGGGTTGTGGGGTTGTTGGGGTTGTTGGGGGTGTTGGGGTTGGGGGTTGTTGGGTTGTGGACTCACCTTCCTCCAACCATGCGTGACCCACCGTCCCGCCGCGCCTGGGAACATAAACAAATATCCTTGCTTTAGTCTGCAGGGCTGGAGTGGGCGGTGAGTGGGCGGGCGGAGGGGTGGATGAGGGGATGGATGAGGGGGTGGATGATGAGTGAGTGAATGGATGAGTGAGTGTACAGGTGGGTGAATGTGTCCCTGTGACTGCGTGGTCCCTGAGTGGCTTCTTGACCCTCGCACCGCCGCCGCCGCCACTCCGCCACTCAAGTGTTTGCGAGGCTGAGTGCCGCGGGGAGCTTACTTCGCCTCCCTTAACCCTAGGACGCCCCTCGCCCCACTCCCACTAAGCCCCACACACTCACTACCTGCACGTGGGACTCTGAGCCTTGCCGTCACCTTTACATCGCATCCTCTGTCCCTAACGTCATTATTATTCAGTGTTAGTCCTCGTTAGAATTTCAAGTCCTCCTCTCACCGAGTTCCCTCTTGACTTGAGTCCTTCCTCGGGGCGCTTTTGTGTTTCTGCGAGGCTTGAGGATCTCTCTGCGACCACGACTACTGCGCCTTCCTCTCCCCTCCACGCACCTTCCTTCCGCCCATCGCATAGCAGCTGGGTGGGTGTTGTGCTCCTACTAGGTGTGTTTTTATGCCTCAGTGTAAATGCCCATCACCAAACTCAGTCTTGGCAGTACAGATATGTGCGATAAGCCTCTGAGTACCGCCATCACCACGGATTATGGTGTTGATGGTGTTGATGGTGCACACAGTGAGGTCCCTGATGGCTCCCCAGACACACTCACTCCTTGGGCGCCGTGCCACTATAAAAGGGATGTGGCGTGGCGTGCTGGCAGGGGCAATGACAGGGGCAGGGGGAAAAGGGCAGGGGCTGTATGTGTCCTATCAATCCTTGGTGTTTATTAGGCGTCTGTCTGTCTGTATGTCTGTGTGTCTCCCTTACCCAGGTGATTCCAAGTGAAAAAAAAAGGTGAAAAAAGGAGTTTATGGGGACGAGATACCAGACTTTATGGCAGATTATGGGACTTAAGAGCGTGGGTGTTTTATCTCTCTCTCTCTCTCTCTCTCTCTCTCTCTCTCTCTCTCTCTCTCTCTCTCTCTCTCTCTCTCTCTCTCTCTCTCTCTCTCTCTCTCTCGTGCCCTCAGTAGCGTTCTCTGGGAGCTTATCCATTTTGGGGCACGGGGCACGACGGGGCGAAGGGGCGAGAGGGGGAGGCTGCTGTTAAGGCGGCTGCAAGGGGGAAGAGCTAGGAGGGGCGGAAAGGGGAGGGGAGGAGAGGGAAAGGAGAAGGGAAGGGGAAGGGAAGGGCGGCCTGCTGAGGAATACCAATTTGATGTTCTCTTCTTCTGTGTCGTCGAATTTGGTTGTGGTGTTGAAAGGGGATGCTAGTCACGGCTGCTGCTTCCTGCCACACCACCACCACCACCACCACTACTACTACTGCTACTACTACTACTGCTACTACTACTACTACTACTACTCCTGCAAGAACTTAACAATATCATGAACATTTTGCCATTAATAAATCTCCTTCTATCACCATCACCATCATCACCACCATCATCATCATCATCATCATCATCACCAATTACTCAAACTCAAATCAAATTAAATCTCTCTTTGGGCAGGTTTCATTTTCTCATTTTAATCACGTGCTTCTTTCTTTCTTCCAGGGAGGAGGACGTGGAGGAGGAGGACGCAGAGGAGGAGGAGGAGGAGGAGGAGGAGGAGGAGGAGGAGGAGGAGGAGGAGGAGGAGGAGGAGGAAGTGCAAGAGAATAATATAGAAGAGAAGACGAAGGAAGGAGAAAGAAGGAACAGCAAGGAGAGAAGAAAGGAATAGAGTTGAAAAAAAAAACATTAAAGCAAGTTTAAGGAGACGAGAGAGAGAGAGAGAGAGAGAGAGAGAGAGAGAGAGAGAGAGAGAGAGAGAGAGAGAGAGAGAGAGAGAGAGAGAGAATAGAGAGAGAGGCACCATCACCCTGACAGATCAAGGGAAGCACACCCTGAAACGTCTTGTCTGATGGGAGTGAGACAACAATTACTTTCTTGTCAGCTTGAAATCGGCATCACGGGGGTCCCTGCTCCCTTACCCCCCCTTTACCTCCCCTTACCCCCCTTTCCTTCCTTCCCCCTTCCCCCCCTTCCTCCCTTCGTCAGTGTCCGCTCCCCTGCAGTTAGTCGCCCCCCTCTCCAACAACCCTGGGTGAAAATTTTGACTCTTTTCCAAAATTACCTCTGTTAGTCCCCGCTGGGAAACAAATTATACTGAGGGTGACAATGCCCCCCTGAACTCTCCTTGCCCCTGCCTGCCTTGCCCCGCCTTGCCCACGCCCCCGCCCCCGCCCCAAGACTAACAAGACAACTACTACTACTACTACTACTGCACTTCCCTTCCATTCCATGTCCTCCTCGTACAGTAGTATATAACTTAACAAGCCCATCATCATCATCTTCTATATACCTCTACCTGCCCCGCCCCGCCCCACCCCGCCCCGCCCAGCCCCGCCCCGCCCCGCCTTCTGTAGTCTCCAACTCAAACCAACGCCCCCATTATGACCCATCTTTCCCCTCTACAACCCTGTCTCACCCTCACCCTCTACCATCATCACCCCGCCCCCCAGCACCCCCGCAGACACAGCACCGGGGATCCTGAGACTTGATCAGGGCGGGGAGGAGGCGATGTAGGGAGGTAGGAGGTTGTAGGGGTGTAGGGAGAGGGGGTCATAGGGGGGGCAATAGACCTACTGGTGAGTTGAATTAAGCACCTGACAAGGGAGCTCAGTGCTTGTTAGGCCTGGCAAGGGGAGGCCTGCTGGTGGTGGTGGTGGTGATGGTGGTGGTGGTGGTGGTGGTGGTGGTGGTGGTGGTTTTTCTTTATTTCCATTAGTAGATTATGAAATGAGGAAGAGAGAGAGAGAGAGAGAGAGAGAGAGAGAGAGAGAGAGAGAGAGAGAGAGAAAGATATTAGGGAGGAAAAAGGTGGGAAATTCCTGACATATGGATATCAGTAAACCATCTCTCTCTCTCTCTCTCTCTCTCTCTCTCTCTCTCTCTCTCTCTCTCTCTCTCTCTCTCTCTCTCCCTATTGCCACATTTTTACCTATTCATCCTTCGGTAGCCTTCACATAAACACCTCTCCCTCTCTCTCTCTCTCCTTCCCTCCCTCCCTCCCTCCCTACCCTCCCTCCTTCCTTCCTATCTTCCCTCCAATCCTACCTACCGCATTTACATTCTTTCTCTTTTTTTCTCCTTCTTTTATTCCTCTCCTTTTTTTCCATCCTTCCTTCCTTCCTAATCTCTTTATTTATATTATTTTTATCATCCTTGCCTTCTTCTTTTTCTTCTTTTTCTTTATCTTTTTCCTGTTCTTTTTGTCCTTGTCCTTGTTCTTCTTGTTCTTCTTGTTCTTGTTCTTCTTTCCTTTACTCTTTTTCATCTTCTTATTCTTCATATATCACCATTTTCCTTCCTTTTATCGTCTATACTTCCTTCTCTCATTCTTTATCTTTCCTTTCCTTTGTCCTACACTTCCTCATACTCTCTCTCCTTCCCTCATTCTTATCTTATCTCCTGATAATGATAAAAATAAATAATAATGATAAAAATATATAATAATGATAAAAATAAATAATAATGATAGAAATATATAATAATGATAAAAATAAATAATAATGATAAAAATATATAATAATGATAAAAATAAATATTAATGATAAAAAATATATAATAATGATAAAAATAAATAATAATGATAAAAATAAATAATAATGATAAAAATAAATAATAATGATAAAAATATATAATAATGATAAAAATAAATAATAATGATAAAAATATATAATAATGATAAAATATATAATAATGATAAAAATATATAATAATGATAAAAATAAATAATAATGATAAAAATAAATAATAATGATAAAAATATACATTAATGATAAAAATATATCCTGTCTTCCTCCTCCTCCTCTTCCTCCTCCTCCTCCTCTGCCAGCCATGGCTGGGGAGAGAAGCCTTCACCCTTACTATCCTGTATCCTTCACTCTAGATTAGATAGTGTATATTAGTGTATAATATTCACATTCGGAGGTGGTGAAATACAGTTTGATATTCTAGTAATGATAAAAATAAGTCCAGATTCGTGTTCATTTTGACCCAAAACATCATTGTAGAAATTTTCATCACATTCTGAGGTGTGAAAATTTTTCATCAAATTTCCAAGGTGACACCCTTAGATTTTTTTCAAGAAATTACGTTTTTTGAAATAACTCGAAAAGTATGAGGATTACGTAAAAGTTGTATATATTAGTAAAGATTGAGCATGAGACGCCCGTTCTAATGAGCTATACAGAAATATAATTGGACTATTGGTTATTGAGAAAATGATAAATGTGTTTTTAACAAAACTTACACAAAACATTATTTTTTTCTTAAACGGTTCAATATATTTTAAATCTGATATGATATTTAGATAGAGCTCATCAAGCTTAATAAATTTGTATATAAACATTTAAACTGTAGGAGTAATAGTTTCGTAGTAAAATGACAAAGATGATTTCGACCTCAATTCTGGTGGAAAATTTCGGTCCAAAACTGAACAATGCATTTCCGTGACAATAATGATAAAACTGAGTCCAGATTCCTGATCAACACAACCAAAACACAATAAAAACACACTTAGAATAACCTTCACGAGTTTTCAAAATAATAATAAGTTTCAAAATTTCCACCTATGCTAAGAGAAGCCTTCACCCTTACTATCCTGTATCCTTCACTCTAGAGTAGATAGTGTACTCACAAACAGCCTTGTAAGGGCCAGCAGGACTGTTGCTGTTTGTTCTTCCTATGTGTTCCTATGTGTTCTCTCCTTCCCTCACTCACCTCATTTTCTTTGTCCCAATCTCTGTCTTCTATTCTCTCTTTCTCTCTCCTCTGTTCCCTTCAATCATTCCCTTTATATTTCTCCCTTATTACCCTCCTTGATTCCTTCCTAATCCTTTTACAATTACTCTGTACCCCCCCCCCCTTTACCCTCCCTCCCCTCACTTTCTCTCTTCCTTCCCTCCCCTCTCTTCCCTCCCCTCACTTCACACACTGAGAGCCTCGCCCTTATCTCTTATCTCTGGCGGTGGTCTGAGAGCCTTGTGATATCCAGGTAATAATTTAACGTTATCTAGGCTGCCACGTCCTACAGAAGGGAGGAGGGAAGGAGGGAGGATGGGAGGGAGGGAGGGAGGAAGAGAAGGATAAAGAGGGAAGGATAAGGAGGAAGAGAGAGAGGGATGGCAAGTATAAGGAGGGAAGGAAGTAAAGGAGGAAAGTATAAAGAAGGAGGGAAGGAAGGTAAGGAGGGAAGTGAGGAAAGGATTAGAAGGTAGGGTAGGAAGGGAGGGAGGGAGGGAGGGTAGCTAAGAGGGGTGAGGGAAAATAGTAGAGAAGAGGGGAGGGAAATGAAAATAAAAGTTACAAGAAAATTATGTTAAGTTAAATATGAAGGGAGGGAGAGAAGGAAAGATAATAGAGTTTGTATATGAAGATCAAATTTAAAAGAATATTATGTGGAGAGTGAGGATGAATATACATTTTATAATTTGAGTTTGTGGAGGTTTAAGAAAAGAAAATTGTTGAATGTTGAGACGACTTGATGAAGAAAAGAGGGAAGGGGAAGAGAGAAGAAGAGAGGAGAGGAGATGAGAAAAAGGAAGAAGAGAGAGGAAGGAAAAATTGTTATATATAGTAAGTAGAGGTAAGAAAACATGATAAAATCTCTCTCTCTCTCTCTCTCTCTCTCTCTCTCTCTCTCTCTCTCTCTCTCTCTCTCTCTCTCTCTCTCTCTCTCTCTCTCTCTCTCTCTCTCACCTCCTACGTCCTCACACATTAAATTCACCTTAGCCTCACCTTAGCTCCTCTTTACCCTCTCTTTACCCTCTCTTTAGCTTCCCTTTACTATCTCTCTTTACCTTCCCTCTACCGTCTCTTTTTACTGTCCTTCTACCGTCTCTTTGGTGTCCTTTCAGCTTGCGTTCAATTGAAATACAAATAGTTTCCCCAACACTCGCCTTCTCCAGCTTGTCTCTCTCACTCTCTCGCGTAGGTGTGTGTTGGGAGGACAAGACTGACTGACTGACTGACTGACTGACTGACTGACTGACTGAGGTACAGGAAGAGAGGAAGGAGGGATGAAGATGTGCAGAGGAGGTAAAGAAGGGAGAGATGAAGAGAGATAAAGCTGAAGAAGGAAATACAATTAAAATAGAAAAAAAGGGATAAAAATATACAGGAAGACAATGAAGAAAGAGAAGAAGATAAAGAGATGAAAAAATATATAATGAATAATTAACATGAAAAAGAGAAAGGTTATATTTTCTCAGGAGCAGAAAAAAACAAATTAAAAAACAGGATGCATTAACAATATAATTAGAATTGAAAGTTAATTAAGAAAGATCATAATAGTAATGAGATAGACATGAAAGGAGAAATTCAATTATACAAACACGAGTAGGTACACATGTTTTCACACACACACACACACACACACACACACACACACACACACACACACCACACACACACACACACACAAAGAAGAAAAAAAACACTTGAATAAATAAATAAATGAATAAATATATAAATAAATTAATGAATAAAACAAAATAAATGTGAACTTAACTAAATGACCAAATAATAAAAAAAAATAAAGTATCTGTCTAACTAACTAAATAAATAAATAAACGATTAGATAAATATAAACAAAAAATAATAATAAACAAAAATATATATAAATAAAAAAAATAAATAAATGCAAATAAGAAAAGGTATGTAAATAAATAAATAAATCTTACCCTATTTTTTTTTCCCTCTAACCCTAAAATGAAGTAAAAATTGAGTGTTTTAAATTTGTTCCAATTATGTGTGACGTTCCGGTGGTCCTCTTATTTGGGCGTGGGAAAGGGAAAGAGAAAGAGAGAGAGAGAGAGAGAGAGCGAGAGAGAGAGAGAGAGAGAGAGAGAGAGAGAGAGAGAGAGAGAGAAGCAATATATTTTTTTGTGTGTGTATTCCTTTGTATTTTAAACGTTCTATGTGTGTGTGTGTGTGTGTGTGTGTGTGTGTGTGTGTGTGTGTGTGTGTGTGTGTGTACAATGGTGTTTTTTTATAGCTTGGGTTAGACCACACCATCGTCTCACTGACCACCCCCCTCCCCCCCCCACCACCACCACCACCACCACCAGTACCGTTCCCCCCCATACCTTCCACCATCCCCATTCCCCCAACACCCATCATTCCTCCCCCATCACCCCATTCATTCCACTATAACTACCTCCACAACCACACCACTCCACTCTTAACCCTCCATCTATTACCAAGGATGTGGGAAAGGGTAGTAAAGTAGAAGGCTTCTCCCCACCCACCCACCCATCCCTCCATTCCTCTTCCTCCATCAGATTATTTACTGTATCAGAATTTCCAGTTTTTTTCTTCCAATTTTTACTTTCCTCCTCCACCTTATCTCCTCTTCCACCTTTCCCTCCCTTCCTTCCTTCCTTCCTCTCCTCCTCTCCTTCACCACCAACCAACACATTCTTTCCTCCTTCCACCACAACATCACGCCGTCATTCCTCCCCCTTCCCTCCCCTCCCCTTTCCTTCCCTTCCCTTCCCTTCCTCCTGGACACGCAACAAGCTGGCTACATGAGGCCGGTTACCCTTCTCGTCCTCGCCAACCCGCCCCGCCCCGGCCCGCCCCGCCCCGACACGAGACCATCTCCGCGGGGCACCAGTATCCCTCCTGAAGAAACTAGCTCTATTCTCTCTCTCTTCTCTCTCTCTCTCTCTCTCTCTCTCTCTCTCTCTCTCTCTCTCTCTCTCTCTCTCTCTCTCTCTCTCTCTCTCTCTCTCTCTCTCTTTCATATATAACTTAACTCACCACTCAGCCATTATTTCTCCTTCTCTTCCTCTTTCTTCTCCTCCTCCTCCTCCTTCTTCAGTCTATCAACATATGGCCATCCCACCACCAAGCCATCCTCCTCTTCCTCCTCCTCCTTCTCCTCCTTCTCCTCTTCCTCCTCTTCCTCCTCCTCCTTCTCCTCCATAATGAAGTGGCGTCTCCCTTAAGAGGATTCGCCAATATATAAGGAACGAGTCTCGCCTCTTCAGGTCAGTCATCACCTCGGGAATAATATTTATGTTAATGACTTTCGAGTGCATAGCGAGGAGAGAGAGAGAGAGAGAGAGAGAGAGAGAGAGAGAGAGAGAGAGAGAGAGAGAGAGAGAGAGAGAGAGAGAGAGAGAGAGAGAGAGAGAACATGTATGCAAATTAGATTAAGACAAAGGAATATTATTAATTCATAGATAATTGAAGTATTTTTTTGTAGATATAAATATTTACTCCCCTCTTCCCCCAACTTCCCCTCACACACATCCCCTCCCCTCATTCCCCACCACGTCTCCTCCCCACACCCACATCCCACACCTACCCTACCACCACTATCAACCACCCCTGCCGCCCACCACGTATACAGGGGCACGCTAACTTCTTTCTGCCAGGGTGTGTTTGGCTTGGCTTGGCAGGGTGAAAGGGGCTGACACAAGGACCTCCTGGCAGGGTGTTTCCATTCACTAAAGAACAACAGGATATAAAAAGACACCCTGTTTTTGTTGCTATTTTTTGTGTGTGTGTGTGTGTGTGTGTGTGTGTGTGTGTGTGTGTGGGTCCTGTTGTTGTTGGTGGTGGTTGTTGTTGTTGTTGTTGTTGTTGTTGCAGGGTATACAGTGCTATAATAGGTTT
>JAPQNM010000044.1:835768-848268 GCA_029783475.1 Metacarcinus magister | reverse complement strand
CACCATCAACACCCCGCCCCGCCCTGCCCCGCCGTCACCTGCGAGGCACACCAACACTGCCTGCACCATCAACACCCCGCCCCGCCCCGCCCCGCCGTCACCAGCGAGGCACACCAACACTGCCTGCACCATCAACAGCCCGCCCCGCCCTGCCCCGCCGTCACCTGCAAGGCACACCAACACTGCCTGCACCATCAACACCCAGCCCCGCCCCGCCCCGCCGTCACCAGCGAGGCACACCAACACTGCCTGCACCATCAACACCCCGCCCCGCCCTGCCCCGCCGTCACCTGCGAGGCACACCAACACTGCCTGCACCATCAACACCCCGCTCCGCCCCGCCCTGCCGTCACCTGCGAGGCGGACCAACACTGCCTGCACCATCAACACCCCGCCCCGCCCTGCCCCTGCCGTCACCTGCGAGGCACACCAACACTGCCTGCACCATCAACACCCCGCTCCGCCCCGCCCTGCCGTCACCAGCGAGGCACACCAACACTGCCTGCACCATCAACACCCCGCCCCGCCCCGCCCCGCCGTCACCAGCGAGGCGGACCAAGTTGAGAGGGAGCGCATAAGAAGACTCGTAGAATCAACTTCGGGTATCTTCCGTATATAGTAAGACATGTAGTGTAGCCATTGACCAGGTGAGTGTCAGGCTTCTGTCCTACACTTAGCGTCACGTTGATTCTGTTTGAGACATGACTATAAGATGTATTTTAACTTTGATTTACGAAGGGGTATATTAATATTATGTGTATGAATTACTATACCGTAGAATGTGTGTTGGTTGAGTGAGCCATTCGTTGAGTGTTACTGTGTGTTGCTGCTGCATGTACGTACGTGGTCATCACTCATGTCTACACGTACCACATCACACTTATCATGTTCTCATATTAATAAAAGCAAGAAGCACATTCATTTTGTTTACTGTCACTGCCCAAAGCTCACCTCCTCGACCTTACACTAGCTGCTGCCGAGCCCTGAGTGTCCCTTACCTTACATGTCCTTACCGCTAGTAGTGTTTCAAGCTAGCCAAGTTAAGATTCAGGGAAGATATAGGTCTAAATGTGTTCACTAATAGGGTAGTAGAGGAGGTAGTAGTGAGGGTGTTGTCATGGTTTCATACTTGCTGACCCTAGAAATTTTGTCAACACTTGCACTATGCGTCTGGCGCCACCTAACAGTGACCTAACATGTTCCTAATGTGCTGATACCATGTGCCCCTGAGGTGATGATAGTGATGATGATGTGGTGGTTATTCTATGCGGTATGTGGTATGATGTGACAGCAGGTGAGGTGGAGTACAAGGCAACAGGTGCATGCTAGGAGGTACAGTATATAATGAGAATAATTACTTACGATATAATGAAGAATGACTAATTGAAAAACCTCATATTTCTTGCCCCATAACATGTATAATGAGCAGTAATTCCTATCTTCAATGCTACAATTATTATATTTCAACTCGATTTTCCTATTTATATCACGATTAAAAGTAATAAGGAATCAAAATAAAAAAATATATATATAAATTCTAGTATATAAATTGCACTTGTAACCTTTCACACAACACACACACACACACACACACACACACACCACACACACACACACACACACACGCAAAACACCTTTACACATATTCTTTCCAGGTAGCAAAGGTATGGTACAGGTGCAACAGGTGGCAAGACTTAATGAGGCTAATCACTTACCTACACTTACCTGAGAGGTGACCCATGAAAAAAAACCCTAATTTCTTTCCCTTCACAGACCTCAAGATGAACTAAACCTAATGAGAACTTCGAATTAAAGTCTTCTTCTTCTTCTTCTTCTTCTTCTTCTTCTTCTTCTTCTTCCTCTTCTTCTCCTCCTCCTCCTTTTCTTCTTTTTCTCCTCCTCCTAAATTAGACTAGCTTGAAATCCCCTGTGAACCACCACTCTCTCTCTCTCTCTCTCTCTCTCTCTCTCTCTCTCTCTCTCTCTCTCTCTCTCTCTCTCTCTCTCTCTCTCTCTCTCTCTCTCTCTCTCTCCACCTGTGCCTCCGGGGTGCAGCACACTAATTAACCTATAAACCAGCGCTTCTGTGGGATTATGGCGGTAATTATCTCATTAGAGCGATGAACAGGCAGGGGCAGGACAGAGAGAGAGAGAGAGAGAGAGAGAGAGAGAGAGAGAGAGAGAGAGAGAGGAGAGAGAGAGAGAGAGAGAGAGAGAGAGAGACACACACACAGAAGCCGTCGGTAGGTGACCAACACCCACACTATAGAAGTAGCAAGTCACTCCCCCCCTCCCCCCCCGTCTCTCTCTCTCTCTTCTCTCTCTCTCTCTCTCTCTCTCTCTCTCTCTCTCTCTCTCTCTCTCTCTCTCTCTCTCTCTCTCTCTCTCTCTCTCCTTTCTCCCTGAGGTGACATGGGCGTCGTGAATCAGTTTGTGTTCACCCTGCCCCCCCCCGCGTCACCCCCCCACCTATGTCACCCCCCCCCTCCCCCCCCCAGGACAAAGGAGACTGAGAGGATGTGGAGGAGAATGAGATGGGAAAGAAGGGACAAAGAGGAGAGAGAGAGAGAATGATAGCGAAGGAGAGTGAGAAGAGAAAGTGAGGGAGAGGACAAAGAGAAGCATGGGAAGGAAGTGGAGGAGGGAGAGAATGGAGAGAGAGAGAGAGAGAGAGAGAGAGAGAGAGAGAGAGAGAGAGAGAGAGAGAGAGAGAGAGAGAGAGAGAGAGAGAGAGAGAGAGAGAGAGAGAGAGAGAGAGAGATTATCACGTCCTGCCAGTAATGTCCTAAAGTGAATCATGAACAGGTAACCTAAACCCAATGAGCTAATTAATTAACTTTCCAGAACAGGTAGGAACAGGTATATAGACGATTACCTTTCAAGAACAGGTAAGTGTATATAAACAGGTAAGTTAAGTAAGACAACACCACGTGACTCATAACAATCAATTAATTCTCAGATACCAAATGTTTCCCAAAGTGTTAATATTGTTTCCCAACTTATCATATATATATTTATTTATTTATTTATTTGCCAAGATGTGACAAAATGTTTCCTAGTGTGAAAATTGTTTCCTAGAGTAAGAAATGCAATACTATTTGGTATCTTTTTTCTCTCTTTCTCTTTCTTTTATTTTTTTATGTCTCTTTTATTTAAACATTAAGTTCAATAAAGACTTAAAGTTGCATTATTTAGGTACAATTATTAAAAGAAACACTCTCTCTCTCTCTCTCTCTCTCTCTCTCTCTCTCTCTCTCTCTCTCTCTCTCTCTCTCTCTCTCTCTCTCGTGATGCCCACTGTTACATTGGGCATTCCTTCCCCCTCCCCCCTTAGAAAGAAAGGGAGAAAAGGGGGGGAAGGGTGATAAAAAGGTGGTGATCTCTACCGTGACAATGAGTAAACACCCCCAAAAAGAGAGAGAGAGAGAGAGAGAGAGAGAGAGAGAGAGAGAGAGAGAGAGAGAGAGAGAGAGAGAGAGAGAGAGAGAGAGAGAGAGAGAGAATGAAAAGCAAATATTGACAGATGTGAATGTTTCGTTCTGGAGGTATGTGAGAAGGAGGGAGGGAGGAAAGTGGAGAGAAACGAAGACAGATGAGGTGTTAGAGAGAGAGAGAGAGAGAGAGAGAGAGAGAGAGAGAGAGAGAGAGAGAGAGAGAGAGAGAGAGAGAGAGAGAGAGAGAGAGAGAGAGAGAGAATATAAATGTGTCATTAATATTTATTTTTATCATTAATATTTATTTTTATCATTATTATTTATTTTTTATCATTAATATTTATTTTTATCATTAATATTTATTTTTATCATTATTATTATTATTGTGTGTGTGTGTGTGTGTGTGTGTGTGTGTGTGTGTGTGTGTGTGTGTGTGTGTGTGTGTGTGTGTGTGTGTGTGTGTGTGTGTGTGTGTGAGATAATTGGAAAAGAAGTGAATGTAAAGATGAAGAGAAATAAAAAAAAAAAAAGAGAAACAGGTAAATCAAATAACAGAAAAATGATTTGACATTGAGGATAAAATAAAATGAAAATGGTGAAACACATTACTCTCTCTCTCTCTCTCTCTCTCTCTCTCTCTCTCTCTCTCTCTCTCTCTCTCTCTCTCTCTCTCTCTCTCTCTTGGGGCACACGGAAATGCCATGTTGCCCACAGACTTTGCAATGTGTGATGCAACTCTTCGTTTCCTGCCCCCCCCTCTCTCTCTCTCTCTCTCTCTCTCTCTCTCTCTCTCTCTCTCTCTCTCTCTCTCTCTCTCACCCTTTAGGCCCACGTCACATTCCACCCAGCTGTTATCTCCACCACACATGGGCTGAGATAACCCACGCCAGGAACAAAGTGCTATACATCTCCCGCCCTGCACATCCTCTGTCTAACTTGACTCTGATCCACACGTCCCCAGCCTCACTCACTCACTCACTCACTCACTCACTCACTCACTCAGCCCGGGAATCGAACCTGGGTGAATTGGATGGATGGAGGAGTTAGGTTTCTAGTTTCTACCGGCAGATGGCCATGACACCACCACAGTTAAAATACTCTTGATGGTATTATATAGTTTTCTTTTGTTCTTTCTTTCTCTCTATTTATCAATCTATCTTTCTTTCATTCATTCATTCATTCATTCAATATATTCGGGTCCACCCTGCTCTGTCTTGCCTTCCCCCTTTCCCTTCCCCTGCCTTTCCCCACCCTTTCCCTGCTTTTATCTTGCCTTCCCCTGCTTTCCCCTTGCCTTTCCCTGCCTTCTCCTTCATTAGCCCTGCCTTTGCCACCCTTCCCCTGCCAATACCCTTCCCCCTGCCCTCCTGCCACCACACTCAATCACCCAATCACCTGACACATCGCTGGTATTGTGTGCTTATTGGAGTGCTATTGTTACGGCAAATGTCCGCTGATCTTGTTACGGGTGTGCGTGTTGCATATCTGTTACGGTTACGGGGCAAGAAATGGCAGTACTCTCTAATCCGGCACCCTTGGACCACTGCCGGATTAGAGATATTGTCAAGACTAGCGGGGTATAACTAGCAGCTGGTGATGGTCCGGTTGATTTGCTTTGTGTGTGTGTGGGGGGGGGGAGGGGGGGGTAAGTGTACGTATGTGTATGTGTTTTCTCTATGTATACTTTTAGAAGCGTGATTTACATACATACATACATACAAATTTTCGTTCGTTAGGTAAAGTGTATGTGTGTGTGTGTGTGTGTGTGTGTGTGTGTGTGTGTGCGCGTGTGTGTTGTTTTCTTCTTTCTTCATTTGTTTTCCTTTTTCAACACTATGTAATTTTTTTTCCTACTGTGTGTGTGTCCTGTTTTCATCTCCCTTTCCATCTGTTGCTTTTCTTTTCTCTCTTTTTTCTGTTTTCCTTCTGTATCTGAAGTCCGGTATTTCCACTACTACTTTCCCTCCAGTGAGCAAAGCCAGTTTTCCTGTAATTTTCCCACCTTACGATCTGTCACAATCCCGTTCACTATCATTGTGTGTTTCCCTTCTGTGTTTCCTTTCCTATTATCTAAGTTTCCTATAATTTTTTCTCTCATTTGTTTCTTTAATATTCATTCCTATTATTTGAGTTTCTATTATTTTTTTTTCCTTCCTATCACCTTTTTCATTCATTTTAACTCCTATTATCTAAGTTTTCCTTCTTTTTTTCCCTCTCAATCATCTATTTAACTCATTTTCATTCCTAGCATACAAGTTAAGGTAAGGTAAGGTAAGGTAAGGTAAGGTAAGGTAAGGTAAGGTAAGGTAAGGTAAGGTGAGGTAAGGTAAGGTAAGGTAAGGTAAGGTAAGGTAAGGTGAGGTAAGGTAAGGTAAGGTGAGGTAAGGTGAGGTGAGGTAAGGTAAGGTGAGGTAAGGTAAGGTAAGGTTACTGTTTACCTTATTTGGAGTGACTCTTGCCTATTTTATACTCTTTTTCTGTATCCTCCTCCACATCCGCCTCCTCCTCCTCCTCCTCCTCCTCCTCCTCCTCCTCCTCCTCCTCCTTCTCCACCTTCTCCTCGTACTTTCCATTTTCTTTGATGTATGTCGTGATTTTATCAGTTTTTTCTTCATTCTTTTTCAATCTTTTTCTTCAATTTCGTTTCTGTCACTTTCTAGTTTTCCTCTTTCCATTCCTTCCTCTTCCTCTTCCTCCTCTTCTTCATTAATCTTTTTTTCTTCTCCATCATCATCTTGTTATTATTATCCTCCTTTACCTCTACCTCCTCTTCATCTAATTTCCTTCTTATTTTCCATTCTTATCTCCACACTCCACCCTCACCATCCCTGATTATTATTCTCCTCACATTATATATACTCTTTTCTTCCTCCTCCTCCTCCTCCTCCTCCTCCTCCTTGTTCTTGTTCTTCTTCTCTACCGTTAACCCTCACCATTCCTCCCTCCTACGCCTCCTCCTCTTCCTGTCATTATACATACTCTTCTCTTCCTCCTCCTCCTCCTCCTTATTCTTCTTCTCTTCTCCACCGGTACCCTCCACCATTCACTCTTACACCACCTCTTCCTCCTCCTCCTCCTCCTCCTGCCATAATCTCCACTCTTCCACCCGTCAGGAAATGCCTCTGAGACGGGATTGGGGCACGGGACAGGGCACGGTGGGGCACGGTGGGGCACGAAGGGGCTTGCGACACAGTGCAGGTGGCGGGACAAGGCTTATAGAGGTGTCTTATAGGTGACTCCAGCCATCCTACTACCACCCATTCACGTCCCATTGTTCGTGGGTAGGAATGGGGAAAGGAGAAGGAGGAGGATGAGAAGGAATGAATGGGTGGGTGGATGGATGGATGGATGGATGGATGGATGGATGGATGGATGGATGGATGGATGGATGGATGGATGGATGGATGGATAGGGATGGCGTGACTGCTGTGTTGTTGTTTCTTTCGTGTCCCACTGTATTCCTCATCTTTCACACTCACAAATCTCATTATAATCTACAAAAAATCTATACTACCACACTTATTGCTATGTCATTACCACTACAACACCACCACCACAACACAACACCACCAAGACACACAACACCACTGCAATACAACATCATTACAACACCACTGCAATACACAACACTACTACTACTACTACTACACTACACCACAACCACAACACCAATAATAATAATAACCAGTCTAGCTTATGGTCTAGCCTCCTCTAACCGCCTCCTTAGCTCAGTGGTAGAGCACTGGTCTCGTAAACCAGGGGTCGTGAGTTCAAACCTCACAGGGGGCAAGTCTTGTTATGGGCGTGGCGAGGCGTGGAGGGCGTGGGCGGGCGGCCTTGACCTTACTTAGTCCTACACAGTGTTTTGTTTTATTAATTTAATGATGGGTGTGATTTTATAGACCTGTGGGATTTTTATTTTTGTTTTGTCTGTTTCTTTATGTTTCAGTGTGTGTTGTGTGTGTGTGTCTGTGTGTGTGTGTGGGTGTGTGTGTAACTATACCTACTCTCCACTCACCCATTGTTCCCACAGTCTCCACGTCAGTCAGTCAGTCAGTCAGTAAGTAAGTAAAGCCTCTCGTCATCTCAGCTTACCTTACCGTGCCACACTAATCACCTTCGTTAGATTGTTAGATTTGTGTCGTTATGTTTAATCCTCTTACCACGTCACAAGATAGGATAGTTAGTGATGCTGGGATGATTAATGATGATAGTTGTAATGGTTGTAGTAGTAGTAGTAGTAGTAGTAGTAGTAGTAGTAGTAGTAGTAGTAGTAGTAGTAGTAGTAGTAGTAGTAGTAGTAGTAGTAGTTAGGTTCCTATAACACGACACACAAGGCTGTCAGGATATAATTTATGGTTCTAAGAAGATTATCTCCAGCAGGGAGAAACCAGGAATCTGATTCTACTCTCTCTCTCTCTCTCTCTCTCTCTCTCTCTCTCTCTCTCTCTCTCTCTCTCTCTCTCTCTCTCTCTCTCTCTCCTTCCTTATCCATCCCTACATCCACATCCCTCTCATCCTCTCTTCCTCCTTCCCTCTCTAGCCATCTCCTGCTCTATCCCTTTCCCTTCTCCTCTCCCCTTAGCTACCTCCTCCCCTTTCCCCTTCCCTTCTCCTCCCCCCTTTGATGGTCAACTGATATTCAACTATACCTCCTGATATCCTTGCCATCCTATCTCATCCTGACATCCTACTCCTTCTGCTACTACTCCTATACTCCTCCTCCTTCTCTTCCTCCTCCTCCTCCTTTATATAGTATGATTAAGTTTATATTTTTTAATTTAATTTCTTTAATATTATCATCATCTTCTTCTTCTTCTTCTTCCTCTTTTATAACCTTTTCCACCATCACCTCTCAACACCTTCGCTATGTTTCCTCCTCCTCCTCCTCTCCTCCTCCACTATCACCCTCTTCATCCTCATCACCTCCTTTATCAACACCACTCTTCTCTGTCACCTCCTCCACCCTCATCTTATCTTCCTCCTCTTTCTCCTTCCTTCAGTACTCCATTCGTACCTCTTATACCCTCACACTTTAGCCTTCCTCTCCCTCTTCCTCTTACTCTCCCTCTCCCTTCTTACTCTCCCTCTTCCCCCTTCCTCTCCCCTCTTCAAGGACAAGACAGCACTTCATTATTGGGTGGTGATGGTGGTGGTGGTGGTGGTGGTGGTGGTGGTGGTGGTGGTGGTGGTGGTGGTGGTGGTGGTGGTGGTGGTGTACGAGGCTCCATCTTCTACCTCTTCCTTGCCTAGAGTCTCGCGTCCTCGTTATCATAATGTCTATAATTTAACACTTCAGTCCCTCGCTTACCCCCCTCCTCCCCCCTCTCTCTCTCTCCCTTGCCCAGCCCCGCCCCGCCCCACCGCCGCCGCCGCCGCCCCGCAGGTCAGTTCAGACTCCAAAGCGTACTGATAACAGGTGAATGATAGCAGAGGAGGAGGAGGAGGAGGAGGTATCGAAGGCGTGAATCAGGGAGAAGGTAAGAATGTTAGGTCATGTGTAAGTGTAGATAAGATAAGTGTGTGTGTGTGTGTGTGTGTGTATGTGTAGCTACGCCTTGCCACAGTGCTCATCTTTGTATCTTTGGTGTTTAATATGTATGTAAGTAAGTCTAACCAGTTTTTTTTTTTATCAGGAAACACTTTTAAATTTATCAGAAGTAGGTTAAGTTGTTTTTTTTTTTATATCAGGAGACATTTAAGTTATATAAACCTTTTTTTTTCGTGGGTGTGATTGAAGACCATATTTAGGGATAGGATAGATAGATAGATATATAGGATGAGATAGATAGATAGATAGAGATAAATGAATAGATAGATAGATATACAGATAGATAAAGCAAGGAGAGCAAGATAGGTTCAGGTAAAGATGATGATGATGGGAAGATGAGAGGAGAGTCACCACCACCACCACCACCACCTTCCCCTCACCCCTCCTACCCCTCCTTCACACCACCACCTTCCACACCTCTCCCTCCCCCCTTCACCCCTCCGTCAGCCCCTCCAGCAGGCAATTATCACGGCTGGGGTGATATTAAGGCCTCATTCTGATGTAAATTGTACCGATTAAAATTCATAGGAGGCTGGGAGAGTTGAGGTGGGGGGGTAGGGGGTAAGAGGGGGGGAGGGGATGGGTCTCTCTGTCTCTGTTTCTGTTTCTGTTTCTGTCTCTGTCTCTGTCTCTGTCTCTCTCTCTCTCTCTCTCTCTCAAACGAAAATTAAAAAAATAAAAAACATATATGAACAAAGATGAGATAAGAATTTTTTTATATATACAACTAGAGAAAGAAATAAGATAAATAAAAAAAAATAAGATTGGTTTACAGACACAAAACAAAAGAAAAAGAAAAAGAAAAAGAAAGGCAGGAAAAAGTGATAGGAAAAGAATGCGGGGGTAAGAAAAATAATGATAATAAAATGCAATGAGCCATTACGAAGATGGGAGGCAGCAGGAAAACGGTGATAAAACAGAATGGAAACAATAACATCAACGCCTTTAGGTAAGAGGAAAAATAAAGAGAGAAAATAAAGTGAGTGGCGTTAGTGGTGGTGATGAGGTGGTGATGATGATGATGATGGTGGTGAAGGAGGGTAATGAGGGGGTAAAAGATGGTGTTGATGGTGGTGAGGCAATGACAGTGAATGGTGATGAGGTGGTGATGACAGTGATAGTGATGATAATGGTAGTGATGATGAATGATAACCAGTCATTACCTTACTGAGTCATCACCACCACCACCATCACTATCACCACCAACACCACCATTACATCACCTTCAAACCTCACATTTCATCACTTTTTACCCTTCCACCACCACCACCACCACCACCACCACCACCACGTCCTTCGGGGTGTAGGATGGTGATGTCCTTAGAAGGATACTGGTGGTGATCCTTGATTTACGGCGGACATCAAAGTTTTAATAAGGACGAGGAGGAGGAGGAGGAGGAGGAGGAGGAGGAGGAGGAGGAGGAGGAGGAGGAGGAAGGGCGTCACACTAGGAGGTAAAGGGAGAGCAGGGTCCAAAGGGTACTCTCTCTCTCTCTCTCTCTCTCTCTCTCTCTCTTCTCTCTCTCTCTCTCTCTCTCTCTCTCTCCGAACATTTGCAAACTTTTCCATTTTAATTCCATTTCATCTTTTCTTTTTCCTTCCTTCTCCTTTCCAATCCTAACATCGATTTGTTTTCCTTTTCCTTCCTCCTTCTAAACCCCATTCATCTATTTTTCCATTTATCTTCCTGTGCTTTTCATCTGTCCCCCCTCCTCCTCCTCCTCCTCCTCCTCCCCCTCCTCCTCCTCCTCCTCCTCCTCCTCCTTTTCGTAATTCCTGTGAGAAAAACATAATTTGTCGACAGAAAATTCCAAACATCGCAGCTGCCGAAGGGAATTGAGGGAAAGGGGGGGGGGAGGGGAGGGAGGGAGGGAGGGAGGGAGGGAGGGAGGGAGGGAGGGAGGGAGGGAGGGAGGAATGAAGCAGAAATAGAGGGAGTAGGGATGGAAAAATGGATGGATGGATGGATGGATGGATGGATGGATGGATGGAAGGAAGGAAGGAAGGAAGAAAGGAGAGGCAGGCAAGGCAAGGCAAGGCAAGGCAAGGCAAGGCAAGGCAAGGCAAGGCAAGGCAAGGCAAGGCAAGGCAAGGCAAGGCAAGGCAAGGCAAGGCAGGGTAAGGCAAGGCAAGGCAAGGCAAGGCAAGGCAAGGCAAGGCAAGGCAAGGCAGGGCAAGGCAAGGGAGGCGAGGGGCGGCTTCCAACACGATAATCACTCGTATAATAGCCAGCATAATGACACCTGGCTATGATAAATGGATGTCGCCTTCCTACCTGAGGGATTAGCCTTGTACCCAGGTAACTAAAATGGGCAGGGGGGCAGGGGTAGGGTGATAGGGGTAGGGGGATAGGAGTAGGGGAAGGGGAGGTAGGGGTGAATAGGGTAGTAGAACATGTGTACTAGTGGAGTGGTAGGGATGAGGGTATGATAGGGTATGGTAGGGGTAGGTATGGTAGGGGAGGGTATTGTAGGGTAGGGGAGAGTAGGGGAAGGGAGGGGAAAGGGAAGGGAAATGGGCACTCTTTTAAAGGTATTATTTCTGTTGGCATATTTTCAGTTCAGATTTTAGAATAGAGAGTAAGAGGGAGAGAGAGAGAGAGAGAGAGAGAGAGAGAGAGAGAGAGAGAGAGAGAGAGAGAGAGAGAGAGAGAGAGAGAGAGAGAGAGAGAGAGAGAGAGAGAGAGAGAGAGAGAGAGATAATGAACAATGAAAAAGAAATATCAACAGAGGATTTGCACTCATCAGCAGAGGAAAAGGAGGAGGAGGAAAAGGAGGAAAAGGAGGAAATTCTCTCTCTTTCCTCTTACTATTACCCATAAATGACGGGCTTAATGTATGCAGGAAACCATAAACCATTTTTTTTATGCAACCATTCAACTCACCCTCACCACCCAATCCTGCCCTGCCCCGCCCTTCCAGCCTGCCCATTCCAGCCTGCCCCGCCCCGTCCCTCCTCACAGCAGCACCCAGCCTCCCGCCGGAACCTTCCCTCCGGCTGGTGGTGGTGTGTGAGGCGACTGAACGGCTGGAGATGAGGTGGAGATAAGGAGGGAGAAGGAGGGAGGATGAAAGAAGTGGAGGGAAAGAGTGGAGGGACTGAGTGGTAGGGAGGGAGTGGAGGAAAGGAGTGGTAGGGAGGTTGATAGGAGAAAGAGGTCTCATTACTTCCATCATTTTATTCCTCCTCTTTTCCTCCTCCTCTCTCACTCATCTTACCTCCCTTATCTTCTTTCCTCCCTCCTCCCTCTTATATTTACTTATCTCCCTCCCTTCCTCTCTTCCTCCCTCATTTACCAGCAATACTTCATAAAATGGGAGTATTTTTATCTCTTCTTTTGCTTCTCTTCCTCATTCCATTTTTATCCCTTCTTCTTCCTTCTCTTAATCAACAACAACAACAACAAAACAAGCCTATTAAACTCCTAACTAACCCTTCCTTCCCAGCCTAATACTTACACCTGAAAAACCCTTTACCTTACCTTACCTAACCTAACCTTACCTTACCTTACCCTA
>JAPQNM010000044.1:830768-833268 GCA_029783475.1 Metacarcinus magister | reverse complement strand
GAGAGAGAGAGAGAGAGAGAGAGAGAGAGAGAGAGAGAGAGAGAGAGAGAGAGAGAGAGATAACTGTATACACTTTCTTCTCCGATTTCCATTCAACTTTTCCTCCGTAGTGTAAATACAAGAAAACCAGGTAAGGAAAGAAAAGAGGAAAAAAAAAGAAAGAAAAAGTTACTCATCTCTCCGTCATGTGCAAGGAAAGAGAAAGTGAGAGAGAGAGAAAAAAAGAAAGAGAGAGAGAGAGAGAGAGAGAGAGAGAGAGAGAGAGAGAGAGAGAGAGAGAGAGAGAGAGAGAGAGAGAGAGAGAGAGAGAGAGAGAGAGAGAGAGAGAGAGAGACGGAGAAGCGTTGCATAAGATGATGTTAAAATCTGCTGATGTTCTGTTTAAGATGAAGAAGAAGAAAAATGTGTGTGTGTGTGTGTGTGTGTGTGTGTGTGTGTGTGTGTGTGTGTGTGTGTGTGTGTGTGTGTGTGTGTGTGTCTCGCGTGGAATGTCAAAATGAGGAAACGTTAGGAAGGAAGGCAGAGAGGAGACCGATTACCGATTTAATGAGAGAGAGAGAGAGAGAGAGAGAGAGAGAGAGAGAGAGAGAGAGAGAGAGAGAGAGAGAGAGAGAGAGAGAGAGAGAGAGAGAAAGTAGGAGGAGATAAATGGATATGTTTACGAGTCCAACAAAAGAAAATCATCAGACTATCAACAGGTAGGAACGAAAACACCTTTATCCTCCTCCTCCTCCTCCTCCTCCTCCTCCATCACTACATCATCAACTTACCCAGCCACGCCCCTCCTCCCCCTCCTCCCTCCCCCCCCCCTTCAGCCTACCTGCCGCGTCAGTAGCTAATTCACAAATCGGCGGCACCTTTACCTGTATAGAAAGGAGGAGGAGGAGGAGGAGGAGGAGGAGGAGGAGGAGGAGGAAGAGGAGGAGGAGAGAGAATGGAAGTGGGGGTGACTTTGGGGTGTAAATGGAGAGAAGGAAGGAAAATAAGGGAGGGAAGGAAGGCAGGAACGCAGGGAGGAAAGGGAGGGAGAGAAGGTGTAGACAAGTCAATTGGAGGGAGAGAGAGAGAGAGAGGGAGGAAGGGAAAGGAGGGAAGGTGCAGACAAGTCAATTGGAGGGAGGAAGGGGGGGGGAGGAGGAAAGGGAGGGAAAGAAAGATGCATTAACAAGATGAAGTATTTATAAGTAGTAGTAAATAGTAGTAAATAGTAGTAAATAGTAGTGTGTGTGTGTGTGTGTGTGTGTGTGTGTGTGTGTGTGTGTGTGTGTGTGTGTGTGTGTACAGGTAGGAAACACTACTACAGTTACTTCCACCTGCATCGTAATGAAAGGAAATTAGTTATTCTGTGTGCTGTATTCACTCTTGTTATTTTTTTTTTTATATATACTTATCGACTTGTTAACTGATTGCTATGATTGCTACGTTATGCTTCCTCCTCCTCCTCTTCTTCTTCTTCTTCTCTCTTCTTCTTCTTCTTCTCTTCTTCTTCTTCTTCTTCTTCTTCCTCCTCCTCCTCCTCCTTCTCTTCCTCCTGCTTGCTTCACCTCCTTTGTGGCTATGTATGTGTATGTGTTTGTAGGAAGAGGAAGAGGAGGAGGAGGAGGAGGAAGAAGGGGACGAGATGCTAAAGGAGAGATCTTGGGTGTTATTGTACCGTATCTTCTCTCCATTCTTCTTCCTCCTCCTCCTCCTCCTCCTCCTCCTCCTCCTTGTAATGTGTGTTTCTATTATATTACTGTTATACTATATTGAAGTTGGAGTAACCTGGAATAGACAGGACAGCTGATAGAGATGATGATGATGATGATGATGATGATGATGATGATGATGATGATGATGATGAAGTTATAATTGATCACCGTTCTGTTGGTGAGGTCTTGACGTGGAAATCATTGAGTGTGGTGTGAATTTGACCGTCATGTATAGTGTGGTGAGGTGAGGGACGGTCATTTCTCCCCCACAAGGCCTAGAGGCAAAGATGTATAGGAATGTATGTAGGTATCTATGTATGTGTGTATGTATGTATGTAGGTGTCTTGTCTTGTCTTGGCTACCTACATCCTGGGAGTGGATATAGGACTAGTATATAGATAGATCAATATTTTTAACTCAATTATGTCATTTCACTTTATATTATTTTTCAGTAATATGTGTTTTTTTTTTGTTTCATGTATATCATAATTTGAATACAGTTTCCCTTCACTCTTTGCTATGAAATTCCAAGTCAGTGTTTGTGTTTTTTCTTCATACTGTATTGTACTTTTTCCAACTGTTTCTACGCCGGAGCAAGTTGGAAGGAGGAGTAGGTGAGGAGGAGCCTTCTGCTGTACTATCCTATCTCTTTACATAGTAGATATACACCCAAAAAGCCATGTAAGGACCAGAAGGACTGTTGGTGTTTGGTAATCCTATGAAATCCTTTGTCTTTCCTTTCTATCTTATTATCTCTGCACTTACTCCAATATTTTCCATTAAAATTTTTCTTCTTTTCTTGTTTTTCC
>JAPQNM010000044.1:815768-828268 GCA_029783475.1 Metacarcinus magister | reverse complement strand
TTTTATCGTTATTATCATCATCGCAATCTGTGTATTTCTTGATTTACATTTCTCATTTCCTTTGCTCGTTTCCTGATATTTGAAATTTTCTTTCTTTCTTTCTTTCTTTCTTTCTTTAATTCGATTTTCATTGTCATTATTATTATTATTATTATTGTTATAACTAATTTTACGTCATTCTTTCTTATTCTATTTTTTTCTATTTTCTCACTTTCCAAATTTTTTTCTCATTTTCTTTATTTTTTTCTTCCCTTCATTGCAAGTGGATTTAAAAAGGAATATCCCTTCCCTTCCCTTCCCCTTCCCTCGTCTCAATCCTCCCTCCCCTTCCCCTTCCCCTTAAGAACTGACGACGGGTAGAGGGGGAAGGAAATACTTGGAAAGGGGTTGCAACAGTGTGGAGGAGAAGGGGAGGAGGAGGAGGAGGAGGAGAGGAGAGAAAGGGGAAGAGGGGGAGTGACATCAGAGTGTATTATTCTGGAGGAGGTTAAGTGGAGTGGTCTTACACCCCGTCCCCCAACTTCGTCCCCCACTCCGTCAAGAAATTGCAAGTAAAAAACAATAAAATAAATAAATAAATAATAAAATAAAAAAAATCAAATAATCAAATAAAAAAAAAAACATTCAGACGACTTAACTTTAATAACTGTAATCACATATATTTTTTTTTTTTGCCAATTGCTTTTACAGATTTCAACAAGCTTATTCTACTTTCCCAGACCACGAATCTATTCCTAAACTAATTCCAACTCAACAAAGAGATGAAAAACAACCACCCAATAAGAAGGGCTGACTGACTTAACCTAAGGAGCTCCGCCCTCACCTCACCACCTCCTCGCCCACGTCTCTGCTGGTGGGTTGGGCGTCGTGTGGGCGGGCGGGCGGGTAGGTGAAGAAATATTAGGGTGGAGGGTTAGTGATGGTGCATTAAGGTGGAAGGCGAGGATGTGTGTGGGCGGGGGAAGGGAAGGTAAGGTGTGTGAAGGTAGGGGTGGGGTGGTGGTGGTGGTGGTGGTGATGGTGGGGAGGGATGGGAGGTATAGTGAGAGGTGATGGTGAGTAAGTGTGGTGTGGGGAGACAAGGAAGATGACAAACAATGCAACTACCTCCTTTATTCCCCAAAAACTGAGGCGATGTGAGTACTTTCCTCCTCTTCCTCCTCCTCTTCCTCCACCTCCTCTTCCTTCTCCTCCTCTGCAATGCTCCCTCCTTTATCCCCTTCCACTATATCCATCTATCCTTCCATTTTATCTATCCATACACTTCCCATTTACCTAAACAAATTCACGTAGAGTCTCCTGCTACTAGTGAGGCGCCGGTAGGAGGCAGCAAGACACCTCTCACAGACACTCTCACAGACACCCTCACAGACACATCCCTTATACATCCTCACAGACACCACAGTCACGCTCAAGTTCAAGGCTGACCCACAAACCAGCCCCGCCCCGTCCCTGAACTGCCCCTGACCCGCCCCGTCCCTGTCCCTGCCTGCCCTTGCCTCTCCTCTCTCGGTTCTTACTGCTCCCCTAACCTGATTTTTCATACTTCTTCTTCTTCTTGTTCTGTTTCTTTGTTGTCCTTCACCTCCGCCCACGAACAGGATGGTGGGCGTGTTTCTCTCTCTCTTTCTCTCTTTCTCTCTCTCTCTCTCTCTCTCTCTCTCTCTCTCTCTCTCTCTCTCTCTCTCTCTCTCTCTCTCTCTTTCTCTGTGTGTGTGTGTGTGTGTGTGTGTGTGTGTGTGTGTGTGTGTGTGTGTGTGTGTGTGTGTGGTGTGTGTGTGTGTGTGTGTGTGTGTGTGTGATATTGTTTCAGTGTCCAAGGTTGATATGTGTCTCCCTTTTTAATTCTATACCCTCCTCCTCCTCTTCCTCTTTTTCTTCCTCCTCCTCCTCCTCCTCCTCCTCCTCCTCCTCCTCCCTGCCACAACCACTGCTGCTACTCTTTCCCTTGACAAAGACACGTTGCACTATTGTCCTATTGAAAGCGTCTCTCTCTCTCTCTCTCTCTCTCTCTCTCTCTCTCTCTCTCTCTCTCTCTCTCTCTCTCTCTCTCTCTCTCTCTCTCTCTCTCTCTCTCTCCCTCTCTCTGTTCCCAGGGCGCGGCAGAAGGGCAGCACAGATGTTTGCGGCGGTGCGTAATGGCGTCCAGCTAGGGTGGAGGAGACGTGCCATGACCTTACAGCCTCCCAGGACACCCCCGCCTCACACCCTCGTTGGGGGGGTGGGGGGGTGCATGCCAAACAGACTCACGCAAGAAAACACGGGTAACTAGACGGGCAGGCGGGAGGGGAAGGGTAAGGGGGGGGGGTAAGCAGCCAATACCAGTAGCAGTGTTAAGCGAGTCCAAGTTGGTGAGCACAGCAGTTCCCAGGCAGCCAGGGGTAGCGAGTCAATGTTTGAAGCAAATAATATTCCCTAGGCTGGTTTTGTGCGGACCGCCGCCTCTGTGTACCCGGTGAGTTGCACGTTTGGCTGCCATTGTCCCGGCCCCGTCTTGGCGGACTGGTCACACCGCCCAGAGTGGGGCTGCCTATTCACCCAATGTTTATTCCCAAAACCAGACAACTCGGCCCCGGCACATCTCATTCCATTGAGGCGTCGGCCCCACCAGGCTCCCCGCGGGGCGGCTCACAGCTTCCGGGGAAACGTTCAGGCCGGGGCAGGACAACAGAACAGACGGACCTTCGTCAGGGTGTTGCGGACACAGCAAGCTGTGGGTTCCCTGCTGTGTGTTGACCACTTACACGGTGGTCAAAGGGCACTGTTGTTACTCAGTCTTGGAAGTGTTCATTGTTACAACTGTAAGGACGTAGCAAGGTGAGAAAAAATAAAAGATGTACCAAATAAAACTTTCAACTTTCTTTAGAAGCCCAGACTAGCGGCGAGTAAAGAGTGAGGCGCCGGGGCGGCAGGGTGGCAGGGCGGCAGGGCAGCAGGGACGTGTTTAACGGTCACGCACAGCTGGGTTTTCACTGATCTGTTTTCGCTGTCAATCCTTACTGTTATGACAGACGGCGGTGCCCGATCGATCTGTGTTCTGGGCAGGGGTTCGCCACGCCCCGGGGTGTGCACCTTGGTGTGCGCCTTGGTGTGCGCCTTGGTGTGCCCCGTGGCCACAGCCACGACCATAACCCTATCATGATGGTTTCCTGGACTCCCGCACAGAGTGAGTGCTTCCCGTCAGTGTTGTAGTCACGCTCACACTTGATGACTTACTCGCCGTGTGCGTGTGACACACTGGATGCTTGAGGCTCCCCGTGCCTCCCCAGCTGGCGGGGCGCCGCGCCCCAAACATGGCGTTATCTGGCGGGACTCATCACTCTGGGGGCGGGACGCGCCGCCTCATTAAGAACATGGTGTGGTTAAGGGAACGTCCGCGGCCTTTGAGGGAAGGCGGCAATTAGCACACTCCCAAAATGGGTGTGGCGGCCACTAGTTAATCTCACGCTGCTGCCGCTCCACCGCCGCCGCCGCCGCCAGGCACGAGGCGACGCGCACGCCACCCAATGCCCCGAACCACCACACCTTTCTGCCACACACAGGTCACACCTTACCTGAACACCATATATGATGGCCTGACTGCACCTCACCACCACACACACACACACACACACACACACACAGGCCACAAAGGTCGCCCCACTTTGGCCCAGCTTCACATAACTAACATGCTTTGGTAACGTGAAGACGCACAGAGAGGCGGGGAGGCAAGGGTGTCCAAAGCCGCTGCCTCGCCGCACCTCAGCACGAAGAGAAGAAAGGCAGATGCACAACAGAGGGCAAAGAGGCTGCAAAAAGAGACTTGGGGCAAAGGCTCAAGGGAGGAGGCGATTCCTTGGACCTTATTTCCTATGCATAGACGTGTCGTGTCAGACGCAGACCCCGAGGCACACGACCACCGCCACGCCAGACCACCACCACCACCACCACCACCACCACCACCGCCTCGAAACCCTCCCAGATGGCACGTCAAAAACGGAGTCATATTTTTCCCTCCTTCTTGACGCCTCCTGTTAACTACATCCTCCAATTAGACCCAACAAGGATCAGCAGCGCCTCCCTCCACGCTGGCAGGCCCTTGGGTGGCTTCAACGTGTCCTTAAGGATGAGGTTAATATTTTGTCATGTTTTTTTCTTCTTCTCTCAGCCGAATCCTTTGTACATTGGTATATTGCAACGTTATTGTTGTTATTGATTTACGTGCACACACACACACACACACACACACACACACACCACACACACACACACACACACACACACACACACCTGCTCAATGTGTCTCGGTGCTCAGGAACATCATTTTCAAGGTTGTTTATGTGTGTGGTTTTCCTCCCTACTGAAGCCTGAGCAGAGGCGGCGAACACACCTGCCACACCACACCTGCCACAACACACCTGCCACAACACACCTGCCACACCACACCTGCCACACCACACCTGCCACAACACACCTGCCACACCACACCTGCCACAACACACCTGCCACAACACACCTGCACGCCATTGCTCCAAAGAATATAAAACATCCATCAATAACATCAATAAATAATGTTTATTTATGAAGAGTATTACGTACATTCATACAAACTATTATAATAATAAATCCATTGAAACATCAGAAGTGGAAAACAAAAAAGTCCTACAAAGTTCATCCTTGACTATTGGAAGGAAATAAACACATTTTCAAACAACACTTAAAATAAACACATGTTCAACCAACACTTTAGTCAGTAACACTGTGCCCGCCAGCCAGCACCCTTCGGCGCCTCCCTCTGCTGATGTGATGCTCCTCTCCATCCTGACTTGGGCCTCAGCACTCTTTCTTACCCTTTCTCCAGGCGTGGCAGGCTTCGTTCTTATCCGGGACGCTAATGGTGTCATCGTCGTCGTCGTCGTCGTCGTCATCGTCGTCGTCTGAGTCAAAGCCTCGTTGACCCGAGGCCTCGACGGGGGAACAGTCTTCATGGCAGGCCTCTGAGAGCTCGTCGTATGAGGGTTGAACGTGTTGCTGTGGCGGCGGCGGCGGCGGCGACGGGCACACATCACTTTGCAGCCCCATCCACATGATAGTGTTGTAAGCCTCGGGCCCCACCTCCACTGCCTTGTCCAAGATGAGGTTCTGACTGACGCCCAGCAGGTTATCGCAGCGGCCTCGCGTGCCGGCGTGCTGCAGTAGGCTGAGGGGCTGCTCAAAGGCCGCGGCCTTGAGGAAGCTGGCCTGCGGAGGGATGTGTTGGCGGGTGTAGCCACCCATCACACCTTCCTTCAGCATGTAATCCACCACCAGGCGGACGTGACGCACGTCAATAGCCTCCCCGGACCCGGAATACACCTGGCTGATCTCCTGCACCAGGTAGTCCCGGACGTGCAGCAGCCCCCCTCGACGCACCTCCAGCAGCGCGTCTTCTGCCTGCCCGTTGAGAAGCTGGGTGAGGCGCGGGATGGCGTCCCCGTCCGAGGCCACGGCAGCGCGGTGACAAGCATTCAACGTCATCTGCATCAAGGGCTCGGCCAGTGCCTGAGCGGCCAGGGCCCCCACGCACTCACCAGCGGCTGGCCTACTTTCCAGGTACAGGTCCGTCATAGCCTCAAGCAGGGCAGAGAACTGGTGCTTGCTGAGGGCTGCCTGAAGGATGCTGAATGTGTTCACGTGTTGCCTCACGTACCGCTTCAGCATGTCCAGCGGGTCTCTCACTATCCGCTGATCTGAGCCGCACATCACCTCCTGCGATATCTTCTCAAGTTCTCGATTCACGTTCACTTCGTATAACGTGTCACCGCTGGTACAACCAGGCCACATGCCTAGTGGGTAGTCAGCCTTGTCGGCCCCTGCCGCCAGCTGGCGTCTGGTCTCCGCCACCGTCTCCCACACCTCCTTCCGACACTGTAACTCATTCCTTAGCGGCTTCTCGATCGAGTCTTGCAGGATGGCGAAAAACTTACTGAGTCCGTCCATGATGTCGGTAACAGAGGGCGGCGGACCAGAAGATGGAACAGTAGCCAGCACGTGAGCCATCAGGTGTGGCAGGATAAAGGGAACAGAAGCCTCGATAGGGCCACCCTTCGCCTCCCTCATCAAGCAGTGCTGATCACACCACAGGGACCACAACTCCTCCTTCAGCAGCAGTTGTTCTTCGTCAGACAGACATTGGTCAAAGATGAGCATCTGGTAGAAGTCAGCCATGCAGTCGGGCAGCTGCTCTGTCCGCAGCGTAACCGTGAAGCAGCATTCAGGCAACAGACCATCGTCGCCGTACAGCAGCTGCACAACTTCGTCGTTGGCGTCTCTTACTGTGCCATCGTGTCGCACCGTCAAGTCCTCCACCAGTTTGCCGAGCTTGCGCTGCAGGTAGCCGCTGTCCCCCGTGGCGCAATGCTTCTTGTAGGAGGAGCTGCGAGCCACCATACCGCTGAGGGCATCCGCCGTGATGCAGCCGACACCGAACATCGGCTTGTCGATGAAACCTTCTGTCTGGGGTCGTGTATCGTCCTTACTGAAAAAGGGCAGCAGGCGGCGGCCATCCAGGTGTCTAGCCGGGAGTTGATCGTTTTGGTTGTGTTGGCCCACCGCTAAGCACACCTGTGTCAGCTTTTGGGGCCTGCTCTTGGAGCCTGCTTTCAGCATGGCCGCCGCGCTGCTCTCCCGAGTCAGCTTCGGCACCAGTCTGTTCGATTGATCGGCCAACAACTGGCGCAGCTTGGCATTCCGCCTCTGGGGACACTCGATGTGTTGGGCGCGGCTCAGAACGTCCTGCATTTCCTGCTGCATCAAGTTCAGCGTGTCAGCGGGACACGACCAGTCCTCAGACAGGAAAGAAAACCCGGTGCCACCCACCTCATCGACGAACCTCTCTGCGATGCTCTGCAGACGCGTCACGGTGACCATGATGGCCTCGTGCCCAAGTAACAGCTTACAACACTCCAGAATCTTGCCTTGAGCACCTTTGTCGAACACCCCCGAAAGCATGTGACCGTGACGCACCACCAGTGTGTCCAACTGCATGCCCACACCTGCCTGGTCCACGGTAAGGCTGGGCGGCAAGGCAAGGGAGAGTAGCTGCAGCCCCGTCCACAGGCGACGCGGCTTCAGTAGAGCGGGTGGTGGCACCTGGCTGCCGCTTGGAATCAGGGCTCTGAACTCCTCCAAGGTGAAGAAAGTGTCCTGTAAACTGGCCGAGTAGGCGCCCCGTAAGGCGTCTTGCTTAATCTTCAGCGACACTTTACCGCTCTTTGAAAAGACGGTGTTGTAGCTGACGTCCAGCATGCGGGTCGCGTGGCTCTCCACACCCGGCACGAACAGGTTCACCTCGTCGCCGTCACAATCAGCAGCATAGTTATCAGTGATGGATATGTTAAGGCTGATGGCGCGGGAGTCGATGACGCGCACAGTGTGGGCCTCCGTGTTGGCCTTGGAAAGAGTTGGTTGTCGGTTCACCACCACTTGGTCTCCATTCGTCAGGTGACGCTGCACCAGGTCTCCGACCTGCAGGCGAAACGAAGGCCGACTGAGGTCGTCATACTTAGCCAGCTTGTCCTCGAGCGTTTTCATGTCGAAGTGTTGCTCACCGCGGACCACCGACACTACGCATGGGTACTCAGGGAAGCGATCGATCATCTCCTCGTGATCTTTCAGGTTATTTTCGTGTATGTGTACATATTGAAACAGCTTGGTGACGATGGTGCGGGGTATGCCCACCACACCCAGAGGAAGGGAGTTGTCACCCGTGAATACTGCTCGGGCGCATTGGTTGATTCTCTTGCCCAGCAGGTAGTGACGCATGACGCCCTGCTTGCTGCAAATCTTGGAAATCTGTTTCTGGACGACGGACGCCACCGCAGAGGTGAGGGCGAAGCTTGTTTTCCTCGCATTCTGGTGCAACGCAGAGACCTTGGCCGCCACCTTCTGCACCTTCTGCTTGATGTGGTTCATTCTGTCTCTCTGTGTCATTCCATCGCCATTACAGCCTTCCTTATCGTTATTGCCTTCCTGCTCACATGTTGCTTCTTGGTCCTCACACCCTGAGATGTCCATCTCATCGTCGTCATCGCGGGTTAGCAGCCACTCGGCGTGCGGCGGCGTCGAAGTTGTAATGACCTTGTCTGCCTCCTGTACCTTCTCACCATCAACAAGATTATCTGGATAGTTCTCGTTTCCTTCCTTCATAGTTTCCAACTCTTCCTCAGAGGTGAAGTCCACACCTTCAGGAGGAACGTCATCGGTGGTCACGCCTCTACGTGGAGCATCTGAGGTGAAGCGTGCCTGTTTATGAGGAGTGTTCACCTCATTGTCGTCGTCCTCGTCGGCCCCGCCGCTTGTTCCTCGTCCATCACAGAGAACAACTGATGGAGCATCAGAGTGCTGTCCAGTGAAGGTGAGGGTGTCCACTTGTATGTTGAGCAGCATGCTCACGCCTGTACGCACCATCTCGTCCTGGCCCGCCATCAGTTTCTTGATCTGCAGATTGATGTTGTCTAACTCGTTCCTGAGTTGGACCACTTCATTGTATTGGACAGTGAGGTTGTTGGGGGTGAGGTAGCCATCCACCTCGGCTGTGGATCGGTACGAGCTGGGGCACACCCGCAAGTATCTGACGAACACCTCATCAGAGGGGTCCTTCATGCCCAGGTACTGCCACGTGTGCTCGGACACCTCCGCGAAGATCGCCCTGATGGTAGATGCCGACAACTTGACCACTTTCTCCTCCGGCTTGGGCATCACCATCTGGACTGTCTTCAAGCCCCCTCGCAACACCACGCAGTACCTGGGCTGCTTCTTGACACACAGTCGCTGCTTGGAGTTCTGCACGGGCTCTGAGGCACAGCCATCCAGCCACATCTTAGAGAACTTAAGTTGCCGCCTCTGGGCCACGTCGGTCTTTCGCGTTTTGACCAGATTCCGCTGGCAGAGCACAGCAGGACCCAGACAGTGATAACACAGTTTGCGCAGCGTCTGAACGCAACGCATCACGAAGTTTTGGTGAAAGATGTATTGCCGAAGGTCAATGTAAGCAATGTGGCCCAGGCAGTCCGAGCTGATACAGGTGGAGCACAGGTTGATGGAGCCCACGTGGCCGAGGCGCGGGTCTGTCACGGAGCCACACTCGCCGCGCAACCCAGCCACGTGGATTTCCATGATGCTGCTGCTCACAGTATCCTGGGGCTTGACGGCAGTGAGCTTCATGGCGCTCGGCTCCTCCAGGGGTAGCGCCCAGATGGATACAGTATGCGGGATGCGGCGAGGGCGTGGGGTGACAGGACCCAAACGAGCTTTGCGTTTACATACCTCCTCTTTATCGTCGCTCCTCGACCTAACGCCCATCACCTTTAGTTCTTCCAACTCAAAATCACACATGTTGGCCATCACTTCTGCCTGATGCTTCCAACCCTCGTCGACTTTCTTGTGTCTCACCACCTTCTGCAGCAGCTCGGCGTCCTGTTGACTCACCATGTATGCCCGTCCGTCGCAGGGGGAGGGCACCTGCTGCTGGTGTGTCTTACCTGGGGGCTCCTGGTCCGCGCCCTTGCAGTACTGTGACATGCCATGACGCACCAACTCACACTTAGGGCCACTTTCTGAAGGCATCTCAAACTGTTTCTCCACGTTACGCTCCTGCATTCTATCGTGGCTTTTCTTCTCCTCTCCCTCGTCCTTCTCTTCCTCCTCCTGTACTCTCTCCCTCATTGAAGATTCATCAAAGTCTTCCTCGACACCTTCCTGCAGGCGAGGTCGCTTCCTTTCTTTGTCACTTGTATCGTTGTTTTCCTCGTGCCTCATTTCCTTTACATTAATTTCTGAAGGAGAAGAAAGCTGTTTCCCTTTCCCTTTCTTGTTCTTTATCATGTGTCTCTGTCGCTTCTCTTCGTCTTCGTGGATCTTGTTCTTCATTATATTTCCTTCTACATTCCTTTTAAAAGTAGAGTGAAGGTGAGTTTCTTTCCTTCCCTCTTTCAAATTCCCAATCACGTTCATTTTGAGTTTCTCTCGCTTCGTCCTCGCAATATTTTTGTACTTTTTTGCTATATTCTCTCTTATTACGTCTCTGTGACTCTGTATCCTCCCCTCGTGGACGTCCAATCCTTCATGCACCACACTCCCCTCACCACCCACTCTGCCTTCATGCTGTTCTTCGCGCCAACTTTCAACCTCCATGGCGCCTATCTATGTTGTTGTTGTTGTTGTTGTAGTTGTTGATGTTATTGCTGTAGGTGTTGTTTGAAGTCTCCACACCAACTAGAAACACGCTCAAGATGACTGACTGACTGATTCACTTCACCGCGTGTATGCCTGTCTATCTGTCTGTCTGTCTCTCTAGTCTAGTCCACCAATCAGCGTCCAGCGATAGCCTCAAGTTGTAGGCTGTTAACCAATCACGAGCCACGAACCACTCCTAACTCCTGCCGATGTAGTAGTAGTAGTAGTAGTAGTAGTAGTAGTAGTAGTAGTATAGTAGTAGTAGTAGTAGTAGTAGTAGTAGTAGTAGTAGTAGTAGTAGTAGTAGTAGATTGGACAGTTATATTTCAACTGCGTACACTACTACACTACAACTACAACTACACTACAACTACACTACACTACACTACACTACATCGACATCTTCACTATAACGACGGTTTCCACATTTACTTACTTATTATGTATACACGGGATCAACACTACAAGCGGACATCTTCCCTACACACGTCCTGGCCTTGTATCAACACTATATTACGTAAACACAACACAAGTACACCAGGTATTAATTAAGTGTGCTGGGTTGTGTGTGTGTGTGTGTGTGTGTGTGTGTGTGTGTGTGTGTGTGTGTGTGTGTGTGTGTGTGTGTGTGTGTGTGTGTGTGTGTGTGAGTGTGTAGGTAAATTCCTTATTTTATCTACCTTCTCCTCTCCTCTCCCCTCTTCTTCCCTCCCTTTTTTCTCTTCTTAACAAAAGTTTCAGTCGTTAAGAAAAGAGAAAAGAAGACTGTAAGTGAATAAAAAAGTAAGTAAGTAAGTAAGTAAGCAATTGATAGACAAAGCAGTGACTGGTGGGACGGGACGGGGGGGGGCGGGCGGAGCGGGGCGGAGCGGGGTGAGGCCTCCTACTGACCCACGGCGGGGCACGCGTCACCCGTACACGATAGCGAGACGAAATGTTCGGTGATGGTGGTCTGTCTGGCACCACGGCGGGGCTCAGGCTGCACCCCTTGACACCGCACCACGAGGTCAATGAAGCCTCACCTCCTCCCTCTCTCAAGCATAACCTAATCCACTAATCCACTCTATTAGGTGAAGGACACTGCTATAGCCACTCACCCTCTGACCTCACCGTATTAGTATGTACGAGGATGGGTTTAAACACCTCAATATATACTCCTTATAGAGATGGAGTGAGGTTTAACAAGGGAAATGTAAGTAAATACCGTAAATTGATTAGTTAAGATACGTCAAAATGGGTCCAAGTTGAAAAAAAAAATTGAACAAAGATTTAAGAAAAGAGATAGATACAAACTGGTTCACATATACAGTAGTGGAAGAATATAATAGTCTTAAGAGCCACAGGTAGTAAGGGTGAATAAGGTAGAAAGCCTTATAAAGAGAAGGTTGAATAGAATAGACTTACCGATAAGGAAGGGATGGTGTTAGGGCAGACAGAAGGAGGAGGAGGAGGAGGAGGAGGAGGAGGAGGAGGAGGAGGAACAGCTGCCTTGTGTGTGTATACGTAAGAACGACTGACTCTACCTTCTTATGTTTTCCTGTCGGCGATACTCAACTTATGCACCGCGACACATGAATACACACACATACACGCGCACGCAGCCGCCTCTTTCTTCTTTTCTTACACAGGAAATAAAATAAATAAATAAATAAAATGGTAATAATATAAGAAAAAAACAAGACAAGCAAGCAAGATAGAGAAAGTAAGGATATAAGACACTCAATATGGAAGGTAAGATCCACACACACACATACACACACATACAACCCACGCCCTCCTACCTACCTACATACAACCTTCCAACAGCCGCCCACTACTATATACTACGCCCACTACCACCACTACTACTACTACTACACAGTCATCACCTACCTACACGTCTTTCTGGCTCAACGCACAAAGGAACTATATAGCTGTGTTTGTGTAGACTTACTTAGCGTCAACATAGTGTCATTATAATCAGAGCAGCTACATAATATATCTTTCCCTCACTTATGGTAATGGTATAGAACACTTACATAGTTTGAAGACTGGAATGATGGAATGAAGTTTTTTTTTAACATCTTGTGGCTGAAACAAAATACAAATAAAATTACAAAAAAATAATAAAAATAGATAAATAATGCTGTCTCTCCTACTACTAATAATAATATCAATAAGAAAAATAATAATTAAAATAATAGAGTAAAAATATTACAAAAACCAGTAATGTAGGTAAAAAAATATATTGTAGAGTTTGCGAGAGAGAGAGAGAGAGAGAGAGAGAGAGAGAGAGAGAGAGAGAGAGAGAGAGAGATAGGGGGGCC
>JAPQNM010000044.1:790768-803268 GCA_029783475.1 Metacarcinus magister | reverse complement strand
ATAACACAAAGAAAAACGGAAAAAAAACAATGAAAAAATGTGAAAAAAAACACCATAATTATGTGTTTTTATCCAAGAGTGTTTAATTATAGCGTGTTAGGTACATTAAAAGAAGTGTTAGGACATGACGACCTACAAGGATAGAGATGAAGGTGAGTGTGTTGTGTTGTGAGTGTGTTATGGTGGGCTAAAGGGCTGGCAGGCTGACGAATCGGCAAATATCAACAAATATACCGGTATACTGAAGGGCTTCTAATGCCTGTAATACCGGTAGTACCGCCCCGAAAATACCGGTATATCGGAATACCGGATAGGTGCACATCCCTAGACACACACACACACTCAGCTGACGCCAGGCAATGTAATGTGATTGTGTTTCCGATTAATAATTATAATACTTAGGACACCAGTGGTGTTGCAAATCACATTCATAATGTACTACGTTCATAATAGTAGTAATAGTAGTAGTAGTAGTAGTAGTAGTAGTAGTAGTAGTAGTAGTAGTAGTAGTAGTAGTAGTAGTAGTAAGTGTTAGGTGTTAGGTTAGGCTGGGTTAGGTTAGGTTAGGTAGGTGTTAGGTGCACAGGAGCTGCCTTGTATAGGTCAACTATAGCCTCTTGCAGCCTTATTACGTTCTTATGTTCTTACTGTCAACAATTGATTTATATTCCATAAATCTCCTTAATGCAAACCAGTTAGCTTTTGTGGAATTGTTAATGCTCGGATCACACATCTGCGATCTAGAATCTGTGACTATCTGCGATGACGGGACTTTGATGTAGGGATCACACATCTGTGATCTAGAATCTGTGACTATCTGCGATGACGGTACTTTGATGTAGGGATCACACATCTGTGATCCAGAATCTGTGACTATCTGTGATGACGGTACTTTGATGTAGGGATCACACATCTGTGATCCAGCATCTGTGACTATCTGCGATGACGGTACTTTAATGTAGGGATCACACATCTGCGATCCAGCATCTGTGACTATCTGTGATGACGGTACTTTGATGTAGGGATCACACATCTGCGATCCAGCATCTGTGACTATCTGTGATGACGGTACTTTGATGTAGGGATCACACATCTGCGATCCAGCATCTGTGACTATCTGTGATGACGGTACTTTGATGTAGGGATCACACATCTGCGATCCAGCATCTGTGACTATCTGCGATGACGGTACTTTGATGTAGGGATCACACATCTGTGATCCAGAATCTGTGACTATCTGCGATGACGGTACTTTGATGTAGGGATCACACATCTGCAATCCAGCATCTGCGACTATCTGCGATGACGGGACTGACAAAATTTGTGGAATTGCAATTTACAATGACATTACTATGCTGCCCCGTCGCGTGGTGTGGGAGTCGCTCGACTGTGCAACGCTCTGACGCAATCCTTTGCTTCCACATCGCAGAGCCCGGCGACGGTGCCTCGCTCACACTGGATTCACGCTGCAACTAGTTGAGTGATTTGACAATCACAGAGTTGTCCAGCAAATGTTTTGAAAATTTGAACATAATCGCAGCCATTTCCTGAGTCGCTCTAAGTTACTGCAATCGCCTGCGACTTTCTACGACTAATTTTGCTGCCGCTGAGATTAAAGCTTAGTAACGTCGTTGCAAGTTGCGATTCCACAAATTTTGTCAATCCCGTCATCATGGGTAGTCGCAGATGCTGGATTGCAGATGTGTGATCCCTACATAACTGTCTTATTCTTCCTCCACCACCACCACCATTACCACTACTACTATCATTAATTCCTACCTCACATAACATACCATAATATTATATTCCTATTTCTTTTCCTTGGTAACTTTTTTTATTATTTTTTTTTCAAAGTCCTGAACCTGTCTTATTCTTCCTCTTCCTCCACTACCATACATTCCTACCTCACATAACATACCATAATATTATATTCCTATTGCTTGTCCTTGTTAATTTTCACTTCATTCCTCCTCCTCTTTCATCACACACCCTGCAACACACACACACACACACACACACGTTTAATAGGGTGAGTATAGGGTGTTTTAATGTAATATTATTTAATTTAACCGAACCTAACCTAACCTTCCTGTCCTTTACGTCCACCTTATTACCACACAACACTATAGGAAGGTTCTCACACACCCTGCAACACACGCCAGAGCGAGCCCTGCATAGTCCTACATCACATAGCATACCATAATATTATATTTCTATTTTTTGTCCTAGATAACTGTCTTATTCCTTCTCCACCACCACCACTACTAACATACATTCCTGCCTCTCACATAGCATTATACTATACTCTTATTGCTTATCCTTGTTAATTTTCACCTCATTCCTTCCCCTCCTCCTCCACCATCACCAGATACTCTCGCCCTTCTCACATAACCTATCATATATTCTTGTATTGCACTTCCCTTGTTCCTATTGCTCATCCTTTATCAACCTTCTCCTACTCCATGTATTCCAAGTATTTGATAACAGTTAAACAGCTCACAAGAGTATCAAGATCAGATCAAATAATTAGATAATGTAATTGAAGTATCAGATAACAGTAATACAACTTAAAGAGTACCAGAATAGGATAGAATATAAATAAATAAGGTATTCCAAGGATCTAGTAGAAGTAAAAAGGCTTAAACAATACCAGAATAAGATAAAAAATATGTATATAATGTATTTTAAGCATCAAATAACAGTAGATTTTTTAATTTTTTTAAGTATTCAGGATAAGGTAAAAATAAATAACTAGCTGTGTAATATCTAAACATAAGTTCATGCATACAACTTAATTGATAAAACACTAATTATTCAGAGTAATCACAATAGTTTCCCTTAATTAGCAGACTCCCAATCATTAAGCACACCAGCAGCATACATAAATACACCTCAATATACCATACTAACAATTAAATCATAATGGGAAATACTAGGCTATGAAATTGTAGTCATGCTGTATTAATTTTGAACCTAACCTAACCTAACCTCACCAAATTGTACTTCTATTAATTTTGAACCAATCTAACCTTATCAAATTGAGGTTATATTAGTTCAAACCTAACTTAACCTAACTGAATTGTACTTATATTAATCTTGAACCAACCTAACCTAATCTAATTGAGGTTAGCTATATTAATTTCAACCCTAACTTAACTTAACCTAACTAAATTGTAGTTATATCAATTTCAAACTTAACCTAACCTAAACAAATTTGTAGTTACAATAATTTTAGACCCAAGCAAATCTAACCAAATTCTAGTTATATTAATTTTGAACTGAAGCAAACTGTAGTTAAATTAATTTTCAACTTAACCTAATCTAACCTAATTGCTGTCAAGGTAAATTTGATCTTAACCTAACCTAATTTTAGCTATATTAATTTTGAATTTAACCTAACTAATCCTAACCAAATTGTAGTTATATTAATTTTGTGCCTAAACAAATTAGTTATATTAATGTTGAACCCAACCTAATTGTAGTTGTATAAAATTTGAACTTAACCTAACCCAACATAATTGTAGATACTATATTAATGTTTTACCAAACCAAATTGTAGTTTGAACCTAACCTAGCCTAACCTAACCTAACCTACCTAACCAAATAAAATTGCAGCTATATTTTAACCTAACTTAACCTAATCTAACTAGGAGACCACTTGGGAAAGGGTGGCTTTAGGGTGGGAAAGCAAATATAGGCCATATATGGTAATCCAGAAAAATCCAAGGTGAAAACCCTATTTTTTGTTAAAAAATATAAAAAGCTTATATAACCGAACCAGACACACTAAGCTATTATATTGTAATTATTATATATCTATTTAATTTGTTACGTGGAGTCTATATAATCCTGATTTTTTTTTTTTTCAGACCAAACAAGTGGAAGACGGACGAAAAAAAGAAGATAAAAACAGTTGAAGAGGAACGAAAAACAAGTGAAAGAACGGAAAACAAAATTGGATGACGGCGTCAGGAAAATGACCGTCAGAGAAGGACAAGGAACACACTCATATTGACATTATTATGGTATTATGAGGTATTGTTTGTGTCTAAATTTATAGGAAATTGAATAGTTGTTACCCTAGATACACTAGTTATAGACCAATAGGTCTTCTGGAGTCTGTTCTTCTCATGTATTTGTTCACTATATGTGCTGGAAAGAGAGTGAATCATGCTGTATTGGACGTTAACTTACCTATTGCATATGTGCGGGCTGGGGACGGATATCGAGGGTTGATTTCACAGTCGCTTCCTAATTGTTGTGATCGTTAATAGCAATGAGCAGCGATGTCCATCACCATCAGCAGGGCCGACCCTAGGCCAATGCAACCCATGCAACTGCATCGGGCCCCGCGCCTCTATGGGCCCCGCGTGGATAACGTTACTCATACGTCATGAGGTCTGTAACACTTGCTCTTCAGCGAGGGAAGAGGAGGTGAGGAGGGATGAGAAGGGAGGAAAGGAGATGAGAGAATAGGAGGTGTGGAGTGGATGAGAGGGGAGGAGGGATAACAAGGGAGGAGAGGAGAGGACTGCACTAAAAGGCATTAAGCCCGCCGGTCCTGACCATCACTAATCCCGCGTCTTCTCCCAAAAACCCGCCAAATATTCGCGCCAATATCGTAATATGAAAATTTTTTAGAAGAATTTGGATAGTGAAGGGAATAAGGATTAAAATTACGTGATATACATCGAATACAGCATAATTCAGCCTCTTATAGTGAAACAGAATTGTATGTTATATTTGTATGATGAAGAATATTTATAAATGACATTGTTTGGTTCTAAAATTTGTAATATTTGTGTTATATTTGTTGTCACCATGTCAGAACGTTCTATTTTGTGTATCAAAATAAGTAAACATTAGTTATTAAGGGTAATAATATTTAAAAGAAATTTGTAGTATATTTTTTGTGATAAAGAATATTACCTAATAACATTGTTTTGCTTTAAATTTTGGTAATAATGTGTTTGTACATTTCCAAGGTCAAAGCAGCCAACACTTCTGAAAAGATATATGATGTAAGATGATCACTTCAAATATTTTTATGATAAAAAAACCCACTTTTATACTGTTTTACTTAAAAAATATATAAAAACACCCAAATATTGAAAAAAATCACAACGAAACTAGTATTTATTCTTTGTGTTCAGCTCGCATCTGTTGGTATTCTTTGCTGCTGATGCTGCTTCACTGTAAAGAAACAAAACAGTTCATTGGATCGAGTGTTTGGTAATGATTTTGTGGTGATTTTTCTGACTTTGGCGTTATATTTGCTGCTGAAAGTGACGTCAGACAAGGATGGTGACATGAACAGGACAGGTATGTGTGTGTGTGTGTGTGTGTGTGTGTGTGTGTGTGTGTGTGTGTGTGTGTGTGTGTTCGTTCGCCCACAAAGCCCTTATAGTCAACCGGTTCATCGACCATGTTAGACTCTGTTTACCCACGCTTATATCTTTCTACCACCCCGTCATGTTGTTGTTGTTGCTTGACTCACTTTCCATGGCACTTTTTTTTTTCTAATCTAAACTAACCTGACCGAAGCTAACCTTACCTTACCTTACCTTACCTTACCTTACCTTACCTTACCTTACCTTACCTTACCTTACCTTACCTTACCTTACCTTACCTAACCTTACCTTACCTTACCTAACATAGCATAATCTAACCTAATCTTACATAGCCTAATCTAACCTTGCCTTACTTTACCTAATCTTACCTTACTATACCTTACCTAACTAACCTTACCTTACCTTACCTAACCTAACTAACCTTACCTTACCTTACCTAACCTAACTAACCTTACCTTACCTTACCTTACCTAACCTTACATTATCTTATCTTACCTTACCTTACCTTACACTATTATTATTATTATTATTATCATCATCATCATCATCATCATCATCATCATCATCATCATCATCATCATCATCATCATCATCATCATCATCATCATTATTATTATCATTATTATTATTATACATTATTTTCATTATTACTATCATTTTACACGACTATATCTTATTCCTAAAACCCAAATACAAACAAACCCTTTTAAGTCCAAGGGTGATCCAATGGCGTTGTTAATGCATGGCCAATCATTACGAGCCTCGCTGATTGGTGGTAATTGAGTGTGCCGCACGCTGCCACTCACGCTGACAAGGGTAATGAGGGGGTGGGGAGCGTGGCGCCGGATTGGTGGAGGTGGGCAGGGCGTTACTAGGCTAAATAGAACATGGGGTGAGAGGGTGAAGGGGAACTTAGGATTATAAATATATATAGGAAATTTGTGAAGGTAGCTATAGAAATAAAGATAATTTCCACTATTAATACAATAACGTAACAATTTAACCTAACCTAACCAAACCAACCCAACCCTCACCTCACCTCACCTCACCTCACCTCACCTAACACCTCACCCCCTTACACCCCCTTATCTTAGCCTGTGTCTGGGGATTAATAGGTGTGCACACGCGTACTGGCCTAACAACGGTATAACATTACCTCGCCCCGCCCCTCCCCCGCCGCCACAAGGCTATCTTGATGCCTCCTGTGAATGCTGATGAGAGAGAGAGAGAGAGAGAGAGAGAGAGAGAGAGAGAGAGAGAGAGAGAGAGAGAGAGAGAGAGAGAGAGAGAGAGAGATTGCTATGTTCGAATTGATCAATATTCATTTATAAAACATCAATTCGAACATAGCAATCTCTCTCTCTCTCTCTCTCTCTCTCTCTCTCTCTCTCTCTCTTTCAAGTCCCATGGTGTGGTAAGTCGTCCTTGAGAGTGACGTCCTCTGTCCTTACTGGAGGGGGAGTGCTATCACTTGTACCCACTGACTTAAGGTGACAGGCCCTGGTGATATGCTAGACTGTCTATTTAGAGGGACAGGTGGAGATGACAGGTGATAGACAGGCAGTAGACAGGCAGTGACGTTATAAGAGTGTGGTGATGCGATGTGAGCTTATATGGTTTGCGTGCGAGCGTGTAGGAGGTGTGGAGGACTGGTGTGTGTGTGTGTGTGTGTGTGTGTGTGTGTGTGTGTGTGTGTGTGTTAAGTTAGGTACGGTTAGGTTAGTAAGATCTGGTTAGGTTAGGATAGGTTAAGTTTGAGTTAGGTTAGGTTAGGTAAGTTTTGGTTTGGTTTGGTTAGGTTAAGTTAGGTTGGGTTGGGTTAGGTAAGGCTAGGTTAGGTAAGGTTATATTAGGTTAGAGTAGGTAAGGAGGGCATGCATATAGTTATTGTATTATATTTAGTGTGATGGAGGGCTAGTTGCTGTCCTGAGGGAGGCTAGAATAGGTCTGGCTAGGTACAGTGTATATACAGACACAATGTATTAATGTATAGACCAATAACTAAAAGAAAATGATAATGATGATATGATGATAATGATAATGTTCCTAAAATCCATATCGTGCAAGAATGATTTATCAGTCATTAAATCAAGTAAAGGTAAATAAAGTCACAGTATTATAAGTAATGAGAGTAAGTGAAAGCAGGAAATATACACAGCTCAATAACCACTTAAATCATTGTGTGTGTGTGTGTGTGTGTGTGTGTGTGTGTGTGTGTGTGTGTGTGTGTGTGTGTGTGTGTGTGTGTGTGTGCTGCCAAGTGTGAAGGTGTGCAATTAAACACCTGTGCACCCCTTCAGCCCACACCTGCATCGGAAGGGAGGAAGGGGTGACTGAGGGGGAGAGAAAGAGAGAGGGGAGAGGGGTGAAGAGGATGGAGAGGAAGTGAAGTGAAGGGGAGAGGGAGAGAAAGAGAGAGAAGGAGGGGAAAAGACTATTACTACTACTACTACTACTACTACTACTACTACTACTACTACTACTACTACTACTACTACTACTACTACTACTACTACACACACACACACACACACACACACACACACACACACACACACACACACACACACACACACACACACACACACACAGGAGGGTATCAAACAGCATGTGGTTGTAATTGAATAACTACTACTTATTATGAACTGCTGTTGCCTTGCACGGACAAATGTGGCTGACAGCTGTGCCCTTCTCACTGTTCCTCCTCCTCCTCCTCCTCCTATCCTCCTCCTCCTATCCTCCTTCTCCTCCTCCTCCTACTCCTCCTCCTCCTCCGCGTCCTCCTTCTCTTCGTTGTCTTATTCTTTGTCCTTTATATTGTTGTTTTTATCCTTATTCTCTTGTTCTCTTCCTCCTCCTCTTCTTCCTTCTTCTATCTTCCTCCTTCTTATAGTCTTTATTCATTTTTTTCCCTTCTTCGTTTCTTTATCAAGCCTTTAAAGCATTCATAAGACCAGGTCCTTCCCCTCACCCCCTTCCCCTCTATCTTTCTCTCTCCCCTCTCTCTCCCCTCCCCTCTCTCCCCCCTCCCCTCTCTCCCCTTACTACCTTCCCCCTTCCACCTTCCCCTATCTCTCTCTCTCCCCTCTCTTCCCCTACACTTGTTCCACTACCATTTACACCTGCCCTTCCCCTCTTCCTCCACCCTCAAACTCTCCCCTCTAGGCCACTTTGCATATTGTATCCCCTCTTCTCTCCCTCTACTTCCCCCTTTCCTCTTCCCTCTAATTTCCTACTTCCTTTGTTTTTTTTTTCCTCGCTAAGCATGTTTCTCCTTCCATTTATTCCCTCTATCTTACCCTTCTCTCTTTTTTCCCTTCCTTCCTTTTCTTCCCTCCTTTCCCCTCATTATCCTGCTTGTCATTTTTTTCTTCTCCTTTCCTTCTTTCTCCTTTAATTCCCTATAGTCTCTCTCTCCTCTCTTCTATTCCCTCCCTCCCTCCCTCCCTCTTTCCCCTCCCCTCCTTCACTCAGCTATACCCTTCTCTCTTCTCTCTCTCTTTCTCTCCCTTCCCCTCTCTTCCCCTCCTTCACTCATATCTACACTTCTCTCTCTTTGTCCCCTTCCCCTCCTTCCCCTCATCCCTCCCCTCACCCTTCCCCTCTCCTCACAGCTCCACACATCAGTAGTATTCACAGACGCTAACCAAACGAAACACTCAGGAATTAGTTACGCCCTACGCTTTCCCCTCCCTTTCCCCTCCCTCTCCTTCCCTTTCCCTCCCCTTCACTACCCTCTCTAAACTTCCCTCCTTCCCTTCCCCTCCCTCACCTTCCTCTCCCCGTCCATTCTCTTGCCTGCCCTTCCCCTCCTCTTCTTCCCCTCCCTTCCCCTCCCTTCCCCTCCCTCTTTAGCAACACCTGGCCGACACCTGGCACCACTGATCACCGCGTGTGCCGCTGATTCCTATTGATATAATGTGCAACACCATATGTGACACACAGACAGACACACAGACAGACAGACACACAGACAGACAGACAGACAGGTGATACGCCAGGCAGACACACACATACATACAGACAGACAGATAGGTGCAGTGCCAGACAAACAGACAGACAGGTGCGGTGCCAGATAGATAGAGAAAGACAGGCACACAGACAGACTTACAAACAGACAGACAGACAGGTGCGGTGCCAGACAGGTGTTCTTCCTGATTAGAAGGGATTAGGATTATGCAATATGGCACACCTGATAAAAAAAAATAGTAGGGTCCGTTGAGGGTCAGTGATTCCTTGCGTTCAATAGTGGTGCTTGCGTTCAATAGTGGTGCTTGTGTTCAATAGTGGTGCTTGCGTTCAATAGTGGTGCTTGCGTTCAATAGTGGTGCTTGTGTTCAATAGTGGTGCTTGCGTTCAATAGTGGTGCTTGCGTTCAATAGTGGTGCTTGCGTTCAATGGTGGTGCTTGCGTTCAATGGTCACTATAGGTCATGTTGGGTCATCTTGGGTCAAGGGGAAGGACCAAGATGAGACCCCAGTCCTGTGTGGGGGTGGGGGGTGGGGGGTAGTGCTTGCCTCTTGTCTTGTCTCCTCTGGTGTAGCACAAACAAAAGACTGAGGTAGTACGTGTTTGGCTATCTAGCTGCGTGGCCTTGCACAGTATTTGTTGGTTGTCACTTGTTTTGGTTGTATCCACACGTGATCACTTGTACTCCAAACCTTATTTATTTATTTATTTATTTATTTATTGTATTTTTTTCCGTCACACTCAATTATCCGTAACCTTGCGATCATCCTTCTGTAAACACAACAACAACAACAACAACAACAACAACAACAACAACAACAACAACACATAAATACTTAAGAAGAAAAATATACAACAACAACTGAACTGAAATGATTCGTTTCGTCCTCCCTCCTTTATCAACACACACACACACACACACACACACACACACACACACACACACACACACACACACACACACACACACACACCATGACGTCAATTCATGCTAAAATTAAAACTACCGGAAATCAGTCGTAAGTCGTAAATAAGTCAGCTCGTATGACTGTTAACACTTATGAGTCCATCCTCACACGTCTTCTGAAGGGTAGGAGAGGGAGGTACACGTCCTGAGGCAGCTGTGAGGGCGTGAGGGCGTGAGGGCGCGCTGTATAAACATAGGAAGCGTCTATGAATCACAGGAAGGAAGGAAGGAACTGATCACTGAGAAAGCAAATATCATGTTCTAGGAAGTGAGTCAGTGATGAGGAGGAAAGGAGGAGAGAGAGAGAGAGAGAGAGAGAGAGAGAGAGAGAGAGAGAGAGAGAGAGAGAGAGAGAGAGAGAGAGAGAGAGAGAGAGAAGAAACAAAACATTATAAAAACCTTTGAGAGAAATCAGAAACAAAGAAATCAAGAAATAATAGTTCTGTACGAGTAGTTTTGTAAGCGGTATTTTCACAGTGAGTTGGACTTGGACTTGGACTTGGGTTGGTAGTATAAACTTAGAGTTATATTAAATGGAATCTATAATATATATCCATGCGTTACATATTCATTATCATTCTAAAGCTTTTTTTTTCTCTTTCTTTTGATCTACATTTTGTATAATATTAATTTGTAGTTCAGTGATAGTAATAATCATGATAACACTCTTCTTCTTCTGTGACCGCTAGCAGCCAGACAAGACCTCTCTAACCTGGTTGTAATATTTGTTCGTTTTAAACCTTCCCTGTTCCTCTACATGTCATTTAGAGGGATGGAGGAGCAGTAATACGTTATTCTTCACCATTAATAATGGTTGGATATAAAGAAAACATTACCTATTAAGCGTAAATAACCTTAATAAATAACATGAACAGGTTTCAACAGGTAGACTAAGATGGCGGCCGTGTGCTGGCTGCTGGGTCACGTATATATTAAACCAAAACTGAGACTTTTATTATACACAGAAAAGCAATCATATATACTTTTAAAAATCGTTTGAAGTGCCTAACTGATTAATACATAAACATTTGTTATATTTGATTCGTATTTATTTCATGAAAAATGTTTATTTCTAAGGTCAATCATAGAATCGAATAATAGAATAAAGCAATAATAATGAAAGTAAACCAATATAAACCATAGAATAGAACATATAAAATAATATTCAAACAGAAAGTAAAGCCTAAGTAAACCATAACACAAAGAAAAACGGAAAAAACAATGAAAAAATGTGAAAAAAACACCGTAATTATGTGTTTTTATCCAAGAGTGTTTATTATAGCGTGTTAGGTACATTAAAAGAAGTGTTAGGACATGACGACCTACAAGGATAGAGATGAAGGTGAGTGTGTTGTGTTGTGAGTGTGTTATGGTGGGCTAACGGGCTGGCAGGCTGGCGAATCGGCAAATATCGACAAAAATACTGGTATACCGCAGGGCTTCTATTGCCTGTAGTACCGGTAATACCGACCCGAAAATACCGGTATGTCGGTATACCGGATCGGTGCACATCCCTAGACACACACACACACTCAGCTGACGCCAGGCAATGTAATCTGATTGTGTTTCCGATTAATAATTATAATACTTAGAGCACCAGTGGTGTTGCATATCACGTATATATATGAAGTTTGGTGTTGTGTGTGTTGGGTATTGTGTGTGTGTGTCTTGGGGGTTGTGTGTGTGTGTGTGTGTGTGTGTGTGTTGGGGGTTGTGTGTGTGTGTGTGTGTGTGTGTGTCTTGGGGGTTGTGTGTGTGTGTGTGTGTGTGTGTGTTGGGGGTTGTGTGTGTGTGTGTGTGTGTGTGTGTGTGTGTGTGTGTGTGGTTGAGATGTCTTGTTCCTTCCTTAAGTGTCTTTAACAATCTTTTTTTTATCTTTTTTTTTCTTGGTTTGATGAGGAAATAAATGATTGTTTGCCGGTCATTAACGACACTTAGGTTGGCGTGTGTGTGTGTGTGTGTGTGTGTGTGTGTGTGTGTGTGTGTGTGTGTGTGTGTGTGTGTGTGTGTGTGTGTGTGTGTGTGTGTGTGTGTGGTAAGGCTTTAATGGGTTTTTAATGTCATTTTCTTTTTTATTTCTTTTTTTCTTTTTCTCTTTTATTCAACAAATCATTCCATTCCTTCTCGTATTACCTTTCGTGGCTAACTTGTGATTCTTCTCTCTCTCTCTCTCTCTCTCTCTCTCTCTCTCTCTCTCTCTCTCTCTCTCTCTC
>JAPQNM010000044.1:768268-770768 GCA_029783475.1 Metacarcinus magister | reverse complement strand
TTTCTGTGTGTGTGTGTGTGTGTGTGTGCATGTGCGTAGTTGCGTGCGTGTGTATATATGAGTGAGTGACCAGAAGTGGAAAGTGGAGCAATACCACGCCCTACCCTGCCCTGCCCTGCCCTGCCCCAACCACGCCCCATACCCACTCTGACGCGGGGCGGGGCGGGGTAGGGTGGGGTCGGGTAGTAGTGGTGGTGGTGGTGACCTATGCTGTGAAAGGTGCCGCCAGATGGTGTTTCAGGGTCACAGAAGGGAAGGGTGATGATGATGAAAGGGAAAATGACTGCAAAAAATCACTTAATACCTTCCTCCTCCTGCTGCTTCTCCTTCTGTTTCTTTTTCTCTTTCTCTTTATCCATCTCTTTTTTTCTCTCTTTCCTTGTTCTGTTACTCCTTCTTCTCCTTCTTCTTCTCCCTTCCTCTTCTTCCTACTCCTCCTCCTTCTCCTCCTGCTTCTCCTTCTCCATCTCCTTCTCTTTCTTTTTCGGTTACTGTCTCCTCCTCCTCCTCCTCCTCCTCCTCCTCCTCCTCCTCCTGGTGGTGGTGGTAGAGGGTATAAGGACACACCTGTGGGTTCTGTGAGACTTACCTGGCTTGGAAGGACCGTGTAGGCGCGCTGTTGTATTTTAAACTTCATTAAAAATACAACTCTATATATACTTACACGTCTATTACCATAATGAGAGAGAGAGAGAGAGAGAGAGAGAGAGAGAGAGAGAGAGAGAGAGAGAGAGAGAGAGAGAGAGAGAGAGAGAGAGAGAGAGAGTCAGAACATATAACTATAAACTTTAATTTCTCCGTCGTTGCATCCTTAAATTAATATACATTTATGCATACATACTTCGACACACACACACACACACACACACACACACACACACACACACACACACACACACACACACTAGGAATCCATCGGGGCCCGGCTTTCCCTTACGTCGGTGTCATTAGCGGCAATTACGTGTTGTTGAGGCGAGGCATTGGCAATCTCTCCATCTTTGGGCAAGGAAAGGTGGCGGGGGTGAGGGGAGTAAGGGGGAGGGGGTGCAAGGGCAAGGGGCGGCCTCCGTGCTGTACTGAACCGCCCCTACGAAGCCTCTTGCTGGTGGGAGGGGAGGCTTGGAGCTTGAATGGGGTGTATGAGGGTGTATGTGTAAGGTTGTGCAGGGTGGGGAGGGTGTGTGAGGATAGGGAGGGAGAGAAAATGTGCTTTATGAGGTATTTTGAAGGAAGGAGAAGTAGGTGTATGTGTGAGGGTGTGTGAGGGTGTGTGAGGGAGAGGTAATGTGCTATATTGAATGGTGTTTTTGGGGGGGAAGAGGAGGAGAGATGCTGGAATGAGGGTGTGTGAGGATGTGTGAGGGTAAAGGGTGAGTGTGTGAGGGGATGGTAAGGTAGGTATATGTTTAACGTTGAAGAGGAGGAGAGGTGTGAGTGAGTTTGGACTGAGAGAGATGGAGAAGGAGGGAGAGAGAGAGAGAGAATGTGTGTGTGTGTGTGTGTGTGTGTGTGTGTGGGTGCGTGTGAAGAAGATAGGAGAGCTATGTACAGTTGTTCCTGGAATGAGGGTTTAAAGCGGGCTGTGGAATCCAAGACCATTACAGAGGCGCTTGAAACAGCATACCGATGGAAGGAAGGAAGGAAGGAAGGACCGAGAGAGGCTGGAGGGGAGAGTAGAGAGGCCGTAGCGTGACCCCGAGACCGGCAAAGGTGACCAAGAGCTTAGCTAGATGACCTCGACCATGTTAAAATGACCTCTAAGTGATTGCTCGATTAAAAACTCCCGTAGGCGGAGGTTAGAGGAGGAGGAGGAGGAGGAGGAGGAGGAGGAGGAGGAGGAGGAGGAGGAGACTGCTTTGTTATGAAAAAAAGAATATTGCATCTACGTTCAGACACTTGCTGATGAGGTGCTAGAAGACAATTTAGGAGTGTATGGTAAGCCTGGGAAACCACCTCTTCTTCCTCCTCTTCCTCTTCATCCTCCTCCTCCTCCTCCTCCTCCTCCTCCTCCTCCTCCTCCTCCTCCTCCTCCTCCTCCTCCTCCTCCTCCTCCACACAGCACGGCGCCTCATGAATATTCAGACGTTTATTCCCAAGTCGATTGTTTTGTTATGGTGGCTAATGATGCTTCGTGTAATTACTCCTCTAATTGTTCCGAGGCTGTTCTCATTTGGCACATCATTGTCGTTAGCGGGAGGAGGAGGAGGAGGAGGAAGGAGGTGAAGAAGAAAGGAAGGAGAGTACGGGCTAGCTTTCTTATTTCTCCTCCTCTTCCTCTTCTATTTCCTCCTCCTCCTCCTCCTCCTCCTCCTCCTCCTCCTCCTCCTCCTCCTCCCTCAATGATTTATGGACGTCAACGTAATAAGAGGTGACTGTCTTGACACAGCACACGCGCCGTCCCTCACGTGTGTGTGTGTGTGTGTGTGTGTGTGTGTGTGTGTGTGTGTGTGTGTGTGTGTGTGTGTGTGTGTGTGTGTGTGTGCTATGTTGAGTAAGCTTA
>JAPQNM010000044.1:748268-763268 GCA_029783475.1 Metacarcinus magister | reverse complement strand
TCCTCCTCCTCCTCCTCCTCCTCCTCCTCCTCCTCCTTGCCAGGAAGTAGTGGTAGCAGTAGTGGTAGTGACTAGTGATAGTCTGGTCTTGGTTGGCCTTCCTTTCCTGCCAGCCATGGCTGGTGGGAGAAGCCTTCACCCTTACTATCCTGTATCCTTCACTCTAGATTAGATAGTGTAGTCTCACAAACAGCCTCGTAAGGGCCAGCAGGCTTGTTGCTGTTTGTTCTTCCTATGTGTTCCTCCTCCTCCTCCTCCTCCTCTCACTACTCTATACTTCCCTCTCACTTCTCCTCCTTCCCCTCCCTCACTTTCTTCCCCTCTCACCCCTCTCACCCCCCTCACCTTTAGCCCGTGTTGTCACCCCCAAACCACCTTCACCTCTCCCTCACCCCACTCTCACTCACCCCTACACACACACACACACACACACACACACACACACACACACACACACACACACACACACACACACACACACACACACACACACACACACACACACACCTGAATAACCTGTCTTTTCTTCCTCTTCCAATTTACCTTCAAGTCACGAAGGAAGAAAGAAAATTATTGCCTCCAAGAAATCTATAAGTAATGAAAGTAATAGGAGTAAATAATTGAGCAAATAAATAAGTAATAATGTTCTAAAGTAAATATAATGATGTACTTAAGTAATTAGTTAATGTTGTTGTGTTTGTGTGTTGATATAAGTAAAGAAAGTTATCTATATATTTTTTTCATAAGTTTGTAGGTGTATTTTTTTTATAAGTAACTGGAAAAGGATTATTTTAAGTATTTACTAAACTCTATGGAACGTAAATAAAAAAAAATAATAATAGGTAATTCAAAATACACACACACACACACACACACACACACACACACACACACACACACACACACACACACACACACACACACACACACACACACACACACACACACACACACTCATTCCAATCATACCTCGCTGGACCCTGGAGGAATTTTCAGCACAGCCTATTCCTCCTCCTCCTCCTCCTCCTCCTCCTCTATATTCTCTCACATATTTCTCGTCCTCTTCCTTTCCTTCTTCCTTATTCTCCATTCTTCGTTGTTGTGCAGAGGAGGAGGAGGAGGAAGAAGAGGAGGAGGAAGAAGAGGAAGAGGAGGAAGAGGAGGAGGGCAGAATATATCGTCCCCATAGCGTTACATAGACCCACCTCACCTGACCCTCTCTACCTGTCCCCTTACCTGTATAATTATCACTGGCCACGTGTATACCACTTAGTACCCCCCCCTCCCCCCCCGGCACTTACACAGCCTAGGCGGTGGGGGGCGGCGGGGCGGTGGAGTGACTGTATGTATGTATAGTTTCGCGGGCGGTTGTAACAAGGTGTGGGCGTGGTGGTGTGATGGAGGGTGTTCGTTCGTTAACCTGTTGTGTGTGTGTGTGTGTGTGTGTGTGTGTGTGTGTGTGTGTGTGTGTGTGTGTGTGTGTGTGTGTGTGTGTGTGTTTGGTTTGGTGTCGTGTTGTGAGGATGATGAGAGGAAAGTGAGTGTAGATAGTGTGTCTTAATATTATATTATATTTATTTTTATTCTAATCATTTATTATTTGTATTGGTTTTCTTTCCTTTCGTCTGTCTTTCTTTATTTATTTACTTCCTTTATTATTTATTATTATTATTATTATTATTATTATTATTACTATTTATTATTATTATTGTTCGTGTGTGTGTGTGTGTGTGTGTGTGTCCGTGAACTTCACCTTAACCGCCAAGAAGTTGTCGCGCGTCTCCCTCGGCGGTTCCCACGACTGATTACTAGAAGGCGGCGTCTGGCCAAGCAAACCACGTGTGTGTAGGGGGGGAGGCGGTGGGAGGAAGGGGATGTGTATGTGTGTGTGTGTATGTGTGTGTGTGTGTGTGTGTGTGTGTGTGTGTGTGTGTGGTAAGGGGGGGAGGAAGGAGATGTGCTCACCTTGACGAGGGAAACTTGACCTTTGCGTGCCGTGTGTAGCTTCTGCACACACACACACACACACACACACACATCAGACCTAAAGTGAGAGACACAGGATAAGAGAAGGAGGAGGAGGAGGAGGAGGAGGAGGAAAGAATAATACAGAAAACCAAGGAGAAGAAAATAACGATGGAAAAAGGGAAAATTAATAATGATAATAATTACGTTACTGTTGGTGGTGGTAGTGATGGTCGTAGTAGTAGTGGTAGTAGTGGTAGTTATAGCGGTGGTCGTAAATCATGTTATAATCATGTAGTGTCCCGGTACAAGACAGGTAGGTCGTTGACGTATATATATATTTTTTTTTATAGTTTAGATCTGCTACATCCCATACCTCAATTAAGGCAGGAAGTGTCAGGTAAATTCAACCTTATATAAACACTACTTACCTGTGTTCAATCATTAATCACTACCTCTCTCTCTCTCTCTCTCTCTCTCTCTCTCTCTCTCTCTCTCTCTCTCTCTCTCTCTCTCTCTCTCTCTCTCTCTCTCTCTCTCTCTCTCTCATTCGTATATATAGTGGTAAATTTTCAATACTATAATAGAGAGAGAATGCAGAGAGAAAGGAAGGAAGGAAGGAAGGAAGGAAGGAAGGAGGGAGAATGAGAAGACTGAAAGAAAGGGAAGGGAAGGAGAGAGGAAGGGAAGGGGAAAAAAGAGGAGACGAGAAACATGATTCAGAACTTTAGAAATAACACACACACACACACACACACACACACACACACACACACACACACACACCTGGTTAAACCTTCCCCCTGCTAATTCCTCTGCCTTACCTTGCCTGCCCCTGCCTTGTAATTTTCCCATACCTCTTCCCTCCCCTTCTTCCCTCCCTCCCTCCCTCCTTCTCTCCCTTTCCTCCCTTCCTCCCTCCTTTCCTCCCTTGTTAAATGTTCTGTTAATTCTGCTTTTCGTTGTTTTTCTCTACTATCTAATTTTTCTCTTGTACTTACCTCCTTCCCTCCCTCACCCCCCCCCCTTTTTTCTCTCCCTCCCCCCTCCCCCCCCTCATCAGTCAGGACAGGAGGAAACGCCCACCCCTGACCCTAATGAAAAGGTATTTCTCTCTCACCTCCCCCTGGCTCCCCCTCCCCCCCTTCCCCCTCCCCCTTCCTCTTTCCCTCCTCCCCCCTTCCTTCAACTCCTCCCCCTTCCTGCTTTTTCCTCCGCCCCCTGCCCTTGTCTTCACGCCAGAACAACCCCCCCCCCAACGTAGCCATTCATCTCTCTCTCTCTCTCTCTCTCTCTCTCTCTCTCTCTCTCTCTCTCTCTCTCTCTCTCTCTCTCTCTCGGTGTATAATTATCTGTTTTTTCCTCTTCTTTCCTTGTTTTCCTTCTTATCTTACGTCATCATCTCTACTTATTATCGTTTTTATTCTTTATCTAATTATCATTATTCTTTTCTTTGTCATGTAACTTCTTTCCTTTCCTTCATTATTTTCTTTTTTCTTATTTATTTTTATCTTCTAATTTCTCCTTCTATTTATCATCTAATATTTCCCTTATACCTTTGCTTTCTCACAGCCTTTCCTTTCCTCTCCTTTCCTCCCTCATTTCTTTCCTCCCTCCCTCCTTTCTTTCCTCCCTCCCTCCTACCTTTCCTCCCTCCTACCTTTCCTTCCTCCCGCCTACCTTTCCCTCCCTTCTACCTTTCCTTTCTTCCCTTCCTGTTTCCTCTCCCAACTCTCGCTCTCTCTTCCTTTCCCTTCCCCGCCCACTCTCCCACTCCCTCTCTCTCCACCTGCTCATTACGCCCCTCGCAGCCACGTAAATCAGTGCCAATTGTCGTGGCAGCACCTGGTGGGCGTGAGGTGGTGATTACAGGTGGTTAGGCTCGTTAGTACACCTGGCCAATGGACGCCCTCGCTTGTACGACTCGTTAACCTGATTGGTGGTGGGCTGGTGTGTAGGGTTATGGGGGTGTTGGGGGTGGTAGTAGTAGTAGTAGTAGTAGTAGTAGTAGTAGTAGGTCTGTTTTGATGTAAGTTTTGTCAATGTAATGCTTTGGGTCTAAGACTTAAAGTTCTCCGTTAGCTTGAGGAAGGTTCTGTTCGGGGCCCTTAACCTCATCCCCGCCCCGCCTTGCCCCGCCACTTGCCCCGCCACCTGCTCCCCCTGCCCCGCCCCGCCCCGTGATACTTTCCCTCCCCTGTGTGTCGTTTGCAACCAAAGTCACGTGGTAAAGTTGTATATTTTCCTTTTTCTTTTTCTTTTTCTTTTTGTGTGTGTTTTTTTTCTTGCTGTGTCATTCACGGACCGCAGTTGTGGTTTGGAATGCAAGGAAACGGAAAAAGTAAGTGTGTGTGTGTGGTGTGTGTGTGTGTGTGTGTGTGTGTGTGTGTGTGTGTGTGTGTGTGTGTGTGTGTTTTCAACCCTTACTGACGTGACATTTTCGTCCTTCGTCGCCTTTGCAATCATGTTAGAAAAAATATCCATGTTTTATAATAATCTCTAATACTTTCTAATAATTTCCAGTTTTTCTACAAATTTCATTGAGCCATATCTTTAAGTTTACATGAAGTGTATTTTCATTAACTGTTGTGTCACTTCCTCGTGTCTTGCATCCCCTCCCTCCCTCTGCATCCATTCCCCTCTGAATTTCCACCTCCTCCTCCTCCTCCTCCTCCATTCCCGCTGAGACAGGACCCAACGAGGTATACTTTCACAGTTATGTTTGGAATGGTAAAGACTTGCGTGTCGAAAACATTTGTGTTGCGTGCATTGCGGAGTGGTAGTGTGTGGCGGGGAGGCGTATTGCTACATTCCACCAACTTTCTCTAACACAGACTTGCAGACACACACCTTCACCCTGCTTCACCCTAAGTGTACTCTACGTGCTGGCGAGGACTGAGTCACCAAACACCCTACACCAGGCAGTACCGTCGCCTCCCAAGCTATGATGCTCCCTCACCCTAAGGAATTACACTGACTGGGGATATTCAGGTTGGGTTAGGTTAGATTTGTGTCCTGAGTCCTAATGTTGATGTCCCTTGGCTTGTGTTTGAGTATTCTGTACAGACAAAGATAAGCAACAAAATGTAAATACAAAATAAATAATGTAAATATATATATTAGTGTGTGTCCATTGCACCTTTTGACATGGTTGCCTAATATTTGGGTGTCAGGTAACACACTAAGTATGAAGCAAAGCAGCAGCAGCAGCAGCAGCATCAAGTGGCTGGGACCTAATCCTACAACATACGAGTGAGCGTAACTTGCTTGGCCGGGCTGGTGCTGGCCTTGGCTGGCCCGCCGCGCTCACAACCCGTCCTGGCCACTCAGCACAAGCACCCCCCACCCCCCTGCTAGCTCTGTGTCTCCTTAGGTCATCCTCACACCCTCACCCTCACCCTCACCCTCCACCCTCACCCTCACCACTACACTTGGGAATACACGTGCTCCGTCTTCACACGTTCTGGGAAACACTTGCCCGGAATCTAATTTGTCTGACAAGCTTCGTGAAGAGTTACAGCGACACACTTGACGGCGCCGCAGCCATCTCCTCTCCGCCGCGTCCCATCCCTTCCCGGCCCTCGACCCTATTGAAGAAAGAAGAAAAAAAGGAAAAAAGACGTATAGCAAGGAAATACTTGAGCTGCCTCGTAAAAGAATTGCTGGGTTTTTCTTGGTTTTTCTTTTTATATAGATGCAATCAATACAATTCCATCCTGTGATGAGTAGAGGGACGTGTTGTGTTGTGTTGTGTTGGGTTGTGTTAGGTTGTGGTGAGCAGACCGTCGCTGTGGCCGGGTATATAGCAGCGCCTCCTCAGTAGCCACAAAGACGCGCCTCAGGACCCGGACTCAACGCCAGGATCAAGTTACCGGGTCATTTGGCTCTCAATCACCTCCTTATGACGCGCTACAGCTGATCAAGGCCCGTCTGTGCCTCGCATTGCCCTGCCTCGTGCACTCATGGCAAGGAAGAGAGAGAGAGAGAGAGAGAGAGAGAGAGAGAGAGAGAGAGAGAGAGAGAGAGAGAGAGAGAGAGAGAGAGAGAGAGAGGGGGGGGGTTAGTGGTGAGGAAATTGCCTGAGGTTATGCTGACCAGTATTTAGAGTCTCGGGTCAAGGAACCTCAAGAGTCCACCACCACTAACAACAACAACAACAACAACAACAACAACAACAACACTGTGTTTACCAAGGACTGTGTTGACGGACGGACTGACGGACGGACGGACTTGTCAAACACACACACACACACACACACACACACACACACACACACACACGGGAATGGCTGTTGAGAGGCGAGAGAGAGAGAGAGCGAGAGAGAGAGAGTGAGTGATGAGAGAGAGAGAGAGAGAGAGAGAGAGAGAGGAAAAATAAAATAGTAAAATGAAACACTTGCTTATTCCCCTTCCTCCCTCCCTCCCACTCCCTCCCACGCCCTCCCCCACTCATCACTCACCCGCCCTTGTGTCACCCGCGGCCACAGGACACTCAGCCTCTGACACGCCCTTGGGTGGTGTGTTTTGTGTCCTACGAAGCTTGCATTGTTCCTGCCCGCCCTTCCTTGCCTCCTTCCTTCCCTCCTTCCTTCCCTCTCATTCTTTTTCCTTTACCTTCCTTCCTTCCCTCCCTCTTTTCCTCTCTCCCTCTTTCCTTCCTTGCCTCACTAACTGTTACTTCCTTGTTTCCTCTTTTTTTCCCTCCCTCCCTCCCTCCCTCCCTCCCTCCTTCATTCCTTCATTCCTTCGTATCCTATTTCGTCACAAGATTATCCGAAATGAAGGAATGCTGACGTGTGTGTGTGTGTGTGTGTGTGTGTGTGTGTGTGTGTGTGTGTGTGTGTGTGTGTGTGTGTGTGTGTGTGTGTGTGTGTGTGTGTGTGCAATGAGTGTAAACTTTAATCATTGGTCATATTTGTGTCACTGAGATTATCCCAAAATTGGTTCTCTGATCATTTATTTTTTTCTCTTTCTTTCTTTCTTTCTTTCTTTCTTTTTTTTTCTCTTTTCTCTCTTTATTTCGTTCATCTCCTTTTCAATTATATTTTTCTGTTAACTGTGTGTGTGTGTGTGTGTGTGTGTGTGTGTGTGTGTGTGTGTGTGTGTGTGTGTGTGTGTGTGTGTGTGTGTATTGTAATTTGTCTCTCTATTGTTTTATTGTATTATTGATTCTGTAACATCCTCTTCCTCTTCCTCTTCCTCTTCCTCTTCATCCTCTTCTTAATCTTCAACATCCTCCCTCTTCCTCCTCCTCCTCCTCCTCCTCCTCCTCCTCCTCCTCCTCCTCCTATTTATACTACTCCTCCTGTCTTCTCGTCTAATCTTCTCTCCAGTAATCCTCCTCCTCCTCCTCCAGCCATTGTTTCTCATGTTTACCTCCCCCTCTTCACCCCTCCCTTAATTCCCTCCTCCTTCTCTTAATCTTATTGTTTTCTCCTTACTTTTATCTTACGTCTCCTCCTTCTTCTTCTTCTTGTTAGTCTTCTTCTTCCTTCTGTTTCTTGTTCTTTTTCTTCTTCTTCCTTTTCGTCTCCTCGCCTTCCTTCTCTCTTCCCTCACCTATCATTTTCTTCCTTTTCTTCCCTTCTCTTTTCCAGAATTCAAGTTTTTTTGTTATTTTTTCCTTTCAAAATGCTTCAAAATTCATATTCATCACGTATTCAAAAATTCCAGAACTCATAAATTATTGTGCCTATTTTTGTAGTTTTTTCTGTATTTCCTCATTTTCCTTTATCAACATTAATTTCTGTATTATTTTCTACTCCACTTTCATCCATTTTCCTTACTTCTTTTATCTCTTGCCTTTTTCTCCTCTATTAAGTATCAAGTTATTTCTTTATTTCCTTTACTTCCTTATTTCCTCCTTATTTCTTCCTTATTTCTTCCTTATTATCCTACACATTGTTTCCATTCTCTAACACCTCTGACAAATAACAGTTACAACATACCATTAGAGAAAGGAGGAGGAGGAGGGAGGGAGAGGGAGAGAGGAGTAGGAGAGAGGGGGAGAGGTATCCTATAAGTCCTATCACCATTCTCTCCTACAGAACTCTCTCAGGGGACTCTATTTAAGAGGATCTAGCCTTAAGCATGAAGTAATCCTTAGGTTAGTCTATAAATCCTACCATGAGCCTTGTAATCCCCGCTGTCCTGCCCACGTGGTCCCTAGTGGAGGCCTAGGGGCAGGGTAGGCCTTGGGCGGGGTAGGGAGCATAGGGTAGGGTAGGGGACATAGGGTAAGGGGGCATAGGGTAGGGTAGGGAGCATAAGGGAAAGGTAGGTAGGGGAAGGGGGAGGTGTATGGTAAGTTAGGTTTGAGGTAAGGAAGAAGGGGAGGTCTAGAGGCGAGGTTGGGGAAGTAGGGGAAGGTATTGGGGTTAACAGGAGGGGTATGGAAAGTTGGGGTTTGAAAGTAAGGAAAAAAAGGGGAATTTTAGTAAAGAGGGAGATATAAGGGAATGTTGAATGATAGTTAGGGGATGAGAGGGGAGGAAAAAAGGGGAAAAATAAGTGTAGAGAGTTAGTATATGGAGGAAAATTGGTAGAGAGAGAGAGAGAGAGAGAGAGAGAGAGAGAGAGAGAGAGAGAGAGAGAGAGAGAGAGAGAGAGAGAGAGAGAGGTTGCATATGAAAACATTGAAGGTAGAGGAAGTAAGGGGAGATACTGAAGAGGGGAGGACAGAGTAGGTGCTGATGGTATGGTGTTGAGGAAGGGGCGAAGGGGTGATGGGTGGTGGAAGGGGGGGGAGGGGGGAGGGGGAAGGGGGGAAGGGGTGAAACAGTGAGCTGGTTGTTAGGGTGATGGGGGTGATGGGGAGACAGACAGCTTATAGGGGGAAAGGGGGCAAGGGGTGAGGGTAGGTAAGAATGTGTGTGTGTGTGTGTGTGTGTGTGTGTGTGTGTGTGTGTGTGTGTGTGTGTGTGTGTGTGTGTGTGTGTGTGTGTTAATCCGTGTTTGTGTATTAGCAAGGTGAGGAGAGTTATTCGTGAGGTGTTGAGGTGTAAGAGTGTGTAAGGAGAGAGAGAGAGAGATAGAGAGAGAAAAAAAAAGATAAACCAAAGACTAGACATAAGGAAGGAGGAAGGAGAGAGAGAGTAAAGGGAAGAGAGGTGAGTAAAGAGGAAGAAGGAGAGTAAGGGATGAAGGAGGCGAGTATAAGGGTGAGGCTTGAAGGATGAGTACGGATGAGGATGAGTAGTAAGAGAGTATAAGGATGAGTTGAAGTAGATGCTTAGGACAGGTAGGATAAAGGTAAGTATAGGTAGGTAGGTAGGTATGGAGGAGGTTAGAGAGCGAAGGAGGAAGAAGGAGGGTGAAGGAGGCAGGGAAGGAGAGAGAGAGGAAGGAAAGGGAGGATGAGGAGGGGAGGGGAGAGATAGAAGAAGGAAAGGAGGGAGAGAAATGGTTTAGAGAATGAAGAAGGGAAGAAGGAAGAAGGGTAAAGGGGAGAGAAATATAGTTTATTTTTTTATCTCTCTCTGTGTGTCTATCTATCATTTTCTCTTTTTTTCTCTCTCCATTCCTTTCCATCTTATACCTTTTTACAACTCCTCATCTCCCTTCCCTTCCTTTCTTCCCTTCCCTTCCCTTCTTCACTCCCTTCCTTCACTCCCTCCTCCTCCTCCTCTTCCACCCACCCATTGTTCTACGTGTATAACAATAATAATAACTCATGTTTAATACCACCACTCACTTCTACTCTCATTTTTTTCTCCTCCTCTTCCTCTTCTATTAACCGTCACAGCTGTTCATGTCTTTTAATAACACAATATCATAATTATTATATACGTATACATTAGACTATAAAAATTTTCAACCCCCAAAAAAGATAAATAAATAATGGTTACCACACAAGATACAATTAGACTATATTCTTTTATCCTCCTCCCCCTCCTCCTCCTCCTCCTCCTCCTCCTCCTCCTCCTCCTCCTCCTCTAATTGCTACACTTCCTCAGTAGCTTCTCGCTCGACTGCTTGTCCAAGACGTGCACTCAACTCTCATTATGTGTATTTATCTTATTTGCGTGTGTGCGTGAGTGTGTGGTGTATGTGTGTGTGTGTGTGTGTGTGTGTGTGTGTGTGTGTGTGTGTGGAGGGGGGGGATGTACCTTTTCTTCCTATTTCTCATCATCATCATCATCATCATCATCATCATCATCATCATCATCATCATCATCATCATCATCATCATCATCATCATCATCATCTATGACTTAAAATCCTGACTGTAGAGAAAGAGAAAGTAATGAATAAGGAAAAAATCTCTATTATTTCCATACACAGTCTTGGGCAGGCATTCTCTCTCCTCTTCCTCTTCCTCCTCCTCCTCCTCCTCCTCCTCCTCCTCCACATTCTCCTCCTCCAACAGTCATCATCTTGAACCTTCCTTAGGACACTCACAACAGCCTCCCATACCCATACCCACCTTCCCTCCCCCTACCTTCCCCAAACCTGCCCCAACCCCTGCCCCAAACACATCCTCATCCTGCTCAATTATTGGCCCGCAGGGAACGCACGCAGGCCGACCTTCTTTTGTCCCTATTGTTTACACCTTCACCGCCGCTCTCTTTCACTCCTGCTCAGGTGGAAAAAGGTTATGATGGACGGCGAGTGGAGGGGAGAGTAGTGGAGGGGAGTGGAGGGTGGTAGAGGAGTGTGGAGGGGGGATGAGTGGGGAGACATGGGGGCTAGAGGGGGATGGAGGGTTGGGAGGGGAATGTAGAGGAGGTAAAGGGGGGGGGGTGGAGGGAGAGGGAATGTATGGTGTGGTGAGGTTAGGTTGTGACTGGTAGCTGTCTGTATGGGTCTATATGGGTCTTAAGAGGCAGGATGGATCACTATACCCTATTGAGGAAAATATGCATGTTATGAGTATGGTGAGGTGATGGTGATGGTGGTTTAGTTGTCCTCTCTCTTTTTCTCTCTCTCTATACTTCTCTCTCTCTTTTTCTTCTTCTTTCTCTCTCTCTCATACTCGTTACACATGAATTGACACAAAGGAGAGAAGGAAAGAGAGAGAGTGAGAATCAATCTATATGTTCTCTCTCATGAATCTTCCTCAGTAATGACTTTCTCTCTCCCTCACAGTCAACCTCATTAAATAAACCTTCCCTCACTAGTATCTCTTTATCTTCCTCATCACTTGCTTTCTTTCTCCCTCACTTTATTCACTTCTATCACTTATCAACCTCACAATCAACCTCATTAAATTCACCTCTATCACTAGTATATTTTATCTCCCTCACCATCATCACCATCACCATCACCACCAGCACCTCCTCCTAAATGTCCTCACTTCATAACCTGGAATCTTGGTGTTCTTATCCACTTTGAACTTAGCGATGCGTGACTAGCGGCGGGCAGGAGGGAAGAGAAGGGAAGGGAAGGGAAGGGAAGGGAGGGGGAAGGGAAGGGAAGGGAAGGGAAGGGAAGGAGAGGGAAGGGAAGGCAGGTGGTGAAATATTATTGTTTCATAGCCAGGACTTGGAACATTTTAAAGAGATACGTATCATTTCTCTCTCCAAGAAGTCTTTCAATAAATTCGACTTCGGTAAAATTGTCTCTCTCTGTCTCTCTCTGTCTCTCTGTGCCTCTGTCTCTTCCGAAATGTATATAGACGTGAAAGGAAGAGAGAGAGAGAGAGAGAGAGAGAGAGAGAGAGAGAGAGAGAGAGAGAGAGAGAGAGAGAGAGAGAGAGAGAGAGAGAGAGAGAGGAACGGGTTATGCTGCTATGTCATGCATAACGCCTCAGGTGAGAGAAAGGGAGGGTGAGGGGATGGAGGGAGGAGAGAGGTGAGGTAGGCAGGGGAAGGGGAAGGGAAGGGGAAGGGGAAGGGGAAGGGGAAACGGAGTGAAGGGGAGAAAGGAATACTCAGGCAATAGTGTCGAGGGCCGTCCTGTCTCTTGCCCGCCGGCCCTGACACACACACCTGACACACACCTGCCTGCACCTGCCAGCCCTATCGTGACTTAGGGCGTTGGGGCGTGACGGGAATCCCACCACCTACCCCCAACCCAACCCCCAACACCTAACCCCAACCCTACCTAACCTTCCTCCCTCCCAGTACCCGTGTCCAATATGATCAGAAGAAGCGTATCTTGTATATCAGAACTTATGATCGCTACTGTAGAGAATTTAAAAGCATTGTACACTACGAACTTACCTGTTTATACCTGCCTGTCTGCCTGATTACCTGCCTTCCATGACCACCTGGTACGGAAATATTGCCACCTATTCTACTACCTACTTACACGAGGCAGATCCAGAACTTGACTATACCGCCTGGAAGTACTGGAAATATTAGGCAAGAGAGAGTAGGATCAGCGTTTGATAATAACTGATTTCTGGGGTCATGAAGCGCTGGAATTATGGTAGAATAGAGATAGGGAGTGATTCTGTTGCCTGTTAACTTACCTTTTGTGGCTGTTAAGTGGTGGGTTTAGGGAGTGGCTGATTGGAGGTAGTAGTAGTAGTAGTAGTAGTAGTAGTAGTAGTAGTAGTAGTAGTAGTAGTAGTAGTAGTAGTAGTAGTAGTAGTAGTAGTAGTAGTAGTAGTAGTAGTAGTATAGGAAATAGGAGTGATACTGAAGGGGTACTGCAAGGACTGCTTCTTGTTCCTATTCTGTTTTCCTGAAGTGAAATGAAAGGGAGGACGAGGAGGAGGATGGTGGTGGGAGGTGCTTGTTAAGAACCAGACCGTTGCTGCTACTCTTTGACCTGGCATGGGAGTGAGTGAGTGAGTGAGAGATAGAGAGAGAGAAAAAGAAAGAGATATTTGTGTATATATAAAAAATAAAAATAACCATAACCTGAAGACTGTCTGTAATTTTGTTTTATTTCTTAGCCAGCGTTCCTTACCTTAAAAAAAATGTACGTAGCCAATATATATTAAAAAAGAAACGAAAATAACTATAGCTTGTAGAGTGTGTCATTTGTATCTCAGCTAGTCTTCCTTATCTGTTAAAAAAAATTAAAAATCTACATAGAGATAAAAAATGAAAAATACCATATGACAGTGTGTACTTCCTTCAACACCCACATCCTCAGTAAAACATCGGCCGTATAGATAGCATTATACCTTATCTTTCCACCTTATCTAGTCTCGCCTCGCCTCGCCTCTCCATCTTGTTACCTCACCTTGCCCTCGTTCCTCACTTGGCTTGGTGTTGTTTGCTCAGGGGAAAAGAAACCAGCATCAACGCTTCACCTTTGTTGACCTCTACGCTCCTATTACTCTAGCAGGGCAGGGCAGGGTAGGGCAGGGTGAGGCAGAGTGGTGTGTGACCCTTCCCTCTCCTTCCCTCTCCCTGTCTCTCCCTTCCTTTCCTATTGTCCTTCCTTCTTCTTCTCTTCTTCCTTCCTTCTTTGTTGGGTACACAGCCACGCCCCGTCACATCTCTGCTGAAGGATTAGAGGAAAAGGGTGACGGGAGATTATTGTCCTCTTCTTCTGACTCCTCCTCCTCCTCCTCCTCCTCCTCCTTCTCTGTAAGCTGAGGTCGGGTTATGGTAAGCAAGGGGTGTGTGTGTGTGTGTGTGTGTGTGTGTTTGAATAAGGATCGATGTATATGCATTTACAGTTGGCCTTTGAGTGTGCCTGTGCATGTGTATGTGTGTGTGTGTGTGTTTGTGTGTGTATGAAAGAGAGAGAGAGAGAGAGAGAGAGAGAGAGAGAGAGCGAGAGAGGAGCGAGAGAGAGAGACACACACACACACACACACACACACACACACACCCCAATCAATATGTAAGCATTAGCCAGGCTTGCAATTGGGTAGTACATATATGGGAGAAGGTGGCGCCGCGTCTGTCTGTCTATCTGTCTGTCTGTCTGTCTGTCTGTCTGTCTGTCTGTCTGTCTGTCCCAGGTATGAGGTGAAATGAAGGATGAGGATGGAATGAGGTGAGGGTTGATGAGAGGGGATGAAAGATGAGGTGGGAGGAGTGAGTGAGTGAGTGAGTGAGTGAATGAGGCGAAAGACAAATGTATGAACGTAAAGTGAATGAAAGAAAGAGGAAGATAGATGAAGTGAGTAAAGAAAGATGAGAGATAAAGAGTGAGTGAGGAGAGGAAAGGGAGGAGGAAAGCAGATTAAGAGTGAGTGAGTGAGCTGGAAAGATAAATGAAGAGCGAGTGAGAGAGGGAGGAAAGAAAGAAGGAGGAGGAGTAGGAGGAGGAGGAGATAAAAATGTACACAAGAAAGAGAACACCGAGAAAGAAAAATAGAATAATGAAAAATAGTAAACAGATGGAAAAGAACAATGACAAGCGAACGAAAGAAGAAGAAGAAAAAAGAAAAAAATAACCACAAGACAAACAAAATAAAAAAGAACCAAGAAAGAAGAAGAAAAAACAGCATAAAACTTACTCAGCATATTAAGAAAGACTAATAAAAGACAGCATTAAGAGGAAAAATTATGCTACCTTTATGCTACCTCTTATACTGTCTCTTATACTGCCTCTTATACTCCCTCTTATACTACCTCGCCTCACCCTCATCCATCACCACCACCTCCTCCCGGCCCACAAGCTGCTTAATGAACGGCCCGGCAGCGTTGTAGCGGGAATATACTTGGGTAATAGGGTGTGTGTACTACATTAATTGATAGTAATGATGGTCTAGAGGCTGACCCCTGACTCCTTACAGGTGATTTAGGAGCTTAATGAACAGGTGTGCTGGGGGGTGGATGGGGGGGTGTGTGGTGTAGTGAGTTAATTGATAAAGCGATGTGGTGGTGGTGGTGGTGGTGTGGTTGTGGTGGTGATATCCTCAGGCACACACACACACACACACACACACACACACACACACACACACACACACACACACACACACACACACACACACACACACACACACACACACACACACACACATCAATTATGCATCAGAGGCAGACCTTGGTGCGACTGAGAAAGATAGAGCACAAAAAAAAGAGGGTGTTTTGCCTTGCCACACTAAGCCGCATTATATCGTAGTGGATGGATTGATGAGGTGGAGGGAGTGGAAGCCTTGACCCTGGGCTCCTAATGCAT
>JAPQNM010000044.1:735768-743268 GCA_029783475.1 Metacarcinus magister | reverse complement strand
CTCTCTTCCTCCCTCTCTCCCTCTCTTCCTTCTCTCCACTCTACATCTGTCATCCAATTTGCGTCTTTTCAACCCTCCCTCTCGTGTTACCTCCACCCAGTACCCGTCAATCACCCTCCCTCACCCTCCCTCATCCTCCCTCACCCTTCCTTCACCCTTCACCCTTTAGGTCATCTCCCACAAGACCTTCATCTCCTTGACCTCATCGCTGCAGCTTCAAAGGGCGTGATGAGTGAGGTGTAGCGGCTATAGGGTGAGTTAAGCCCCTGCCAGCACCCGTCTACAGCTTGTCACTGGGGATAATGAGTCTCTAGGTGTCTGGGTGTTGATATGTCTGCTCTTCTTAACTTGCTCTCCCGTTCGCCTGCCTGGTCACCTTCCCGCCTGTCACCTACCTGCCTCCTGCTCGCTGTTTCTGTTTTTGGGTTTATATTATGTGGGTTGATTCTCTCCTCTATGTTGCTTTTGTATTAGTGTGTTTTAAAAGGTTATTGTAAGTGTTGTTTTGTTTTTGTTGTTTTTATCTGTGTGTATTTGTGTTTTTGGTATTTATTTTATGTGTTTGATTTGTATGTGTGTGTGTTTTATTCCTTTATTCCTTAGTCCTCCTCCTCCTCCTCCTCCTCCTCCTCCTCCTCCTCCTCCTCCTCCTCCTCCTCCTCCTCCTCCTCCTCCTCCTGTTATCACTTGTGTTTGTTTTGTGGTCTTGAGTAGTATATTTTTGCCCGCTCTCTCCTCCTTCCTTGCTTGTGTCTGTGGTGTTATTAGTGGTGGTGTTGATGGTGATGGTGGTGGTGGTGATGATGGGTGCGTCTGGGGTGGTGTTAATGTGTGTGTGTGTGTGTGTGTGTGTGTGTCTAGGGTGATGTTGATGGGTGGTGGTGGTGGTGGTGGTGGTGGTGGTGGTGGTGGTGGTGGTGACGGTGGTGATGTCAACCCGCCACTCAGGTCCTTGCCGCGTTGAGTCACCAATGCGGGAAGGTGAAGGGAAAACTTACGGTGTGTGCAATTGTATAAAAAAAAATAATAAAAAGAAGAAAAAAAAATAAACTTCACCTGTCACGTTCGATTTTGGCTTTCTTTTTTTGAGGTGGGGTGGGGGTGGGGGGGAAACGTACCTACCTGGTTTGGTATATGTGGAGGGAGGGAGGGAGGTGTTAGTGCTGGTGTGCTGAGCGTCTATATAGTGCTGAGAGGCTTAAAAAGAAAGAAGTCTATATTATAATCTAGGAGGAACATTTTTGGAGGTCCACGAAGATATATAATACCCAACTTTTTCTTTACATATCTTTTTTACATTTCTTAGTTCATCAAATCGTATTCAAGCCTCCTCTTCACCCCTTTAGAGGCGCTGCAGGAGGCTCCCGGACGTGCCAGAACCGCTGCAGGGCAATGGAAGGCTGGCTGGTGTTGAGGCTTAGCTATGCCGTGCGAGGAATTCTTTGTCCACCTTGTAAGCGTCACCCGGGTCGAGGCGAGGCTGAGGCGGCGGCGTAATCAGTTAATCTTTAGTGGCTTCGATCAGGCTACCGCGGCGTGCTGGGTCCTCGGGCGGCAGGGCAGGGCAGGGCAAGGCAAGGCAGGGCCAAGATCTAGCATCGCAGTGGCCATGACCTACGCGGGGACGGGGCAGAGAGGGGAGGGTAGAGAGGCGCCGCAGGTAGGCTATAAACTCTGGCTTCGTTTATGACTGTTAAGGTGTGTCTGTCCGCGCCGCAGGTTGTGTAATGACCCACACTAGCACGTGGATGCCGCCAAGCTGACCCCTCACCCTACCTAACACCCTGCCTGCCACCCTGCCACCCTTGTCGTCCACTCACCGCCTTAACTGAACTGCCGCCATCACCAATCAACACTAATTCACCTCACCACCGCGACCCACTCTCAACTCCATCACTCTGAATTCATCTGCCACTCTGCCTTGTCTTGTCTCATACCTTTGATGCTATTATAGTGTGAAGAAACCTTACTTAAATCACCTTTTTTTTAAGCGAGTAAATCATAGCAGTTTTTTTTCTTTTTTCTCTCCTTTACCTTCCACTCTTAACATTGTCTTTATATTATAGTTAAGAAGGACCGTGCGGTGAGGTGAAGATGCTCGTCTACCTGCTGCTGCTGCTTGGCCCCGTTGGAAGCCTGCTCGGCCCTCTGCTATTTCTGGCCAGAGGCGAGAACGGTACAAGGCGTCCGAGGCGGCGGTGGTAGTGGCGGGCGAGGGGCAGGAGGTCAGATGCCCAACGCTACCGTGCTGTACCCAGTTGTATTCTCTTCCCTTCCCTTCCCTTCCCTTCCATTATCTTCCCTTCCCTTCCCTTCCCTTCCATTCTCTTCCCTTCCCTTCCCTTCCATTCCCTCCCTTGTATTCTTCCCTTCCATTCCCTTGCATTCCCTATCCTGTCCCTGTTTTGTCCCTTCCTAGCCCTGCATTGTGTTCCCTTACCTCTATCCCTGCCCATCTATCTCTCCTTACCCTCTCCTTCCCGTCCCCTGCCCGTCCCTGCCCGTCCCTGCCCTGCCCACTTCACCTGCCGCTTCTTATCTCCACACTGGCTGGCTATCTGATTAAATTTTCCTCCCTCCTCTCTTTGTGCTTCTTTGTTTTCCCTTCCTCCCAGTGTCATCTTGAGGCGTCATCTCCCACGTAAGTATTCCCTCCCTCCCTCCTTCCCTCCCTCCCTCCCTCTCTCCTTCCCTCCCTCCCTCCGTCTCTCCCACAAGGGTCACCAAGTCGCTCGCCCTGTGTTTCCTGCTGCACTACAATCACCGTTCTGTCTCGTGTCTCGCAAGATAGACATGCATCACTACCACGACAATCACCACCTTTGTACTACCTGTTTCACTCCACCACCACCACCACCACCACACACAGTCACAACCATCACTATTGTGCACCATCTACACCACTCACCATGTGTGAGGGTGTGTGAAAGCGTGTGTTAGGGTGTGTTAAGATGTATGAAAGGGTGTGTTAGAGTGTGTGAGAGTGTGGGAGGATGTGTGAGAGTATATGAGGGTGTGTGTGTGTGTGTGTGTGTGTGTGTGTGTGTGTGTGTGTATTAGGGTGTGTGAGGGTACAGGTGGACAAACAAACAATGCTAAGTAAACAAACAGGTTATGCTTGCCAGGTAAATGGGACAGGTAGGGAGGGAAAGAAGGGGGGGAGGGAGGCGGAGTGGACAAACAGATAGAAAGATATGGAGACAAGAGACAGTAAGGGAGGGAGGAAGGGAGGTAAGTTTTGTCTCCCTTATAGCTCAAGGGTGTGTGTGTGTGTGTGTGTGTGTGTGTGTGTGTGTGTGTGTGTGTGTGTGTGTGTGTGTGTGTGTGTGCTATAGGTTTTTTTTTCTCAGTATTATATCTTCTTTCCCTCTCTTCTTATCAATCAACACCCTTGTTTTCCTCCTTCTCTCCTTATAACTCTTCCTCTCTCTCCTTCCTTTCCTTCCTCATATCAGTAATAGCTTCCATCTTTCTTTCCCTTCCTCTCCTTTCCATACTTTACCTTGTCATCATTTCCTTGCTCTGCTTCTTCCCTTTCCTTCTTCCCTCTATGTCCTTCCAGCCAACCATTGTTAATTACTTACTCATGTTCATCTATTTTTCTTCTATCACCTCTCTTGATGCATAACTTGTATCCTCTTTTTCTCTCTCTCTTCTTCCCTTCCTTCCTTTCCTTCATAGCCAGCCAACCATTACTAGTTACTTACTCATTTTCATCTATTTTTCTTTTATTTCCTCTCTTTTAGCATCTTCTTCTCTTCCTATCCCTCCATCCTTCGCTGCTTCCCTCCTTCCTTCCCTCCATATCCTTCCAGCTAGTGTTATAGTCAGTGGCTGGTCAGTAGTGTCTCTTAGTCGTGTTGTTGTTGTGACCACAGTATACTATCAGGCAACAGCATCTTGTATCTATACGTGACATCGATGGAACCTTCCTCAGAGTGTCTAAACCATGTTGTTGTGATGTGTTGGGTGATGGACGAGGATAGGGGAGGAAGGGGAAGGGAGGGTGATGGGTGGGGGGTAAAATGAAGTAGTGGTGAGGATGAACAGAAGGAGGATGAGGTGAGGAGGTGCAGTAAAGGATGGTAAAAGAAGACAAAAGGAAAGAAGGAGGAGGAGGGAAAGTGATGAGGAAGGAAAGGAAAGGGAGGTGAAGAAAGAGACACGTGAAGGAACACACCCCAACCCTACACCCCCACGTCTCCCCCTTCCCGCCAAAATCACCCCGCCACCGTGCATCTGGCTGCCCAATCACCCACATCACGACCACCCCGCCCCACGCCTCGCCCCGGACATGCCTAATCATCATACCCACACTATATACCTAACCTGCCTCCATCCTTCAATCCATCCTTCAATCTTTCCATCCTTCCATCCTTCATGCATTCATCCTTCCCTCCATCCATCATTCATGCATCCTTCCCTCCTTCCATCCCTCTTTCTTTCCCTCCCTCCCTCCTTCCCTCCTTCCTTCCCTCCTGCCTATCGCCTCGTTAGAAATTACTCCTCCTTTCTTTTCTTTTCTTTCTTTTTCCCTTCGTGTCTTCCTTGCCTTTCTTCAAGATTGCAAAGGTGGTGGTGTTTTTTCTTCTCGCTACTAAGGACACCGTCAGTATAGTAGCGGCTCCCTCACGCCTTGCCTTCCCTCGGGCTAGCATGGTTATCACTACTTCGGGTGCCGTGGGACAGTCTGGGTGGCTGAGTGGATAGGTGGTTGTTTAGGTGGCTGGGTGGTTGGCTGGCTGGCTGGATAGGTGGGTGGGTGGGTAGTTGGGTGGCTGGCTGGGTGGTTGACTGGCTAGGTGACTGGCTGTATGTCTGGCTGGCTGTTTGGGTGGTGGAATGAGACACCAGCGACATGACCAAGCTGTCTTTTTAATGGCTGTGATGAGGGAGTTGCGTGTAGTTTCAGGACTTGAGGGCTTCAGGGCTTAAGTGCTTCAGGGCTTTGGGTCAGTGTCGTGCAGCCGCTGTGAGGGTTGACTTGTTGAGGCTATATTTGACGTAGTTTTCCACCTGTATGTGGTAGAAAGGAAGGTCAAGGAGGGAGGGTTAAAGGGTAGACTCTTGTATTTTGTTGCTCAGTAAAAGAAAAAGAAAACTATGTGTCCCCTCCTTCCCTCCTCTCTCACTCCACCCCTTCCCTCCCTCCCTGCCTTCCTTATCTACCCCATACCTTCTCTCTCCCTCACTCTAACCCTTCCCTCCCTCTCTGGTTCCCTGTCTCCTTTATCAGCCACACCCCCGCCCCGTACAAACAGGAGCGGCGGGGTCATGGGTGGCGTGGGTCAGACTCCTACTGGGGTCGTATATATGATCTCCACAGCAGGTAGTCTTGAGGATCTGATATCATTTTAGAAACCATAGAAGACAATAATAAACAAAGAAATCAAGAAATAATAGTTCTGTACGAGTAGTTTTGTAAGCGGTATTTTCACAGTGAGTTGGACTTGGACTTGGACTTGGGTTGGTAGTATAAACTTAGTTATATTAAATGGAATCTATAATATATATCCATGCGTTACATATTCATTATCATTCTAAAGCTTTTTTTCTCTCTCTTTCTTTTGATCTACATTTTGTATAATATTAATTTGTAGTTCAGTGATAGTAATAATCATGATAACACTCTTCTTCTTCTGTGACCGCTAGCAGCCAGACAAGACCTCTCTAACCCGGTGATAATATTTGTTCGTTTTAAACCTTCCCTGTTCCTCTACATGTCATTTAGAGGTATGGAGGAGCAGTAATACATTATTCTTCACCATTAATAGTGGTTTGATATAAAGAAAACATTACCTATTAAGCGTAAGTAACCTTAATAAATAACATGAATAGGTTTCAACAGGTAGACTAAGTGGCGGCCGTGTGCTGGCTGCTGGGTCACGTATATATTAAACCAAAACTGAGATTTTTATTATACACAGAAAAGCAATCATATATACTTTAAAAAATCGTTTGAAGTGCCTAACTGTTTAATACATAAACTTTTGTTATATTTGATTCGTATTTATTTCATGAAGAATGTTTATTTCTAAGGTCAATCATAGAATCGAATAATAGAATAAAGTAATAACAATGAAATTAAACCAATATAAACCATAGAATAGAACATATAAAAATTATTCAAACAGAAAGTAAAACCTAAATAGACCATAACACAAAGAAAAACGGAAAAAACAATGAAAAAATGTGAAAAAAACACCGTAATTATGTGTTTTTATCCAAGAGTGTTAATTATAGCGTGTTAGGTACATTAAAAGAAGTGTTAGGACATGACGACCTACAAGGATAGAGATGAAGGTGAGTGTGTTGTGTTGTGAGTGTGTTATGGTGGGCTAAAGGGCTGGCCGGCTGACGAATCGGCAAATATCGACAAAAATACCGCAATACCGCAGGGCTTCTAATGCCTGTAATACCGGTAATACCGACCTGAAAATACAGGTATATCGGTATACCGGATAAGTGCACACACACACACACACACACACACACTCTCAGCTGACGCCAGGCAATGTAATCTGATTGTGTTTCCGATTAATAATTATAATACTTAGAGCACCAGTGGTGTTGCATATCACGTATATATATGGAGTTTGGTGTTGTGTGTGTTGGGGATTGTGTGTGTGTGTGTGTGTGTGTGTGTGTGTATATATGTGTGTGTGTGTGTGTATATGTGTGTGTGTGTGTGTGTGTGTGTGTGTGTGTGTGTGTGTATGTGTGTGTGTGTGTGTGTGTGTGTGTGTGTGTGTTGGGGGTTGTGTGTATAAGGGAACAGATTGCAATTCCGTTATAGAGAATAGTTTCAGAATCATACAATTGATACTACTAAGGATTATACTCTTTTTTGGTCTTAAAATACTACATATATTTTTCAACCAGATGGTAATGTGTGTGGAGAGAGAGAGAGTGAGTGAGAGAGTGAGAGAGTGAATGAGTGAGTGAGAGAGTGAGTGGGTAGATGAGGGAGGGAGTAGGGAGTCGCCTGGAGGGGTCGTGATGCATACTGTCCCCTGGGGCGCCTGTCTGGGCTGGTATAGGGTGGTGGGGCTGCCTTCTGGTGTGTCTGGTGCTGGGCTGTGTGGGGTGAGGGGGTGTAGGGTGATAGGGTGATAGGGTGAAGGGGGTGAAAGGGGGTGAGAGGGGTGAGGGGTGAGAGTCTAGTCAACACCAGTCTTTTTCCTAACTATAGTGTACTTTCTGTTGACTCTGATGTGTGTTGTGTTCTGTCCAACTTACTAATGCAAGAATGAACTAATAAGTGTTACTCTTTCATTGTTGTTATTGTTGTTGTTGTTGTTTGTGATCTTTCGAATTCTTTGTGTTTTACTTTCTCTGGTTTATCTTGGGGAGTATGTTCTGTTTTTTTTTCTCTCGCTTTCATAACTACACACTTAATAAAATAAAAATAAACAAAATAAACACTTGAAACAGAGGACTCAACACCAGCAGAAGGCGCAGAAGGTAGACTAATTAAGACCTCATTACCTGCCCACAGCC
>JAPQNM010000044.1:723268-730768 GCA_029783475.1 Metacarcinus magister | reverse complement strand
GCGTAGAGGAGGAGGAGGAGGAAGAGGAGGAAGAAGAGGAAGAGGAAGAGAAGAAAGAGGAACGCACACTTTTATTATCTCTCTCTCTCTCTCTCTCTCTCTCTCTCTCTCTCACTATCAACATACGCCGCTACACCACTGCTCGTCTTCCTCCAATAATAAATAAGTCTTACGCTAGAATACAAAAAATAAATAAATAAATAAAAGCAGAGCTACAAAATAACCTGTTTTCGTGTATAATCCTGAATCCATCGAACGAGTTTTTACATTTTGGTTCATGGACAAGACGAAGCGAGGGAAGCGAGAAGGAAGAAGGTGTATGAGGAGTCTCGGCTTCTGATTGGCTAGTCACCTGCCACACACCGGCTCTCATTGGTGGATTGGTAAGGTTCGGCCGCACGCCAATCGGTAAGCCACTCTGCTGATGACTTATACGATTGGTTAAGTAGAAGAAGCAGGGAGGCAGGTAGGTAAGGGAAGCAGGCAGGTAAGGAAGCAGGGAGACAGGTAAGGGAAGCAGGTAGGTAGGTTATAGGTAGGTTGTGGAGTTGATGTGGTAGGTGAGTAAGCCTTCTTTCACCACCGCAATTTCACCACAACAGTAATATCACCACCACTGCACTTTCAGGTAGGAAAAAAATATGATGTTTCAGGTCCAGAGAGCAAGGAGGAGACAGGGTAAAAAATTCATCTCGTCAGACTCACATAGTGTAGAGTCAGCATTACAAGTGTCAGCATCTTAGCATCGTCAGCAGCACAGCAACACCAACAACAACACCACATCAGCAATATCAGCACTACCACACCGTTGCTACAATTGTATCACCACCACCACTATACCCTCGTCAGCACCACCATCAATGTCATCACCACAACACCACCACCACCACCACCACCACCACCTACCCTGCCGCGCCTCACAAGGAAAAGGGACTAGTGTATGCCCTCAGGGTCCGCCAGAGTCCGCTAAGAACACAAGGGACAAGGGAGTAGGATGTAGCAGCAGAAGGTCCTCTATCCCCTATACGTAACAATCCTTTTTTCTTCCTTCTTTCTGACGTAAAAGGAAACGTTGGTGAGATAAGAAACACGAAGAAAACTATATACAAGATTATACCATTATTATCCTCGTCTGAAATATATATGTATACATTAGAGGAAGGACACAAGGCCACAGGATGAAAGGTTTGAGTAAGTGCAGGAAAGAACATGGGAATAGGTACAGATTATTACTAGACATTTCGCAGGAGACGTAAGATGAAAAAATAAAAAGCTACATGTTTATGCTGTTGTTTTTCTCTCGTTAAAGGCGCCAGATTGAAGGATGTGGTGATCTAACTCTTTTTTTTTTATTTATTATTATCATTATTTTTTTTTTTACGAGATGATGAGTGGAAAAGGAAGAGAACAAGACTAAACTGACTTGACTTTCGCTTTATGTTACTTTCGAAATCCACGTATTTTCACATTTTTTTATTTAGTTTTCTTGAGAATTATATGGCTTTCTTCTTTTCTTATCTATTAACTACTACTATTATTATTACTACTACTACTACTACTACTCTTTCTCCTCCTACTACTACTATTACAACAACTACAACTACATAACATCCAACATAACCAGTCTTAAACATCACATCTGCCCGCCGGTCCCGCCTCCCCTCGCGTCACGGTCTCATCCTCAGCACAAAGTAACAACAATGGGCATCGATGTAGGTGACACCGAGGGCTGGACGCGTGCCTGACACCTCCAGCAGGTCCCAAGGGGCGGCGGGGCTCATGTGTCTGACAGCAACACCACAAAGGCCGCGGGAGAGAGGCCTTTGTGGGGAAGGTCTTGCCGAGTTGACGGTCTACAAGTGCCTCCCTATACCACTGATAATCTCCTTGTATGATGACTGTGCTTGGGGGTCACAATAGAGCGCCAGGGGGTGTGGTGAGGTGCCTGTCTCTTTCCGTCTTGGTGGTGTGATGTGTGTGTGGGTGTGTTTACCTTACTGCTGCCCTGTGACTGTCTTTTTGTCTGTCTGTCTGTCCGTCCCTGTGTCTTGCTTGGACATACATGGAGGAGACAGAGAGTTTCAAGTGTGTGTGTGTGTGTGTGTGTGTGTGTGTGTGTGTGTAATACTAATGTTATACAGTTCATTAAAATGGGAGTCAGGGAGTGAAAATATACAAGTGAGGGAATGATTACGTGTGTGTGTGTGTGCGCGTGTGTTGAGAGAGAGAGAGAGAGAGAGAGAGAGAGAGAGAGAGAGAGAGAGAGAGAGAGAGAGAGAGAGAGAGAGAGAGAGAGAGAGTAAAAAAAAAGAAGAGAGAGAGCAGACGCAGAGAGAACAGTGAATCGTCAATGCTAGTAGTGTTCGGAACTGCTTCTGTAGCTGTAGCGAAACAAAGTACAGCTCAGGCTCAACTTTTGGCAGCAGCAGCAACAACAACAACAACAACAACAACAGCAATACGCGCCGTAGTCTCTGGTCTGAGCTGGTCCCCCCCCCCAACCACCCAGCCAACCAGCCAGGCAGCCAATCAGGTCTCCAGCCTCTTCAACGGGGTGGAGCTAAGCGTGGCCTGCAGTAGCCATGCAGTCTTTACATCAATATAACATCTTTTACAACTATTATCTAACTTATTTCACCCTTAGGAGTAGGAAGGAAGGATGGTTTAAGATAAATATATAAGGTTGATGTAGTTTTTCCGTCAGTATGTTAGGTTGTTGTGGTGGTAGAAGGTGTTATAGCAGCACGTGGGGTGTTCCAGATGTCGGCTGCTGGCGGGTATCACATCTCGGGGTCAGTTCTCTCGGAACGTTTGTGACGGGAGGGTGTTGCTAGCCGCTGGGAGATTCTGTATTACCACTCCAGCCCACCTGTTGCATCCTTATTTGTGAAGTGTACTGTGTGTGGCACTTGCCCTGCGCCTTACTACTCAACTCTGTACTATTGTGATTGTTTAGCGTGTGTGGTGAGTTTGTTTTTGTGTTCAAGAAACCGAATAAGGAAACAGCAAGGACACACACACACACACACACTCACACACACCTTCTGCCGCTCCTAAGGATATTGTGAAGTAGTGATCTGTGATGTGTTCTCTGTGACCACTACCACCACCACCAATACCACTATGGAGTACCAGCATCACCACCACCACCGTCAACACCGCCGCCAGCGTCACACCTTCGCCAAGTTTCTTCTGCTGCTAATAGGTGAGTACTGACTGAAGGGCCTCCGGGGGGACGCGAACCCTCCGCTCGTTTATCTAGCCTCTAAAGGTGTGTTAGGGGCACGGCCTCAACCACCTCCTCCTCGGTATGTTTTATAAGTTAAGTGTTGTGATGCTGGAAAATGTGATGACAACGTGGGTGATGAATGTCGTGTGATGATGCGTGGTGAGGAATGGAAGTGATATCAATACAGTGTTGATGAGTGAAATGAACAAGAAAACAGTAACTAAACACAGCAAACAGTATCGTGGTGAGTGTTTTACCTTACCTTGCCGTGCCGTGCTGTGTCGTGCCCAGCGGTCAGGGCCATCATGCGGTACTGCTGACCTGCATGACCCCGCCGTGACCTGTACCTATACCTGAGCCTGCAGCAGCGTTAGGTCACCTGCACGGCCATCAATACTTGAAATGCTTTAATACTTGACTTGCCTTCCTTGAGTGTTGGGAGGAGTGAGTGTTGTTGATGGCGAGGATGGTGAAGTGTTGAGTGAATGGCGAGGATGGTGAAGTGTTGAGTGCATGGAGAGGAAGTTGAAGTGTTTTGCGTGAGGGCGTGAGTGAGTGACCTGACCGCCCTTTGCATTACCATTACAATATAGTGTTGGCACGTGTGGTAGGGGAAAGGAGGGAGAGTGTGTGTTTTTTGTGTGGGTACTTTTTTATGCGGTGTGTGCAAGTATAGAGTTTAGTTTAGTTTAGTTTAGCTCATTGCAGGAACGTGACAGACCACTAGTGTGATTAACATAACAATAAGAAACGAACTCAAGTAGAAGTCTTTTAAGTTTTTCTTTCCTTCTTTTTTATTTCTTAGTTTTGTGATATCAGATTAGGAACTTCGGTTTTATATAAATATTTTTTTTATATATATACGACAGACAGACATACAGGTGTAGCAGGCGTGTTGACTTCCTCACTTGACTCAAAGATAACACATACATACACACATACATATATAAACACACATAAAGAGGAAACGAAACAAAGCTGTCTTACTCTTTAAATTAACTATTTATTTTTAATTTTTAGTTTTTTTTTCGGAGATAATCTATTTATTCTTATATATATTTCATAGCCGTTGATCAACTTCGTTTTCACATACAAAAAAGTAAACACTGAAAGTCTTATAAGTCGTTTGTGTAGCAGCAGCAGCAACAGCCAGCGTGTGTGTGTGTGTGTGTGCGCGTGTTGAGGTGTACGATAAGTGTTGTTAATAGGTGTGTTGTAATGTTAGTAACCCTTCCCCTTGACCCTACAACAACACCCACACATCCTTGACCTGGCGCCCCCGCGGAGGAGGAGAGGCACGGACGGAAGCCCCTCCCCGCCAGCCCGGTACATAGCCTCAGTGCCACCCTTGGAAGGCACCTTAGTGAAGCCCTGTTGGGGATTACACTCACTCTGTTTCGTCTTCCTCCACCCTAAGTTTTGTTTTTTTAGGTGTGTGTGTATGTATGTGTGTGTGAGAGAGAGAATTGTTTTTTCTACCTTCTTTTCTTATCAATGTTGACGCACACACACACATACACACACACTTGTTGCTACTGTTGTGTCTAGGCTGTGATTTGTCCTCTCCCGGTGTTATGAAAACCTCACAATGAGTCTCAACACTGTCCCGCTCTTTGTGTCCTGTTTGGCGAGGCACTCAAAGGTATATCGGTCTGGGGTCCCTTGTCGCTTTCATCCTTTTTATCGTTGTTGTGAAACCTGCAGCCGCGGGTGTTTTGTGGCAGTGGTGCGGGTGTTAGGGCTTCAGAGGGGAGGGAACTAGGGGTGCAAAGGGAGGGAGAGGTAGAGGGAGGCTGTCAAAACATCGTCAGGAGTGTAGTTGATGTTTCGGCTTCACCTGAGTTTCGCAAGACAGCTTTCCTACCTTCCCGCGCGTCTCCTCCGTGACTCACTTCCTCGCGCCTTAATTCCTGTACTTCGTGACTCATTCCACACTACCTGGTGACCGTGAGTGTTCGTGATGTCTTCTTCATTCATGGCGTGGGTGAATGGGAGGGCGTGGGATATGGGGTAGCGGTGAGCTGGCGACCATAACGATTAATTAACAAAGGAGTTATGTTTAAGTGAAATCAAAGCGACACATATTTGGTGACTAGAACGTGTGTGTGTGAACTAGGAAGTGATGCTCGTATGTGTCATGAGATAAATGCATTACTTTACATAGTCGCTGTTCAGGGAAGCGTCGCCTCTCTTCTTAGTGTTGGCATTTGCAAGCCTCGCCCCGCCAGCCGTCCCTGTCCTGCCTCTCCTCACCGCAAGCTGCTCTCCTTGACTCGTGGCATTAAGTTACCTTCATACACATTACCTGGCCATTCGCTCTACCTGCTCTCGGATGGACGTGGTCTAATGACATTTTAATACCAATGACGTGTGTGTGTGTGTGTGTGTCCTCGGCCGCGATACCCACCACGGAAGGACCTGTACCCATGCCCATACCCATTATCCTGCAGTGCTGAATCATGGGCAAAATCCTCCTCATGAACCCAACCTCACTTTTAGGAGTCACTAGCTAAGAATAAATAAGTTTAATGTACATTCGAGGGAGTCTTAAGTTGCGGGTCTGAGTGCACGGAAAGGATTAGGACCGTAGGACGTCCACCTACCTGACTAGTAGTGTGGGAAGCAGTCACCAGGAGTCAGGTTCTGGGATGGAAGGGACGTGTTAAAGGGCGGCCGTGGGAGGGTGTTGAGAGGGTGGGCGTGGCGGGGACATGTTTTAGAGTGGGGGGCGTGTCATTGTGGTGTTTGTAGGGTTACGTGATGAAAAGTCTCAGCGCGTTACACTCAAGGTATGCCGTCAGGGGGCGCGTCAGGTGTTCTGGGTGGTAGTCTAAGGTCGTTCCCACCGCTGAGGACTTCCAAGTGAGTTCTCCTGAAGGCTGTGGTGGTGGTGGTGGTGGTGATGGTGGTACCGCCCTGTTTATACCCTTGGCGTGTGTGTATGTCTCCTTTGTTTGAATATGCAATGCCCTGCCTAGCTCAACCCAACCCACGCCCGGCACTGTGCCATGGACCTTTCACTGCACCTCACACGCCTACTCACACAGACACACACACACACACACACACACACACACACACACACACACACACACACACACACACACACACACACACACGCGCGCGCATACTTTACTTTCTAACCTTTGACCTGTTTTTTTTATTATTTTATTTATGTCAAACTATAACTGAAATAATATAAACTAGTGAGGCAGGAGTCAGGAGTGAGTGAGCAGGTGTAGGTGTGCAGTCAACTGGAGGTGAGGTGCGTGTCATGGAAAACTGCATTGTATTGTAATCGTCGTATTTTACATGCATACCTGACGTCAAACAGCACGTGCTAGTAATTGTTTTTGTGAAGGTCTGTGTGTGTGTGTGTGTGCATGTGTGTGTGTGTGTGTGTGTGTGTAACAGGGCGGGGCAGGCAGACAGACAGGTAGGCATGGCATGACGTGGGGTGAATGTGGTGTGATGTGTTGCGGGGTACAAGAGGTGCAATACCGACTTAGTGTGTGTTGGGGTGAAGGTGGGGCAAGGGTGGATGGGGGGGGTGTTAGGGTTATGGGTGTGGCTCTGGGTGCATTGCGGGGCTGGTGTGGTGGAGGGGGGTGAGGGGGGGTAGCAAGTCGGTACAATCGGTTACATCATACTGGTACAATACTAGTCATTGGGGAGTCAACGAAGCGTGTCATTGGTGCCCGCCTGTCCGCCCATCCCACCCCTCCTCCCGGCCTGCCTGCCTGCCTCCCCCTACCCCTTCTACCCCCAACTCTTTACACTATAGCCTCCCTTCCCCTTCCCCTTCCCATTTCTTTCCCCTTCAGTAACTCTCCTTCCCTTCCTTTAACTCGTTTCATCTTTATAATGACAAACCTCATCACCTCCTCCTCCTCCTCCTCCTCCTCCTCTCTCTTAATAACTTTACTCATACCTGTTTGGTTACTCTTTTTTTTCTTATACTTCGTTTGGTATAATTATTTCTTGCATTTGATTCGTACTCTCATGATGCTTTGTGTGTGTGTGTTATGTAGTGGTGGTGATGATGATGAGTTTGTGGTGTTAATGTTATGGTGATGTAATGGTGATGCACTTAGTGGTGTGGCATGACTTGACTTGGTGATGAGGTATGTGGTGGTGGCGGGTATGTGACTGATGCCTTACTATGAGGTGTGACGCTGATGATGATGATGATGATGATGTGGCGGCAGGCAAGCAGCCAGTCAGTCAGGTGTGGCAAATGGACACAGTCTGACACCCGTAACCACCCATTC
>JAPQNM010000044.1:700768-718268 GCA_029783475.1 Metacarcinus magister | reverse complement strand
GGAAGTGGCGGGGAGTACCAGGGGACGGAGTAAGGGGAGTGGCAGGGGAAGTAGTGTAGTAGCGGTGCCGTTTGAGCGTGACTGTGTAGGCGTCATCCCTCCCCAAAGCATCTGCCTAGCCTCACCTTGACGTGCTGGGCTGCAGGACTTAAACATTTGATGGGACGAAGGAACATTAACCTTCCATTATTATTATCATTGTTATTATTATTATCACCTTTGTCTGCTGTTGTCTCCTTCATATCTGTCTATTATAACCTGGATTTCTTTATTTTTTATTTTATTTGATTTTTGCGTAACCTTTTCATTGTGATATTAAGGTTTTTTTTTGTTGTTGTTGAAAGTCAAGGTAAACGTTTTCTGATCAATATTTTGTATGTTGCGTAACGTTTTCAACAGTCACTAAGTGTATTGTATTCTGCATTGATTGCATACACATTTTCACTTTTCCTCGTTACCTTGGTGTGAGTGAGTGGTGGTCCTGGTGTGGTGGTGGGTGAGTGTGGACCAGGTGGAGTGAGTCACCGGTAGGGGGGGGGGGTGATGCGGGCAGGTGAGGGTGACAGCTGCCCCGCTAGAAACAGACACAGATAACAGACAGACATCAGCATCAGCGGCGTCGGCGGTGGTTATGGTCTCGTGATGGCCGCTAGCACCACGCCGAGGGACGCTATGTTCAGGGTCTTATTAGGGTCGTGAGGCTTTCATTTTATTATTAAGGTGATGCAAGAAGGGTGGGGGTGTTAGGGGTCTGTTCCTGTGCTTCTTGATACAGTTAGGGATGCTTCCATGTCCTGCCTATCTGCCCCCCCTCCACCCCCCCGCAGCCCTAACCTTCACCGTAACTTAATGGCATTCAATATTCTGGGAAAATCTGAATGACTATAGTTTGGTGGCGTTGCCGGCCCAGTGGAGGGGAACAGAGGTGTCCGTCCGTCGCGTCTCCCTTCACTCCCCTACAGAACCTTGACTTGTGTTCGGCCAGGGAGGAGCCGTTCACCCATGGGTTCACAGGTGCATGACTGATGGCCGGGCAGGGGGAGGGAGTGGTGATGGTGGTGGCACTTGTCGCGGTGAACAACACAAGGAGGAAAACTTGGCCTACCGAGTATGGCTTCACGCGAGGGTGGGTGTGAGGGGCAGCCAGGTGTGGAGAGGCGGCTGAGTCAACTTGGCAGTGGAGATATTTCAGTGAAAGTGTAATAGTTCCTTTCATGAGAGACCTTAAGGGAGTTAGAGTTGTTAAGGCGTCGTGATGAGTCCTTTCAGCTGGTGTGTCCCCCCCATCCCCGCCCCGCCCCGCCCCGTCCCAGCTCGCTGCCACCCGGCGGAGGCACGTCGTCTCACTGTCCGGGGATAATCACACACATTACCGGCTTAATCATGGCTGATCGTGGCATTATGTGTAGTGGGTTGTGGTGAAGGAGGCGGGGCTTGAAGGAGCTTGGAATGCCGACTGTAAGGTGACACCAACTCACTCGTCCCTGCCTGGCCAGCTCACCCCCGCAGCTGCACACACCGCACGCTGCTCTATCACTACAGCTGGCTCCTTCCGATGCCTCAGTGGGCCTCGCCTCGCCGACCCTTCATTCACACCTGGTTCCGGGATGGTAGTTGTAATTGTCTTGAAGGCGAATAAAGCATGTTTCAAATGTTTTTTATTATGGAGTTTGGTTCAACGAGTAACGAAACGACAATGAGGTGCCCACGACACACACTCAGTCCAGGTGTGTCGTGCTGTTCTCCGCGGGGCGTCCGTCGTGCTGACTCGCCCTCGTACGTACACAGCACTCAGCACCGTATGTCACAGTGCCGCGGCGAGGCTCCCTGGTCGTTATGAGACATTATTTTACCTTTTTCAATTTATGAGAAACATGTATGAGTCCCCCTCCCCCCAGAGCCTATTCCCCCCCAGCCCCAACCCCATGCTGGCCAGACAACAGATGGAGCCACATTCCTCCTGGTGCCCCCCCATCCATCACCCCCCACCCACGCTGCCATGCTGGTCGGCCAGGTTGAGTCGACCACAAACGTGTTGGTGTAATCAAAGACAGACAGACAGACACCTCCGCGCGTTGATGAAGCATTACCTGAGCCTCCAGACGGGCGGGGCGGGGCGGGGTGGAGGGTGGGAGGTTGAGGGTGGGCTGAGGGCACCACAGGCTTACTAGACACATTGTTCTGCACCCAAACATTGCATTCTCAGGTGTTTGCTGGTGATGCTGACACTAAAGAATTTTTGCCAAGGAGGAGAACTCTTTTGATTAATATTTTGTGTTTCAAAGTCACACTAATCCTTCTGCTGCTGTGTTTACATACTTGATACAAACTTACTGACGAGCTCATGGCCGTGTGTGTGTGTGTGTGTGTGGCGAGGAGGAACATTGAAGGTTTTACTATACTATTCCTACTAAGAACACGAGGCTCACTGTTTACCCTCAGTAGGCGAAGTGAAGTGAAGTGCAGTGGTGACGTGTGTGTGTATGTGTGTGTGTGACCTCCAACCCCGAAATGCAAGTCATATCATATCTCATTAAGTTTACATCATTCTGTCAGTGATCTTTTCAGCACCATCCCCACCCCCCTTCCCCTTTCCCCTCCAAGACACGCCCTGGGCATCACTGGCTATTGAGGCGTGAGGCAGGTGTGGGCAGCAGTAGTAGTAGTAGTAGGGGTGGTGGGGGTGGAGGTGGAGGGTCATGGGTGGTGGTCAGCACATCTTAGCTTCGACATAATGAAGATTGAGAAGAGAAATGTATGGTGGAGAGAGAGAGAGAGAGAGAGAGAGAGAGAGAGAGAGAGAGAGAGAGAGAGAGAGAGAGAGAGAGAGAGAGAGAGCCACCTTGTCAGACTGTCAGCCCTACTTGACTCTCCCTTCACACTATGTACTGCCTCCTTGAAAGCGTCGTGCAGGTGGCGTGCCCCTTGGTTTGCTGCTGCTCCCTGCGTACACACACACACACACACACACACACACACACACACACACACACACACACACACACACACACACACACACACACACACACACACACACTACACTAGGCAAGTAAAAAGTCACATATAATCCACAAAACAAGAAGGACAAACACAAGATACACTTCTTGTGGAAATACTAGTTTGCGTATCACTAGAATGCGTGAAGGAAGTTATCTCGTTTAGGAATAGTTTGAATGTGTTAACCATGAGAAGGACGCGCAAAGGAAGACACAGATGCAGCAGGCGAGGCGAGGTGAGACGAGACAAGGCGGAAGGGATGACTGGCAAAGAGAACGAAAACAAGGATCTCACAGGTGTTACAAATACGAGTGTTGTCCTTACTCATCACCAGGAGGCGTTGCGTATGTCTCCCTCCTTCAACATCAGCCTAAAACCTGTTCGTGTATTACTCCCAACTGTCTGTTAATCCACTCACCATCTGCTTAGGTTACGTTAAGGTAGAGATTGAGGTGTTGTTGTTGCCGCGTCAGTGTAAGAGAAGGTAAGCTCAGGGTCGCCTCCAAGACGCCTCTGGTAATAGATGTAGGATCTTAACATGGTGTGGTGTGCAAGGTGCTGGTGGGAACGAGTTATCATCAGTTGGAGTTGGTGGTGATGTCAAGGACCGTGTGTTATGCTTGTAGTGGTGATTATGAGTGCTCGTGGTGGTGATTATAATGAGTGTTCTGAATGATGATGTGGACAGTGGCGGGACTAGAGAAGGTAAAGGGTCTGTTTGGAATATAAGTAGTGTGTCGCGTCTCTAGATCCAGCAGGCAAAAGGCAAGGCAAGCCAAGCGAGGCGATGGGAGAGGAGGAGAAGAGGAGGAACTTGAGTGTAGACCAAAGCGAGGAACGAGGGACTTGAAGGAAAGGATAACGAAAGAAGAATGAATGTGTGGAGAGAATGGGAGGGAGGAATGACTGGACGGGTTTTGCAGGAGAGGAAAGGAAAGGAGAGGAAGGGAAGGGGAGGCAATATACAGCCGCAGGAAGTCGACAATTACCCTGGTGGTCTTGTGTCTCGGTTACCTTCCACTCCCTCGCCGACGTGCACCTTTCATCCACCTCACATCCACAGCAGAACACAAACAAGGCTCGCGCCCTACCCTCCCACTGCTGTTTTTGGCGAACCGCACCCCGCTGGCCACACTGGCGGCTGAATTATGCATGGAAGCGTGCGTGCATGGGCGGCCAGGCTCACCACCACTACACTACACACCAGAGAGAGAGAGAGAGAGAGAGAGAGAGAGAGAGAGAGAGAGAGAGAGAGAGAGAGAGAGAGAGAGACGTGTCACCTCCACACACAATCGTCATGTCAGGGTTGATGCATGTCGCTAAATCACGTCGCGCGCCTCTGCCCAATTCCAACCTTGACGTGTAAGTACATAACAGGTCCAAGAATAATGGTTTGGGCAACTCTCTGACCTGTATAATAACTTCCTATGAGTCAGTCATGTGAGGTTGAAGTTCATAAGGACAGAAGACGTTACCGGGGAAGATAATGCGTGGGAAAGAAGCACCAGATCCAGGACAGCAACTATAAGGGAAAGGATGAGGAAGAAGAGGACTTATAGTTATAGTTTCCCCGCTATCATGATCATCTTCGTCCTCCGGAAACCCAAGACAGAGTAGAGTGTTCACCTGCGAGGAATCAAATCATGAGAGTCCCGCGTCTTGGTTTGGGATACAAGTTGCAAATCATTAATGGTATGGGGGCGGCTGGTGGTGGCTCGGGGCGTTTCCTGGCGGGGCGGGGATGATGGGGGTGTGGAGGGGGCGCCCGGCAGGTTGTTCCCACACTAGCGGATCACCTGCCTCCTCTCCCCCCCTCTCCCCTTCCCCTGGTGTTGACCCCTGGCAAGGAGGTGGTGAACAGTTGGCTCTTCAAACCTTCACCTCCAGGGAGCGAGTCACGTTAGTCGAGGCCCCGAGGTGTTGACTCGGTGAAGTATTTGCATGATGAACACAACACTCTGATGCAGCGATGAGTTGGTGTTAAAGAGGGTGTTGAGGGTATATGTAGGAAGACTATGACTACTACTACTACGCACACACACACACGCACACGCACACCCAGCCGAGCTCCAGCCTCCAGGGTAGGTAGATCATGGCTGTTCGCTGACCTCAATGTGTCCATCACCACCACCACCACCACCAGCGGCGCCACCCTCGGGGGATCGAACCACCCACCAACGCCCCACTTGACCAACACTAGAGGAACCGCGGGTAGGTGGGTGTGCGGGCGTGGGAGAAGGGCGGCGCCGCGACCCACTCCCCACCCACTCTATAGTACTTGTTCTTGCGTCTCCCAGAACCGGTGTAATTGAAGGCCCGTCACTGTCTCGCTTTTTTCCTTAGTCTGCCCTGCGTTCTGGCCTGTGGGACCGTGGGATTGACGCTTAAAGAGCCTCACGCTGCCCTGCTTCACTTTTCTTTTGTTTTCTTGGTTAGATTTGGTGTTTTTTTGTGTGTTTGTAGATCTTTATGTTTTTATTCTGAATATATGTGTTCTTTATGTACACTTTATGAGGCTAGCTGAAGACTTATAGGAAGAGAGGAGGAGGAGGAGCCTGTGTGTGTCGGTCAGGTCGTGTTCCCGCCAGAATCACCCACCTGGATCTGTTTCCTGTACTCAGTTCTACCTCACCTCAGTTTTGCTTCCTCTCCTTTCTCTTATTATTTTACTATTCTAATTTTTATCATGTTTTTACTCCTATGTTCTTATTTTTCTTCTTTTTTTTCCCCTTTCCTTATTATATTCATGTTTTTATCTCATTCCTTTCATTCTACCTTCTTCCCTCTTTATTCTTCTTTGTATCTCCTTCCTCTTTACCTTCTTTCCTTTCTCTTCTATCCTACCTGTAATTTTCCTTCCCTTGTCCTCCTCTTTTTCCCTTCCTCTGTCCTTTCCTCATCCTTCACATTTCCTTCAACTTTCTTTCCTCACCGTCTCCCTTCTTTCCCTTTCCTTCACGCCCCTTCCACGCCCCTCTAAGGCCACGCCAACACAAACAAGAATGAACGCCCAGTAATCCTTCTCTTCACGCCCGCGATGATTCCACAACTCTTGCCACACACACACACACACACACACACACACACACACACACACACACACGAAAGGTTCTCTCAAGACACGTATTTTAGAGAATAAATTATACAGTGATTTGATCAAGTTTTTTTGATATATTATTTTTTTCTTCATTCCCACTCTTTGGTGCAGAACTAACGGGTTCCTCCTCCTCCTCCTCCTCCTCCTCCTTCTTCCTGCTTCCTTTTATGTATTCTTATTCACTATATTATACATTTTATTATCATTCATTGGTCTTCGTTCTTCCAAATTACACTTTTTTTTGTGTGTCTCCGTCTTTCGTTCTGCTCATTTCTTTTCCAATAAGTTGTGTTAGTAATAGAGAGAAGGAAAGAAAAAGAGAGAGGGAGGGAGCAGCAGCGTTGTGTCTACCTGGCTATGGCGTGGTCTGGTCTAGAGGGTCGAGGTGGGAGGGAAGGGACAGGTGGGCCTCTGTCATGTTTCATTAGACCAACCTACCTCGCGTCCCTTTCTGGCTGTACCGTCCCCGTCCCGCCACGCCCCTCGCACCAGGCTCCCTCTGACGCCTCCTGCACACATCTACCCCGGGAGCCTTGCGTAGGGACAGCGACTCCACCCACAGGAGCTACAATAAGGGGAGTTAGTGCGTCTAGGGTGAGGTTGCGTTGGGTTGAAGTCAGTGGAAAGGTTTCGGACGCAAGCTTCTTCTAGCCGACTACCTGCATCCTGAGAGTTGCCGGGTGGGGAGTTTCTTTGTCTTTCTCCCCTTGTGCGTGGCTGATGATTATAATGTAGCCTTTAGTAGTCAGCGCTGGTCCTGGCCGTCTGTCTCTGTCTCTGTATCTCTTTCTTTCTCCTGTCTGACGGCTGAGATCTAGTGGAAAGGAAGTGTGGATGTGTGACTGTCTGTCTGTCTGTCCTTCGGGGTCTGTCTGGGTTTGCTTTGGATGCCTTGCGGGTATCTACAGTCTTTTTTTCCCTTCCTTTAACTCTACTTCATCTTTAGTCAAGGTGAGGAGACTGTCTTGTTCCCACGTGGGTCTAAAGTAACAGTAGTTTTGCACCGGGAGAGCGAGTGGCCTTAAATACTACTGATGATGATGATGATGATGATGATGATGGTGCCGTGTCTAAGGAGGAGACGGACTTAGCTAAATGGGTGCTAGTGAAGGTCTGTTAGCCACACGCGCGAGGTAGCCTTCACGCACCTCAAACCACCACGCCGTCAGCCCGTCCAGGTGTGTGTTCGCTGACTTGCACTCACCTGAAGGTCTTTGGCTTCAAGAATGGACTCTCTCGTGGGTTCTGAGGTAATTCAGTTTACGCGGAAAAGTAAAACTCGCCAATCACTTCTTGTTGAGTCTTTGTTTTTACCGCTACTTGAGAACATGGTCGGCGCTGGCTGGCTGGCTGCTACGTGTTGTGTGCTGCTGCTGCTGCTACTGTTGTATCCTGAGGGCCACTTTCTCGCGATGGATGTGACATGGGTGATTTTTTATGTCTTTGTAAAACGCAATGGCTCCCGGCGTTGTAAAATGTTAAATTAAGGGAAACTCTCTCTCTCTCTCTCTGTGTTTGTGGAGAAATCTTCGTAGCATTTGTACAAGAGAGAGTAGAAAGGAAACTAAAATTCCTTTGAAGTGTATGATTGAGAGAGAGAGAGAGAGAGAGAGAGAGAGAGAGAGAGAGAGAGAGAGAGAGATTCCTGAAGGCATGTCTCTGTCGTTGGCAATTTGAGAAGGCGAACAGTCTTAGATAAGCTACAAGACAAGTATGTATGATCATTGGGATAGATACAAGCACAACAGCCCCCACCCTTCTCCCCCTTCCCTTCCCTCCCCTCCTGTGCCTCATGCAGACACTCTCCCCTCAGTGTCGCCAAGCCTTGAGTCAGAGTGGAGGAGTGTTGGGGGAGAGGGAAGGGAAGGGACTGATAACACAGAGGATATGAACACCACCACCCCCCAACTTTCTATGTTTTAACCCCCTCATCTCCCCTCCACAAGCATACCCTGGAAAACCCACTTTCCTCCCTTCCCCCAACACCATACCACATATCCCGTCTGGAGCCTGAAATGTGTAGAGTAACAGCCTCGGCACCTCATATGACGCTTGTGTTGTGTTGTTGTATGTCAAGAGTGATAGAATGCAGGGTAGACTCGTGTGTTTTTAAGTTTTAACCTTGAAACACCTATATGGGGGACAGTACTCTTTTTTTTCTTCTTTTCTTTGTGGGTGCTGAGCGTAAGGACACCCTGCGTCGCCCCCCCCACCCCCCCACCCCATCCCCACCCCTTTCCCTGCCTCCTGCCTGCCGTCACCCAGCTGTCGCGTGTGTCTGGAGTTGGTTACACGTCAGTGAGTCGTCGGGGCGAGGCTGTGCTAGGCCAGGGTTGTCTTGTCTTGTCTTGTCTCGTTTTTGCTGAGAAAGAAAAGAAAGAGCTTTGTGTTTAGTGTTTAGCGGCATTAAACCCTCAAGTCTAGAGCAGTTTAAGTTTCTCTTTTTCTTTTCTTTCTCCTCAGCAGACAGCAGATCACCAAGACTGTCTGCCTCGCTTTGTCTCGTGTCCGGTGCGGTTATTCTTCATCCTCTTCAACTGTAAAGAGAAATGAGTTAGCTTTCATCTCATCACTCGTGTCTCGTTAGATAAGACCGAAGAAAGACTTGGAGATGAAAGGAGGCTTGGGAGGGAGGGAGGCTGGCACGGTCTCACTTTGCAAGATCAAGTGCTCGGGGGTGATAAGGGCGTGGTGGTGATGATGCTTGTGTTGGCGTGGTGATAGCAAGGCGTGGGAGGACGCACGAGGGCGTGGCTGGGGTGGTGGCAGCTAGAAAGTATTTTTATTAATCAATGCAATAGTGAGACAAGATGAAAATTGGCAAGAAAGGTATATATAAACAGGTTATACAAATTCAGGAGTGGTGTTCCTCAGGGTATGTGTGTGTGTGTGTGTGTGTGTGTGTGTAGCGGGGCGGGGAAGGGGATTGGCAGGAAGCTACCCACTCCCCCTCTTTTTCCCCCCCCCCTTTCACTCCTTCCTCTCCCACCCCTTCTCCCCCTCGTGACGCCTCCTTTGTCAGCTCCTCTTCTTCTTCTTCCTCCCACGCTCTAGTATCCCGTCTTTGTTATTCTCATTAGTTTTCACAGCACTCAGATAATCCGCTTTACTCTCTTTATCTACGTTTCCCTCCTCCTCTTCTTCTTCTTCTTCTTCTTCTTCTTCTTCCCCCTCCCCCTCCTCCTATTCTTCTTTATCTGTATAGTATTGTTCTTATTTTCTTTTTTCTTTTTTTCTAATTCCTTTTTCTACTTGCTTGCTGTTTGTACTTTATTTTGGTATTGGTTTTTATACTACACATAACTCGAGTCAAATCACAACCTAACCTAAGCAAACCTAACTTAACTTAACCTAAACAGAACCTAGACCAACATAACCTAACCTAACTTAACCTAATCTAACCTAAAATAAATAATAATAATAATAGAAGAATACAAACATATATATAATCCCACCCAATCAATACTCAACTTCCTATCTTGATCGTGATTTGCATGTCACTTGATCTTGTCTTTTGTGTGTGTGCGTGTGTTAATGTATTTATCTACTGATTGGATTCGCTTCTTTCTGGCAGGGTGGGAAGAGGAGGAGGAGGAGGTAGTGTCTGGTTGTAGTTGTGGTGGTGTTTCCTCCTTTTCCTCCTCCTCCTCCTCCTCCTCCTCCTCCTCCTCCTCCTCCTCCGTCTGTTGCTTGGTGCAGGAAGATCCCCGTTACACCTTTGACCTGCATCCTCTACTTCCCACGAGATGACACTCTTACTACTACTACTAGTACTACATTTACTATTACTACTACTACTGTCGTCTTCGTAATTTTTCTTTGCTACTACTCTATAACAATAATAATAATAACTACTATTACTACTATTTATACTACTGCTACTTTTCCTTTTCAAAATTTGCATCCTTTCCCTCTACTTAAGTTTTTTTTTTTTCCCACCTGACCACCGCGTCGCCCTCTCACCTCTCCCTTCACCTTTCCTTCACCTTTCCCTGAACCTATGTAGTAAAAGCCGTCTCGTTAATTATTTCCGTGTTTCCTTTTGTTTTTAGTTAATTTCATCTTGTCTTGTCTTGTGTGTAAGCAATATTTTATTTTTTTCTTACCTTTCTTTCTTTTTATTCTCTTATTTGTGATTCCCGTATTCTGGTTTCCTTTTTACCTATTCCTTCTTTTCTTTAAGGTTCAATTAGTTTTACTTTTTATATGTTTCTGCCTCAAATGTCTTTTTAATCAAGGTATAACACGTTGGTCTATGTTATGTTATGTTATGTTATGTTGTAGCATTCCTTAATTTCATTTTCTCTGTACTTCTTTGTCCTGTGGTAGTTACGTACAATACAATCTCCCTTTCTACCTACACGTGAATCACTGGCCCTTGTGTGTGTGTGTGTGTGTGTGTGTGTGTGTGTGTGTGTGTGTGTGTCCCGCAGCGCCGGACGTGACCCTCGGCGTGCGACCCTCCAGAGAAAGTGAAGCACAGAAAGCCTACCTAATGAGCACCACGTCAACAAAAACAGAACTAGGGAAGGGAAAGAAGGAGAGGGATGGAGAAAGGGGGAAAAAAATGAGGTCTTTAATTTCCTCCCTCCTACCTCTACCTTTTTCCAAACCCACTGCCTTTCTCCCCCTCCTCCTCCTCCTCCTCCTCCTTCTCTTCCTCCCACCTGCCCCGCCCCGTCGAGAAAGTTTCCTGTGTTAGCCGTGAGAACCAGCACAGGTGAGGTAGGGGACAAGGTGTGTGTGTGTGTGTGTGTGTGTGTGTGTGTGTGTGTGTGTGTGTGTCGGCGGGGGTGCAGAATGAGAGTGAGTAGGGTGACGGTAAGAATTAAGGTGAGGGTGGAGTGTTTGTGGGTGGATGGATGGGTAAAGTGAGGGTGTGTGTAGGGGGGGGAGGGAAGGGGGTATAGGGGGGGGAGTGATTGTGAGAGTGATTCGTCATGACTTGCCAGAAAGAAAGAAAGAAAGAAAGGGTGAATGCGATTAAGATGTTCGTTGAGAGAGAGAGAGAGAGAGAGAGAGAGAGAGAGAGATTGGCGGGAACTCAATCAAAATAAAAAAACGAACAAACAAGAGTGAAAAGAAAGCCACACACACACACACACACACACACACACACACACACAGGTGAAGGTGTTTGCGTGTACTTACGTTGCGTCCACAAACAATTTAAGACAATAATGTTACGTGGAGGAGGTGGATGTAGAGGAGGAGGAGGAGGAGGAGGAGGACTTGTAGAGCTTCTTGGGAGCTGCTAAGCCTTCACTGTACCATCTTGCAACACCCTAACACCACCTTCACGTGTGTGTGTGTGTGTGTGTGTATGTTTTGGTGGTGATGACAGGTAAGGTGATGTAGTATAATGGTAGTGGTGATGGTGGTGGTGGTGGAGGTGAGACAAGAGCGGGTATAGAGTGCAGGTGTTAGCTGGTGTTGCTGCTGCTGCTGTTGTTGTCGCCTCAGGGCACGACAGCCACCCTGCCCTCGTCCGCCCGCCCGCACACCACATGTTGCACGCACGCACACACACACACACACACACACACACACACACGTTAGATTATTAGGTGTTACGTAATATTGATCTTCAGGTGTTAGCTGCACATAAGGGTCTCCTGCCGTACTGAAAACACCTGGAGAGTAAGTGCATGTGTGTGTGTGTGTGTGTGTGTGTGTGTGTGTGTGTGTGTGTGTGTATGTGGATCACTGTGTTCCCTCCACCTCAGGCGCCTCCACATTGCGTCCTCCACCCAGAATATCACACACAAATAAAAGTCAAAAAAATTCAACATAAGTAAATTCAAACCTTATTTACAACTTTCCGAGGCTGTCCATCTGGCTTCTGTAACTTTATGGCCCGGACAGAAGGTGCGGGTTTTTTAGGGGTGCAGGGAGGAGGGGAGAGGGGTGAGGGTGAGGGGAGAATAGTGATTAGCGGGCGATGGCTTGTATCTTCATTAAAAAAGTGTGTATATATATTCAGTTTGTCTCAACGCCAAGCTGTCCTGTGTAGGGTGCCGCGGGGGAGGGCGTTTGGGTTGCCTTGCTAAATACAGATTGATGTTACATGGATGAATACTATCTCTCTCTCTCTCTCTCTCTCTCTCTCTCTCTCTCTCTCTCTCTCTCTCTCTCTCTCTCTCTCTCTCTCTCTCTCTCTCTCTCTCGAGCCCGACATACTCTCCCACACTAGCCACCCTTCCCCAGGACTCACCACCACTCCTTCACCCTGACCACACCTCCCTCCTCCTCCTCCTCCTCCTCCGCCACCCTTCAACCATCACCAGACCAGTGTTTTACTGCCCCTCTCCCTTCCATCCCTTCCCCCTCGTGTTTTTTTTTTTTTATTTCTACAGTCGTGTGTGGCTCTGCATATCGTCAACTCCTCTCCCGCAGACAGATAGAGACAGACAGAGAGATAGACAGACAGGCAGATAGACAGGTCCTCTCCTAACACCCACCACCACCACCACCACCACCCTAACCTAACTACCACAGATACAACCATTACACACTTTCCTCCCGATCGATTGTTTAAAAAGCTCACAAAACGAAGCACCAATACAGACAAGAGTATGGAGAAGTGAAGCCCCGTTGTGGTGCTTCAGGGCAAAGGGCACTCGGCCACTCACTCACTCACTAGGCAGGGGAGGCAGGGATGATCCACCACCGTCTTCCACTTGACAGGGTGAGGATTAAGTCAGGTGGGAGGGAGTAAGGGAGAGTGAGGTGGAGAAAGGGAGTGAAAGGGATGCAAGGTTAAGATCAATGAGTGGATTTATAGGAGAGGGATGTGAGAGGGATATATTAGAAGGGGAGATAAGAGCGGAGGGAGGGAATTATGGGAGGAAGGAGGAATGGGGGAGGAGTGAGAGTAGAAGATATTTTTGTTGTGGGTTTGTTGTGGAAAGGAGGGAGAGAGGGGATGAAATGCTTTAATCTTCCTCCTCCTCCTCCTCCTCCTCCTCCTCCTCCTCCTCACTGCATCCGAATCCCCGCTGGGTGGCTGCTCGAAACTAAACAAAAACAAACAGTGTGGGATAGTGACAAGGGTGAGACAGGAGGAGTAACAAAGAGTGCTGTCTTTAAAAATATACACTGAATCAAAGCTATAGCTACCTCTCTCTCTCTCTCTCTCTCTCTCTCTCTCTCTCTCTCTCTCTCTCTCTCTCTCTCTCTCTCTCTCTCTCAACAAGATCATTAATTCATCCTTTCAGTCCTTTTCTTCCTCACTCACTCACTCGTGGTGTTTACAAATTCTTCCTTCCTACCTTCCTTCCTTTCTTCCTTCTCTCCTTCCTTCCTTCGCTCCTTCACTTCTTCATCACCTCCATTAGCCTCGTCCTTCACTGTATCGTTATTCCCCTTTCGTTCGTTCGAGAGAGAGAGAGAGAGAGAGAGAGAGAGAGAGAGAGAGAGAGAGAGAGAGAAAGGGGGGGCGGTCATGATGTAGATATTCCACGTGAGGGCCTTTGCTGTGGGCCTTGGGGGGCGGGGGGCCGTCTGGACAGCGTTGAGGGTGCCATCTGGTGTGGGGGGGGGAGTGCCAGGCTGACCCACGCACAGAAAGGGTTGTATGTAATTAGGTTAAGGACGAGATGTAGGATTCAGGTGACCTACTCCTTCCCTTCTCTCCCTTCCCTTCCCCTACTCCTTTCCCTCCCTTCCCTTCCCCTAATTTGTATGGAGGAATAATGTTCTCTCTTTGCATCATCCCTTCACCCTCCCTTCACACTCCCTTCACGTGGGTGCGGTGAGGATTGGGCTGTCGGGCATGAAGGACACGTGATGGGGAAGGAAGGGGAGGGGAGGGAGGTGATGAGTAAGGGGAAGGGGAAGGGGAGGGGGAGGGGAACAAGGATCTTAGCTTTTAACTTTTATCAATTTTTGTTTTCACACACACACACACACACACACACACACTTTTTTTTCTTCCTCTCTTCCTTTCTTTCCACTTCACGAGAAAAGATAAACATAGTAATTTTTTTATTTTTTTTTTACTTTTGCCTGGTGTGTTCTTGGTGGGAGGAGGAGGAGGAGGAAGAAGAAGAAGAAGAGGAGGAGGAGGCGTGTATGTGATTTATGAGGAAGAGTGAGGAGCGTGATGTTTTGTATGAGTATTAATTAGTTCTGACATTAATTATATATTACTGAGACGAGACACCACGCCCCTGCCTACCCTCACTCTTACTCTCTCTCTCTCTCTCTCTCTTTTTATTTTCTTTCTCTCTTCATATACTTTCTTTATCTTTACATATTCTTGCTTCTCCCTTAATGTCGTTATTCTCCTCGTCTCTATTTCTTCTTTATCTTATTATTCCATTATTTATTCTATATTTTCATTTATTTATCATATTTTTATTCGTTTTCTCTCATATTATCTTTTTTAATTTGTTTCCATAATTCTTGCTCTTTAGTTTTCTTCTTGTTCTCATTTTTTCTGCCTCCTCCTCCTCCTCCTCCTGCCCCCCCCCCTGCCCCCCCCCCTCTCTCTCTAGTAGTCTGGACGTGTAACTAATGGTCTTGGTGTTCTGTGGTGTCCGTGCCTCCCTTCCCTCCCTTTCCTCCCTCCCTTCTTCCCTCCTTCCCTCCTTCACACATTTTCTGTCCATGTTTCTTTTCTCTCCTACACCTGCTCCGTTCGTTTCTCTCCTCCTCCTCCTCCTCCTCCTCCTCCTCCTCCTCCTCCTCCTCCTTCTTCAGACATAAGCAGTGAGAGTCTGAGAAAATATTCTTCCTCTATTTATTGCCATGAGAAGTGAAGGAGGAGGAGGAGGAAGATGCTGGGTTATGCCTCGCAGGATGGAATGTGTGTGTGTGTGTGTGTGTGTGTGTGTGTGTGTGTGTGTGTGTGGAGGGTCAACGAATGAGGTATTGGTGTGGAATTGCTATCACAATATACAATTTTTCTTCCTCCTCCTCTTCCTCTTCCTCCTCTTCCTGCATCGCCCTTTGAGGTGGACGTGTGTGAGCATTGCGTGTGGTTTGCGTGCATCCAGCGTGTCTCCTTCCTCTACCACACACACACATAGGCACACACTCATACATTTTCTCTTTCTCCCCAGGTATGTTTGCGTGTGTGTCTACTGACGGTGACGATGAGATGAGGCTGTTGGGTGAGTGTACTTGTAGTAGTAGTAGTAGTAGTAGTAATAATAGTAGTAGTAGTAGTAGTAGTAGTAGAGACTAAGAATATATACCTATTTTCTTTCTACTATTTTTTATCTTTTTTCTTTTTTTTTCTCCCATGAAGGTGGTGGTGGTGGTGTTGACAAAGCTGTATAAACCCTAAAATCTTCCCCTTCCCCTTTCCTCTCTTACCCTCCCCTTTCCTTTCCTTTCCCTTCCTTTCCTTTCCGTCATCCTTAGCTTCCCTTACCTTATTCCCCTTTCACTCTTCCTCTTCCATCATCAACCCTTCATCTACCCCTCTCTCTTCTTCCCTTTTATTGTCCCTTTTACCTCCTCCTCCTCCTCCTATATCGTCTTCACCAACACTCTTTCTTCTTTCTCTATTCTCTTCCCCCTTTCATCCTTTTCTCTGTCATTCCTCTCCACCTCTCATCTTCAAATAACTCCCTGTTCCCCTCCCTCTCCTTTCCCTCTCACCCTACCAATCCTCCCCCTCTCTCACCCTACCAATCCTCCTCCCACACCCTCCCTCTTCACCCTACCAATCACCAGCGGCTTAAACTTAATCTCTGTTTTCCTCCGACACTTTCCACTTAAGTGCTAATCCCACCATTATGCTCTGCCTCCCTCCCACTCGACACTGGACAACACCTATTTACAAACATTCTAACACTACTCTCTCTCTCTCTCTCTCTCTCTCTCTCTCTCTCTCTCTCTCTCTCTCTCTCTCTCTCTCTCTCTCTCTCTCTCTCTCTCTCGTAAACTCGCTCCTGCCTCTTAATTACTTACTACTGGTTAACCGACGCCCTTCCACTGCTTTACCTTGCCACACACACACACACACACGCCCTCGTCAGGTGGTGGTGCGTGCCTGGTCCCGCCTCGGTCCTTCCTGGGACATGGCTCGTGGGCGGCGCCGTTGCTCGCCCGAGGAGACCGTGAGGAAGGCGACTTCAACTTCGGGCGTGGGCGAGGCTGGAACGGGACGCGCCCACTGTGTTCTTGGGGTCCCGCGAGGCTTGCTAGTGAGAGGGAAGGGAAGGGAGAGGAAGGCTTGTGTGAGGGAAGGGAGAGGAAGGAAGGTGGAAAGTTGGTAGGGAAGAAAAGAAAGGAAGAGATGAGAGATTCCCTCTACTCCCTTTCCTTCCCTGGCACTCTCCTTCCTTTCTCCCTCCTCTCTCTATCTCTCCAGCCTCTCTCTGCCATACTAATGAGAATGTGGATTACCAGTTTACCACTCTCATTATCACCTCCACCACCACCACCACCACTACTATCACTATCCTCTTCCAACACTCCTCCTCCACCTCCTCCTTACCTTTCCTCTTCTTCTTCTTCCTCCTTCCTCGAGTGGTATATTAGCATGCACATCACACACCTTGCTTCCTTTTCCTATTCTTTCTTTTCTTTGTATTATATTTCATCCACTTTTTTTCTTTTTTTGTGTGTGTGTTTTTGTTACATTGAAGAACTAAATCGTGTTTGTTTTTTGTTATATAGTTAAGAAAGGTAATAATGGAAAGTTACTACTACTGTTATTACTACTACTACTACTACTACTACTACTACTACTACTAACAATGATGATAGTAATGAAGGTAACGGTGCTAGTGGATCAAGCTGGCGCCAGGTGGATTGACTACCTGTGTGTGTGTGTGTGTGTGTGTGGGTGTGTGTGTGTGTGTGTGTGTGTGTTTGTGTGGATATCAAGGTCGCATTTTTTTTCTATCTGCTTTCCTCCTCCTCCTCCTCCTAAAGGAAAACAGAAAATGAAGGATGACAAAAAGATACAAAAATTAAAAAAAAATATATATAGAAAAACGAAGAGAAACATAAATACAGATAATACCAAAGTTTATGAGAGTGACTGGCTGGGTGGCTGACTGGTTGACTGACTAACTCACTAACCAGGAGTCGCGGTTCGAACCCCGACAACTCGCCGTAAATGATGACATTACAAAGACGAAGTCACGCGATGTTACGTCGGGATTGTGGGTGTGACGTGGCCGCCATTGTTGAGGGTAGGCCTATAACACCCTCTGGCAGGCTGGGACGGCGTGACGCAAGGCCTACCAACACTTACTTACCACCAGAGAGAGAGAGAGAGAGAGAGAGAGAGAGAGAGATGCTGGGGATGCTAATTGAGGGAGAGTGGGGAGGAGTAAGGTAAGGGGAGGATATGGAGGAGTAAGATTAGGGGAGATTAAAGTAAGAGAGAGTAAGGATGGGGAGAGTATGAAAAAATAAGGGGAGTGTGGGGTGAGGGAGAGGGGA
>JAPQNM010000044.1:693268-695768 GCA_029783475.1 Metacarcinus magister | reverse complement strand
GAGAAAGTTAGTAAAGAAAGAAACTAACTTATTAACTAACAAAATGAGGTACCGATTCCTGCAATTCGTAAGATTTAAGAGATATAAACTATTCATCTTTTTCATGTTATTTTGAAAGGACTTAAACAAAAAATAGAACGGAACTGAGATGGAAGGAGGCTGTGTAAGGCACCTCCCTTCCTTCCCTTCCCTTCCTTCCTTCCCTTCCTTCCTTCCCTTCCTTCCCTTCATCCCTCACGCCTCCTCCTCCTCCTCCTCCTCCTCGGATGTAGAAGGCACGAAGCTGGGCCGGGCAAACACTGCAGGGAGGAAGGCAAACAAGGACTCAGGGAGGGACAAACACACCACTGCCAACAACACTCTCCTATCCTCCTCCTCCTTCTCCTCCTCCTCCTCCTCCTCCTCCTCCTGATGTGGCAAAGATGGAGAACAGCTGTGGTCGGTGGTGGTGGTGATGGTGGTGATGTGTCGTGACTAACAGAGTGATAGAATTATCATTACTGGTCACACGCACACGCACACGCACACGCACACACACACACACACACACACGCACACGCACACGCACACACACACACACACACACACACACACACACACACACACACACACACACATACACACACACACACACACACACACGAGTCACTTATATTGTTTCACATTGACTTGTGAAATACCCTCTAACCTCACTCCCTTTTTTTTTTCTCTCTCTTTACCTCCTTCTCTCTCTTTTTCCTCCCTCTCTCTCTTTTTCCTCCTTCCCTTGTAATGTCCCGCCAAGCACTCTCTCTTTTCCGACTTTCCCGCAACTTTCTCCGCGGGTCGTGCAGTATTTCCTCGGTCGGGTCGCCATACAGCACGGCTTATGGTGTGCCTGGTGCCGCCCAGCCCCGTCCCGCCCCGTCACGGCCTGCCCCTCACACCCTCTCCCTCCTCCTCCCTCTCTCTCGTCCCTTGCAAACCTGAGCCCTTTCCCTCACACACTCTTTACTCAGTTAGGTCATTACTCCCCCTTCCGTGATCTATTTCCCTCCTCCTCCTCCTCCTCCTCCTACGTCGGGTGTCACAGTGCCCTGCCTCCCTTCCTCCCTCACGCCCATTGCTCCGTCACCTCCACAAACACAAACTGACACTTGTACCTTCATCCCCACCTCCCTTCAGCCGCCCTCGATCTCCGCTTGTATTGTGAGGGTGGAAGGAGGTGAAATGAGGATGAGAGAGAGAGAGAGAGAGAGAGAGAGAGAGAGAGAGAGTAGAGAGAGTAGAGAGAGTAGAGAGTAGAGAGGGTAGTAAGGGTATATAATGTAATGTTGCAAGAGCGTGGAGGCCGTTCAGTTCAGCTTCAGCCTCGTCAAAACAAGTAGAGCGTGAAACGGATTTCTCTCTGAGGCGGCTTTGTGGAAACGAAACTCCTGATCGCTGGAACTGGAAGGAAGGAAAACATTGCAGGGTTGATGTGTGGGCGGGCTGGTGGGTGGGTGGGTTTGTGGGTGTAGTGGTGTCTCCAGTGTGGGCCAATGTGGGTGTTCTGTTTTGGGTCTCGTCTTGGTGGTCCTGATTTGGGGTAAGGACCAGGCGCCCTCTGGCTTCGATCCTAAAGACGATGGATAACGAGTGTAGAAGGAGTAAGACAGGACGAGGTAGTAGTGGGTGAGGTTAGTGTAGATGGGTGACGGGTGTAGAAGAAGTAGTGGTAGTGGGTGAGGTAGGTGGGTGTAGGTGGGTGAGTTAGGGAGGCTACGAGTACATACTGCCGCCACATCCTCTTCTTACCCCGGGGCGTTTGCTCTTCTCCTCTCCTCTCCTCTCCTCTCCTCTGTAATCATCACCGTCATCACCACCATCATCATCATTATGTGGGGCACCAGGGTATTAAGGCTGCCCTGGGTATGGTGATGGTGGTGGTGGTAGTGGTGGGGGTGAACTGTGCCCTTCCCCTTCCCTTTCCCCCTTCCACTTATCCTTCCCCCTCTACGTCCCTGAACTAAACCCTGAAATCCTGTAGGACGTGACTTTGAAGGAATGACGTGTTGCTGGTGATGACGTTGTGGTGTGTGAGGGGACGAGGAGACGAGGAAGGGAAGGGAAATGGGGAGGGATGAAGGATGAAGGGAGGGAGGTGAGGTGAGGTAAGGTAGGACTGAGACTCGCGTGCAGGGACGAGGAGGATGATGACAGGGAAGGAACTAAGGGCTGGAGGACACGCTGGCTGGCTTGGTTGGTTGGCTGGACCTGGAAAATACATACACGCCGTCAGTATGTACGTATGCATGTATGTATATGTGGTTGCCTGACGTACATACATAACACACAACGCAGAAGGAAAAGAAAATGGAGAAAGCGTTTATTCAGGACTTATTCATTGCCTCAGCTGCTGCTCTTCAACGCTCTAGGACGCCTTGGCTCTCCTGAAGGCGGTCTGGAGGGCTGGGAAGCGTGGGAACTACTTGGATGTCGTAAGAGGTGTATGTGTGTGTGTGTGTGTGTGTGTGGAGTG
>JAPQNM010000044.1:650768-688268 GCA_029783475.1 Metacarcinus magister | reverse complement strand
GGAGGTTGAAGGGACTAAAGAAATCAGACAGTGTTGGGGTAGTTGGGTTAGGAGTAGGAGTTGGAGTGAGTTGGTGAGGATGTCATAGGATGGGTGAGAATCCTAGGTTGAGTTAAGGACTTAGAGTATTACGATAGAGTAGGATTCCATGAGCGGTTTAAGTGATGAAAGCTTCCACCGAAAGGAAGGAATTCTTTTGAAGCTGTTAATAAGCTTACGTAGGATTTATAGACGTGAACGAAGGAAGGAAGGGGAGAGGGAGAGAGAGAGAGGGAGGAGGTGTAGTAGTGATGAAGCGACACTTGAAATAAATCAGCTTATATGTTTTAACTTAACGATGTGTAAATGTGTCTGCCAGCTTAGTGGTATCATTAAATTAAGTGGATGAATATGTTGTTTATTGATATGGTAGGTGGAGTTGGATGAAAGGTATGGAGGAAAGTGGGTGGAGGCCTGCATGGAATGGGGCTGAGTGGGTGGAGGGGTAGTGAGGAGGAGGAGGAGGAAGAAGAGGGTTGGTCGGCACTAGGGCAAGTTTCACCGTGCCCTCTGCAAACCCTGGCCAGCTTGCCAAAAAAAAGTGCAGGAATGTGGCCCAGCGCACCGGGTCACCTGCCGTATAGCTGCCCCACCTGCACCTCACCTGTACACTCACCTTGCCACCTACACTCACTTGTTCTCTGTGCATTCCTCCTTCTCACCTCCCAGCCATGTTCACCTGTGCTGTACGTTCTGTTTTTTTCTTTTTTTTATATATATTTTTGTTTTGTTTTTGTTTTGTCTACCTGTACCTCCACCTCCACACTCACCTGTCCGTTATCACCTGCAAAATAGATTAAAAGAATACATTTTTTCCTCTTAAAAGTTCAACTCAACATTTTTTTCCTCATCTATTTCCACATTCACTCGTATGACCTTACATATATTATTTTTGTCCAATTTTTCCCCTCTTGACAACCTTCAAGTTCACCTTTATACCGCATTATTCTTGTCTTATCTAAAAAAATAACTCCCCTCTAGACAATAACCAGTGAAGCTAACTATCCCCTTCCTCTCCCTCCCCTTCTATCTATCATACGTATATCATTACTCCCATCACCTCAATAATCCCATGTTTATCCTTCACCGTCTAGGAAGCGTTATGTATGACAAGCTTCGTGTTAGTGCCGCAGCGGGACTCCCTTTCCCCTCTCCCCTTGCTCTTTCACATACCTTAGAACACTTATGCTCACCTCCCCCAGCGTGGCCGATCATGCTGCCCATCGCCCACACGGGGAAGCAGGCTGGCGGGGGGTGAAGGGTGAGGTCAGGGTGGTGGTGGAGGTGGATAGGCGTGGATAGAGAAGCAGAGGCAGGCTATAATAAGATGAGGCAGGTCTAGGAGAGAATAGCAATGCAGATTCAAGTTTACTAATGACTGTTATTTGCTAAGTAATTATTATGTGTGTAGTTAACCTTTATAAATAACTTGATACTGATGTGATGAGTAAAAGGACGACTGATAGATAGACAGACAGATAGATAAACAACCAAACGGACAATCAAACAGACAGACAAACAGAGCAACTAGATAACCAAACACGGACAGAGAAAAACAGAAAGCCTAGACAGACAGACAGACAGACAAACGCAACCATACACAGACATACAAACAAATAGGCACTTAGGAAACAGCTAGATCCTATCACCCACATGCCTCCTCCTCCTCCTCCTCTTCCTCCTCCTCCTCCTCCTCCTCCACTTGGTCACGCTTCTATCCCTACCCTGATGAGGACCAAATTGTACCCCGATACGATGACTGTATTCTAATCGTTACATTATACAACGGCTGCAGATGCGTTATGAAGCACTTCTGTCACTACTACGGACACTGCGCCATGTATCGTGCACTGCCGCTGCTATTAACAGTCTGTCTGCATTGTGCTTCGTCGGCTGTAAGATGAATACGTAAAAGTCTCCCCTTCTCCCTCCTCCTCCCTCCTCCTCCAGCTTGTGTGTGTGTAGGTTGGGTTGGGAGAATGGAAATTTTTTGCATGTTAGATTTTCTTCTTTATATGGTTTGAAATTAGTCCCTTTTTTTTTCGTCTCCTTCTGGTGTTGTTGTGGTGTTGTTCTGCTATTTTGAAGGTGTGATGCTAACTTAAGATGGTTATATAGACTAGTTATCCCAGTGTATGGAGTTGATATAAAGGTGTTGTGTTACCTGTTTGTTATCTCTCTCTCTCTCTCTCTCTCTCTCTCTCTCTCTCTCTCTCTCTCTCTCTCTCTCTCTCTCTCTCTCTCTCTCTCTCTCTCTCTCTCTCTCTCTCTCTCTCTCTCTCATCTCTTTTGGTTGCCGCTTCCTTTTAGCATCCTATTTTTCTTTCTCATTTTTAGGTCCACACAATCTCCTCTCCTCATGTTCCCTCTCCTTCTCTCTTTCCCTCCCTTCCCTCCCTTCCCTTCTCTCCCTCCCTCCCAGTAGTCTCCCACACTCTACTTGCTCCCACTGTAATCACTCCCTAACTCCCTCTCCCCCCTCCCTTTAATCCCATGTAATCCTCTTACTGCATCTTCCTCCCACCCCTTTCCCACAGTACCACTCGCGGTCACCACCATCACCACCATCATCACCATTACCACCACCACCATTACCACCATCATTATCATTATCGCCACCACCGCTGCTTCTACATATTTTTCATAATGATATTCGCCACCTTCCCTCCCTCCTCCTCCTCCTCCTCCTCCTCCTCCTCCTCCTCCTCCTCCTCCTCCTCCTCCTCCTCCTCCCTGCAGCTGTTCTCGGGGAAGGGAAAAGAAAGTACAGTACATCTAACTTTGCCAAAATGAACACTTGCAAAAAATGTGGAGAGAGAGAGAGAGAGAGAGAGAGAGAGAGAGAGAGAGAGAGAGAGAGAGAGAGAGAGAGAGAGTAGGAAGAGCCGATGAGACGCTAGTGATTTCAACGGTACATCGAGTAGTAATATTAACCCTCGTGGCTGGTGGCGAGGCAGGTGGTGGTGGTAGTAGTAGTAGTAGTAGTAGTAGTAGTAGTAGTAGTAGTTGGGTCGCAGTCCTCGCTAGCCCCCCCCTATACACGGACGCCCCCTCCCCCCCCCCGCCCCTCCGCCTGGTCTTATATGATTGGAATGTGCTTTGTCGTGTATCTCCTTATCGTATAGCAATTTGTATGTGTAATTTGTGAATACATAAAGGCGTGCCAACCCCCAACCTGCCCCCCTCCACCCCCTCCTACCCCTCCAACTCTCCTTCCCTTCATGTATATTAAGTACCTATCGAATTTATCACTGAGTTGAGCTAGATTCTTAATGGTGAATATAAATATCGTATGTCAATTTTGATTTGATATTGATATGAGTAAAATATTGACCTTTTTTTATCCCATAGCAAACTTAGATATTGTTCTTTATATTCTTACCTTTGAGAAGCGAGAGAAAAAAAAAGTTGTACAGTTACTTGTGATTCTGTTTGAGCTTCCCCTTAAATGTGTAGCTAAAAGGAGGTTCATTAACATTCCCCAACATACCGGAGGCCTTGGAAGGAGCTGAGTCATCGAGGCTCAGGATGCCTACGTGTTACTGAGCAGGACTTGGATAGGATATATATTAGAAGGATGTGTTGGTGGATCGCTCCTCACCAGGTTAAGTTTAGGTTAGGTTAGATTAGGTTAGGTTAGGTTAGGTTAAGTTAGGATAAGTTTGGTTAGGTTAGGTTAGGGTGTGTTGTGGAACCGCTCCTCCTCACCGCTCCTGACCGTCGATGACACCTGTCTATTCTATTTTCTTGAGTTCCTTGCTCTTCAGACTATTCATTATTCATTATTCAAATATTATGTTCGTTCATCATGCGGTTTCTTCTCCTCGGGGCTGTTTGTTCAGGTTCAGGTTACTTATATTTCATTATTACAACTCACTTCCTGTACACATCCTGTTTTCGTTCTGCTTATTACTTCACCTCTAAAACACTGTATTCTGTTAACATTTGTTATTGAATAAGTGTTCTTCGGCGTCGTTCCCATCATTGTGGCTTTGAAATCAGTAGTGTTTTTCCTCTTAAAGTCGTTATGTAGTACGAAATATTTTGTCGACGTCCTCTTGAAGGCACGAGCAGCATCATATCCTTAGTAATCAAAGCTGACAGTCTCCACGGATGATAGGACTTCTCCCTCCCTTCCCTCCCTAGGTCCTCCTCCTTCCCCTTCCTTCAACTTCCTCCAGTGAGCCTTGCGACGCAGCGATACCCTCCTTAGGTGTGTATTACAGGTCCTTGTGTGGTCGCCTTACCGTCGCCTCGGGGCTGAAGGTGATCCCGCACACCCACAACAGAGCCCAAAGGATGTCGCGTCATGATCTTCTGTCCTGCCTCGCCACCTAACACGCCGCCGCCGCCCATCCTGTACCCTCCCTCGCCTAGAATCAATACCTTCCCTCCGTGTAGATAGGATAAGGTTATGTTTAGTTAAGGTTGCTCCGTGAAATCGTAAATGAACACGTGTCTGGCAAAGGATATTTCTCTCTAGAGGTGCATGGAGTAAATTTGATGCAAACCTATACTGTGTGTGTGTGTGTGTGTGTGTGTGTGTGTGTGTGTTTGGATTGAAAAGAACGTCTCAATTGACTATAGGAATGTTGGGTAACCTTCGTCATACCGGGATATCCCAGTACAGATGATATGTTAGTTATGTTCCTGTTTCCTGGGCTTTCAAGAGGGACTTCCTTGCCTTATTTATTAACGTAATTCTCGATATTCAGTTTTTTTTGTGTGAATAAAGAACCTTGAGAGAGAGAGAGAGAGAGAGAAAGAGAGAAGAGAAGAGGAGGTTCTTTATCCTGTGCATCAGTCTATATTTCCTGCACCCGCGCCCCGCCCCTCCTTCACCCCTCCTCCCTCGTCTCAGGAAGGGGTGAAGGAGGGGCTTGTTTCCCCCTTCAGCGGATGGGGTTAAGTTCCACGTCCTCCTGCTTGGGTTTCCCTCGTCAGGATGTTGCGGGCGTGGTGTTGGGTTACGTGCGCCCACCAGATGGGTGACTTGCGGCCTGGGCGGAGGTGGGGTGCATCTGTTCCCTTCCTTCCCTTGATTATATGAGAGGAGCTGAGGAGATGGGTGCTGCTGCTGATGATGATGATGATGTTGGGATGTGAAGGAGTATGTGGCTTGTATATGTGGTGTCTTTTAGGGTGTTTGGCTAGGGAAAAACGGGACATATGTGTGTGTAGTATAGTATGTAGTTTGCTTATATAGGGTTTGGTGAGGCTTAGAGAATCGGTTTGAGGTTATACTGAGTTAAAGTGATTGACAGTGACAGTGCAGTTGAACGCTTAACAAATAAATCTAAATTAAACTCTGATGTAATAATAATAATAAGAATTGCCTCTAATACTGCGTCATTTATGAATACTTGTTATAAGAATGAGTCATAGAAATTGAGGGAAAATGTAAAATTCTTCCTACTGACTTGAAAAGGAAGGAAGGGGGGAGGGGAGGGGGGAAAGGTGGAAGAAAGGGGGTGAGGGGAGAGGTGAGGGATGAGTAGGTGTTAGTGAGGGATTCCTTAGGAGGGTGAGGGTGACAACAATACTACATGCTACCCCCACCACCACCACCCTTCACCCCCCCCATCACCACCACCACCCTTCACCTCCCATCCTTCACCTCCACCCTTAACCGACAACGGATTATAATGAGCGTGGACAGGTGGGGTTTGGGGTTTGAGAGGGTAGGAGGAGGGGGGGAGGTGGAGTGGAGTCGTATAAAGGAAAGGTGTGCTAGTTTCCCCCCCAATGAAGACTCCATTAAGGTGTAGTCTGACGAGGAAAATAGACGACCAAAGGGAGACAGGGGAAAAAAAATAGAAGGGGGGAAAAAAAATTAGAAGGGTGAAAAAATTGCTCTTATTTGGATCTCAGACTGATAGCAATAGACTTTTTCTATCTCCTTTTTTTTTTTTTGTGTCGTGGAATTTAATTGAGATTTAATTCAATTGTGTGTCGTAGGAAAAAAAATTGATTAGATATTCAGAGTCAAATACAGTCTGTTAATTATTTATCAATCTGTTTTTTTAATATATTAAGTGATTTTTTTTTTTTATAGATTTCTGGCTGTGTTTTTTCTTCTCTATCTCTCTCTTTCTTTGTGTCTCGCTAAGGGCACGGCGGGCAGGTGTCTGGTCTGGTCTGGTTTCGGGTCTTGGGTCTTGGGTGGACTCGTTGCGCCCAGACCCGCCCAGCCGCCGCCACGTGCGTCTGGGTCCTTCAGGTAGCTAGAATTTGCATACGGACGGCCCGCCCTCCTTTGGTAAGAATCTCAAGTAGCCGAACGTGCGCCGCTAACTAACAGACAAAGAAGAAAAAAAGAAAAGGAAAAAGGCCTCTATCTGATTCTCTGTTTCTCTTTCTTCCTCCTGCTCGATGTGACTGTTTCTATGTGTGTGTGGGGTGTGTGTGTGGTTGCAGTGTTGGGTTGGGTTGGGTTTCGGATTATCAGATGCATCAGTGTCACTTTTTTTTCAGGGGTTAGGCAAGGGGATTGTAGGAACCCTCAGTGTTTTTCGTTCTTGTTTGTTTTTAAAAAGTCTTTCCTCTTTGTTTTGATCATTTCCTTCGATCATTTCCAACAATATTTTACCTTTTCTACTTTTTTTTACATCTGGTTTATATACATTTTTTTCTATCCCTCCTCTACCTTCCATCCATAATATCAGGTAGACTTGTTTCTACTGCACACCTGCCTTTCATCCCACCACACCTGTCCTTCGTCCCACCAAGACCTGGACCTCCTGCTGGGGTTACCTACAGGAACGGGGGAAGGGGAGGGAAGGGAAGGTGAAGGGCAGGCAAGAGTGGAACAGTGATGATGGACGACAGATGACGCTCCGGCCCCCTTCCCTTCCCTTCACCTCTCCCTCCCTCCTGCCTTGCCTAGTCTTTTTTCTTTCTTTCTTTACCTGTGTAGCGGCTTGCCTCACTTATTTACATGCCTCGCCTTCTCCCTCCTTCCCTCCCTTTACCTCCTCCTAGCCTTCCTCATTACATTTTGCCAACATTCCTTCCTCACGGTCCATGCCTCTCCCTCCTTCCCACATATTTTCACTCACCTTAACCCACAGCTCTCCACTCCACTCCCTATCGTCACCCTACCCTGCCTTTCCCCTGCTACACCCTGCCGGTCTTGATAATGCACTCCTCATATAAAACACCCTTCAGAGTCTTCCCTTACCCTGCCCCCAACCACCCATCCAACCCTTCCCCTATTCTCTCCTCCCTTTTCCTCGTTTTTTTCCCTCCCCTTCCCTGCTTCCTATTGAGCTGGAGTGTTTTTTAAGTTGGTCTCCATAGGCTGGCGATCTGGTTCTTGTGGTGAGTTTAACGCCAATTAACCTCACAAAGCCTCGTTATTGGCTCGTCCAGATAGATGGTCCAGTCAGCGGCGGGCTTGGAAATGGCCCTCGAGGATGCTTCATGGAGGAGGAGGAAGAGGAAGAGGAAGAGGAACCATGTCTAAGATTCATTTAATGTGCTTTCTTCTTAATATTCCTTTGTTCTGCGTCTTCATTGCCTCATAACTGTTATTTTAGTGATTTTTTACGTGTGTTCACTCATAATGAATCTATAATCTTACACTTCTTTCATTATTCCCACTACATCTGGTTTTATATTATGCACTTATTCGTGTTTTTGTTCCGTCTAGGTTTACAGTTCAATAATTATCCATCCGTATCACTTTTTCTTTCCTTCCCTTTCAATACTTCTTGGTGTTTACGGAAGGAAAGTCACGCATGTCTGATCTTCCTTCCTTAATACCTGCCTCACGTCCTTGCTGATGTCTCCACCACCACCACAACCATTAGTAACTATATATGGAGGTCCAACTCAAGGTCCTACTCAAGGCTCTACTCACTTGGTACTAATCACCACGACCACTGTCACGACTCATGACACTCCAGCCGCACACCATACCTACCAAGGCCGCCGGGGCAGCCTTGGGGGTGGTGGGGGGAGAGGCGACCCCCTCACGACTTGCGGCTCTTTGTTCCCTCACGCCGCCGCAACAAGGGCACGGGAGCAAGGCAGCGGCGGGGAGACATATACACACACACATTACCGGCACTCTTAAAGCAAGGACACGTGAATATATTACTGACACTAAACTTCCGGTGAAACTAATCCAAGTTGACTCAAAGGGAAGAAGAAAAAAAAAAAAGGAAAATAAAGCGAATGGAAAAGGAAGTTATCATTAATAAGTTTGGTATTAGATAAAAAAAAATAAATAATTCAAACGCAATTTATAAAGAGGAATGAGGAATTAGAGAAATAAATGAATAAGTTATATACAAAGGGATGGAACGCGGCTGGTTAGGTGACGAGAGAGAGAGAGAGAGAGAGAGAGAGAGAGAGAGAGAGAGAGAGAGAGAGGAGAGAGAGAGAGAGAGACCCGTTAGGTAGGTGGACGAGATGCAGGCGAGTGTGTGGCTTGATGTGGGTCACGACGTCTTGAGAGAGAGAGAGAGAGAGAGAGAGAGAGAGAGAGAGAGGAGAGAGAGAGAGAGAGAGAGAGAGAGAGAGAGAGCATGACTTTCAAAAATTTAAGATGAAGTCAGGTATACATACTTAAAGATAGGAAAGAATATTAAGGGATACGTGCATGTGTGTGTGTGTGTGTGTGTGTGTGTGTGTGTGTTGTTTGACCTCTGAGACACGTTTCTCTCCTTAATATTTAGTCCTTAAGAATGGAACAGAATAGTGATCATGAAACAGAAACGATAATAACGAGGCAGAAGAAGAAGAGGAGGAAGAAGAAATATAAATAGAAAGAGAGAGAAAAAAAACGAAAGCCACAAAACTAAGAAAAGTGACCCTCTTAGCACCTCTTCCGTACGTGGAGAGAAAAGTGAACGATAGTAATGTAAATATGAAGAGAAGAAAGTGTTAGGGAGGTGAACCGTGAAATTCCTATACCTACCTCGTGTGTGTGTGTGTGTGTGTGTGTGTGTGTGTGTGTGTGTGTGTGTGTGTGTGTGTGTGCTCGTTTGTTCCTCCTTATCAACGTCATCGGAATCTATTTGTTTCCTCCCTACCTAAAGACCTCCGCGAGACACACACACACACACACACACACACACACACACACACACACACACACACACACACACACACACACACACACACACACACACATACACACACACACACACCTCATTCTTGTTCACTTATGGTATTTAGGTATTTATTTTTACCTGTCAGTTTCCTCACCGTGACATTTCCTTGCCTTACCTTACCTTACCTTACCTGTTCAACTTTTACCAAGCATCAGGTGAGAGCGTTTTCTTATCCTTCAATTATACTTTTATGGTGGATGACTGAATTAATATTTTTTCTATTTCCAATCTTTTTATGCTTTGGTCGGTCGAGGTGAATCTGTTTTCACACTGTATTCAAGGTTGATTGCATTAGTAAGTAGGTCGAGGAGGAGGAGGACGAGGACAAAGACTTGATTGATCTTGAATATGTTGAACGTTTTCTCCTCTTACTCTCTCTATCTCTCTTTCTCATTCTCTTTCTCTTATTTGTCATAAAACTCTAGTCTATATATAGGAATGTTGGGAAATACTTCAGGTTGTCTATAGGGAAAAGGGATCACGAGAAGGGGGGCGGGAAACGTTGAAGAAAGGGGCTTTGGGGCGTCCGGAGGGAATAGATCAAAGGGGAATTATCAAGGTGAGGAGTGTCAGCAGGTGGAGGTGTGGGTGGTGTGGGTGGGAGGGTAGGGGTGAGCTTTATTGGGGCGGCAATCTGGGGTCCCGGGACGTTGGGGCGCCACCTGGGAGACGGTTAACGTAAAGAAAGAAAAAGAAAAGAAAGGGATCGTTGGGGTCAGGTCGCGCTGAGGTCACGATGGTAGGTTGGTTGCCTGGGTACGAGGATTTACTGATTTTTATATTATTTTTATTTTTATATATCCTAACTTAACTACTTCACCCACTAAGTACAAGTGATTATAACCTTATATATGCGTTTATTTATTTAGTTTATGTATATTTTTTTTCTTACGCGGGTAGTAAAGAGTGTTTGATTGTATATGAAGCATTGGATCGTGTTTAAGTGGGTGACAAAGTGCGGTGAGGCGGGAGGGTGGGAGTGTGGGAGCCAAGGAGGAGCAGGAAGAGCAGCAGCTGTTACCTTCGTGATGGGACTGCGTGTTGGGGGTGGTGGTGGTGGGGTGTAGAGAGTACCAGCAGCACCTCTCCTTATGTGTGATTGATGAGACTGAGGTGTTGGTTTGTGTGTGTAGAGAAGGAGTGGAGGAGGCGAGAAAGAAGTGCAAGGCGACGTGGTGTGACGAGAGAGAGAGAGAGAGAGAGGAGAGAGAGAGAGAGAGAGAGAGAGAGAGAGATATGATCATAAGTCTGATAATGCTAATGAAAGTACTAAGTCAGCTCGAAATATTGTGTATGAATACCTAGATCTTTTTTTTCATTAAATATTCCCAAGTCTATGATGAAAACGAAACCAAAAAAAATCATACTTTAAAAATCATTAAACAAACTTTCAAGTAAAATATAAAAAAAAATAAAGAAAAAAGAAACAAAAATCAGCTTGGTCCCTTCCGTCTCAGGTGAGGGTTGGCTGACCGCTGTCCCACCTGGGATGACCTCACCTCACCTGACCTGACCTGACCTCACCTGCCGCCCCGGGGGAATAGGGTCACAAGGAGAGGGGGAGGGGGAGGGGGAGGGGGGATAAGCCTTAAAGGGAGGAAAGGAGCTTGTGGAGAGAAGGAAGGAGGAAAGACAGAGCGGATTGTCCTAAAGAGGGATGAAGGATGGATTGGAGGGAAGGGGGGGAGGGAGGGAGAGAGAAAGGAAAGGACGCGGAGGATAAACACAACACTTCTTTGACAACTTCATTTGTGAATTAGACCTGAACTTGAATAATATTTTCGTTGGTGGTGTTAGTGGCGCTGGTGGTGGTGGTGGTGGTGGTGGTGGTGGTGGTGGTGGTAGTGGTAGTGGTGGTGATCTGTGTGATAAGTTCTAGGTGTGTTTTGGTTTATTATTTTTTATTTTTTTTTTATTCGTTATTGGTATCATCATCATCATCTTGTTCTTATTCTTGTTCATGTTCTTTTTTTCTCTCCTCTTCTTCCTCCTCTTCTTCCATCTCCTTCGCCTTCTCGATAAACACACCGCATTCATTGTAATATATGATTGTGTGTGTGCGTGTGTGTATGTATATGTGTATGTGTGTATCAGCATTCCCTATTAAACATCTCTCATGCAACTATCAACTGAGGCAGGAAGGAAGGCAAGAATACAATGCGAATCAACCGCCAGCCTTGGATCACTATTGTCTGCCGCATTAAAATCACTAGCACCGCCCCGCCCTGCCTTATCCCGCCTAGCCGCCACACGCCGCGTCCAGCCAAGTGATGGTGGTGATAACGAGGCTGCAAGTCGTAAATTGTTCGTTATCTCACCGTGGTGTTTGCGTGCTGAAGGGAGGAAGAGGAGAAGAACGATGGAGGGTGGAAGGGAGAGGAGAGATGGGAGGGAAGGATGCGAGGATCATGGTGTAGGAATCAGTTGGGTATCTATTAGCTAATATATCTTCTCTCTCTCTCTCTCTCTCTCTCTCTCTCTCTCTCTCTCTCTCTCTCTCTCTCTCTCTCTCTCTCTCTCTCTCTCTCTCTCTCTCTCTCTCTCTCTCTCTCTCTTTCGTCCTGGTCACCTTCCTACTTCGTTATCACCTTCACCATCATCTTCGTCATCACTTTTAATCATCATTAATATTCTGCCTCCAGGAGGGAAGACGCTCTTGCCTTTCTTGACCTCTCTCTGACCTTTGACCCATCCCTTCCCGCCCCATTACCTTACCCCTCCCCCCCCATCCCTCCTCCCTTCCCCTTCCTTCCTTTCCTACTTTAATCTTTACTCTCTTCTCCTTTCCAATCGCTTTTTCTTATCTTTATGCCTCTCTCAAATTTGATTATCTCTCTCTCTCTCTCTCTCTCTCTCTCTCTCTCTCTCTCTCTCTCTCTCTCTCTCTCTCTCTCTCTCTCTCTCTCTCTCTCTCTCTCTCTCTCTCTCTTTCTCTTTCTCTTTTTCTCTGTGGTGCAATTATTCGCCTGGCTTAACATGGAAGTAATGTATTCAATGGAAGTATGGTAATCACAGTCTTGCTAATAGAGTTGTGGATAGTTGTAATAGACTTGAAGGTTACGTCACTTAACGCCCTTAGCCTGCACGCGCCTTTGGAAGCAGGTAAGGCAAACACTTATAAGACGAGAGAGAGGCGAGGAGGAGGAGGAGGAGGAGAAGGGGAAGAGAAAAGAACTGAACTTAAAGCTGCAAGGGACTAACTGTGTGTGTGAACTGTCTACAACTTCACTTTAATTCTGTGTTCATATGTTCTCCAGCACGCAAGCACGGTAGGTAGGATAGTGGATGTGTGTTGGAGATAGAAGGCTAGATAGTGTCTTAATGGCTTCAATGGGACAGTGTGTACGGGAGGGAAAAGGGAGAGAATAGTACAGGTGGATATAAAAATGAGGGAAGAGAGGGAGATAAAACGAGCCACACGAGAAATGAGAAACCGATGGAGAGGTGATTGTTGGGTTCTATTATAAGAATAAAAGAGAAAATGATGAGGAGATAAGGAAACTTGAGATGGCGGTGGGAGGGAAGGAGCGAGAGAGAGAGAGAGGGAGTGTGTGTGTGTGGGAGGACGAGCAGGGTTACCGAGGAAGGCGGGAGAGCGAGAGAGGCGTTGAGGAAGAGAGAGATGCATTGTTAAAGAAAAGAGAGAGACGTAAAGCTGAGATCACCAGATGTTTATCCAGCTTAGTATCGGGGGTTGGCTGCGGCGGGCTGGCTGGCCTGGCGCGCTGAGGTCACTGGCCCGTGTTGCTGTTATTAAGAGGCGCCGCCACGACCGGTTCTGAGCCCCAGTGACTTACGGCTGCCCTGGACCCGCCCCCGCCCTGCAAGTACAAGAATTACCCACAACCCTGCAAACATCGCCTCCTTGTGCCTTGGGAGTAGTGGACCGTCCCTCCCTCTCTCCCTGACCGAGGCTTGAGGCGGAGCTGGAACTCAAGAATTATTTAGCTTTTTATCCACATTACTGCAGCTCCGTACAGCGCCATGTCCTCCTTGCAGGCTGCCGGGGTCAATGAGGAGGGAAGGAAGGGGGTGTGAGGCGCCTCTCTCCGCCCCCTCATAAGCTAGTCAGTAGGAGTGGCCGTCAGTCACTTCTGGTATTGTGCCTCGTAGGTGTATTTTTCTTCGGTCTTCTTGAGTGCCCAATACAGCTGCACATTTTCTGCCGAGAGTGGTGTGTGGTGTGTCTGGGTCCGCGGGATGGGATGGGGAGACACAGCGTGGTGGTAGGATGAGGTGGTGGGGTGTGAGGGACGATGGAGGCGCTTCACTCATCCATTTGCATTTTATTTGACGGCAAGACAGAGGAGGGACGGTGTGGCTGGCCCTTGCTAGCTGGGTGCCCGCGTCGCCCCTACCGCCGCGCCGCACTCACTGTTTTTGTCTCGTCTTACTATTTACTGCAGCAGCCCCGCCGAGACCCTCCCGCAGGCCACACACGGGACGCCGCCGCTCCAACGTGGCGCGCAGCTGGGGCTTTATCGGGTCTGCGGTGAGATGAGATGAGAGGAACAGATACGCTAGAGAAAAAGGAGTAAAAAGGAAAAGGAAAATGGAGAGAGGAGGCAAGTTGAAAGAGAGAGAGAGAGAGAGAGGCCAGTGACTGTTCGCTGAGTCACCTTCCTCCGGCCATCTGCTACGGCACTAGTGATTTCAAGTCTTTGTATTGACATTACGCTTCGTTCCACCGACTCCCTCGTCACTATCACTACGAAAAAATCAACTAAAAAATATTCCAACCCCTTACGCCTCTCCTGCACCCTGTCAGAGGAGCACATAAGAACACATGACAACACCAGCAACACAGCAACACATGCGCCGGCTCACCACACTAGCTTCAGGGAGAGGGGAGTCTTTTTTTTTTCTTTTCCTTTTTTGTGGTGATGGTGGTGGTAGTGCTACCTGTTGCCTTCTGTTGGTGGCTGGTGGCTCGTGCTCTCTCACCTGACTGGCTGGTAGAGGTGAAGTTAAAGTCTTTGCAGCAGAGTGTGGTTGTGATTGTTGTTGTTGTTGTTGTTGTTGTTGTTGTTGCTGTTGTTGTTGTTGTTGCTGTTGCTGTTGCTGTTGCTTCTTCCCTTCCTCTCCCTTCCCTCAGGTCATTCCAGTATTCCTAACACGTCTTCGTTCCCTCGCCTCGTATATAGAAGGAAGTGAAGCAGAAAATTAGTATAACAAGTATTGGTTTTTGCTTAATAGTAGTAGTAGTAGTAGTAGTAGTAGGAGTAGTAGTAGTGCAGTAGTAGTTTTCTCTTTGTGGTGGTGAATGAAATGAAAGTTAGAGAGAAAAGGAGAGAATGGGAGTGGCCGCCTTGCAGACTGGCTGGCTGGCTGGCTGGCTGTCTGGACGGATGGATGGAAGGGTGGGGCAAGGCGGGGCAGGGAGGGCAAAGGAGGGCAGAGTGGAGACAGGGTGAGGCAGAAAGTGGTAGTGGAGAGAGAGAGAGAGAGAGAGAGAGAGAGAGAGAGAGAGAGAGAGAGAGAGAGAGAGAGAGAGAGAGAGGAAAAAACATGCATTCTTCGTTTGCTCGGCAGAACCTTGAATGTCACTTGGCCTGTTGAGGGGCAACACACACACACACACACACACACACACACACACACACACACACACACAATGCACCGCCATTGTTCTCCGCTCAAGTTGACTCTGTTTTCCATATATGTCTCTTCCCCTTCCCCTTCCTCTCCCCCTTCCTCGCTCCCTCAACAAGACAGGCCTGCAACATCTCTCTCTCTCTCTCTCTCTCTCTCTCTCTCTCTCTCTCTCTCTCTCTCTCTCTCTCTCTCTCTCTCTCTCTCTCTCTCTCTCTCTCTCTCTCTCTCTTCCAGTTTCTGTGTTGCTTCTTGGTGGTAAAGTCTAGTTTCTTTATAAAGTTTTGTCTTGCTGTGCGATTGTCTCTGGAGGGACCTAGATTTTTTTTTTTGTATCCCTTGTTTATCTTTTTCGTTCGTCTTGTTATTGTTTCGTTTGTTTAGCGTATCACAGGGTTTTTTTTTTCTCTCTTGTTTTGTCTTGTGGTGTGGCAACGGTATTGTTATTGTGGTGGTGGTGGTGGTGATGGTTGTGATAGTGGTGTCAATGTCAGTGTAAGCCTTTATTGCATTTCATCTTAATCTCTCTTGTATTTCTTTTTTTTTTTAGGGGTATAGCTCACCGTACCCTTTTTCCAACCTTTATAATAGTGTACTTATAAGGACGAGCGGCGAGGTGGACAGGTGTATGGAGTTACCTGTTACCTGTACGTGTGTCTTCCATCCAGGTGTTGAGTGGACTAGAAGCAACAGCGTCACCTGCAATGTTAGGCCTATAAACCACTACCTCTCCCCCCCCCCTCCTCCACCCTTCCGTGTTTTTGTGTGTGGTAGAGGTGTTGGTGGGGCGTGAAGGGTGAAAGAAGGCGAGAATAAGGTTTTTCTCCCTCCCTCATCATTGCCTTGCCTTCCTTCCTTCCTTCTTTTGTGTCTCCACGTCAGGGCGCGGGGGAAGCAAGGGACGAAGTAGAGGGAAGGTGTTGAGAGGATACGGAATATGTCATTATGTCATTTGTTTAGTTAGTGTTCGTGACTGTGAGGGAAGTGTTTCTCTTTCATCATCATGCCCTTCCCTTCCTTCCTGCCTTGCTCTCTTCTCTTCACGGCGCCAGCACAAGGGGGAGGGGGGTGAGAAGTGACGTGGGTGAAGAAGAGAGACGCGAGTGGAGAAAATGTGTCGTCTTAGTGTGCGTTGGTGATTTGCGTTTCAGTGTGAGACGCGAGGAAGTCGGTCACACTCTCTTGGTACTCTTTATACTGTCTTCTAAGGCCTCACTTCTAAGGGCTGGGCGAGTCCACGTACTGGCAGGAGAGGTCATGTGGTGTAGTGTGCTGCCGTGTGCACCTTTACCCTTGGTTACCACGTGTGTGTGTTTCCCGCCATTGTTTTAAGCAGGGCGTGAAGTGGCGGGAAGGAGAAGGAAGGAGGGCGGGCGGGCGGGCGGCGTGAGTGGGGCAGAGGGAACAGTGTTGTCCCGTGGAGTCAGCGGAGTGTGTCGGCGGTGACTACTGAGGTGCTACTGACGGGGCGGGTGTAATGGGTGTAGGTGTGGGTGTGGCAGGCGAGGAGATGACTACAAACCAGATGAACGTCGCCAAGGTGTGTAGGACTTCTAAGGGTGGCCTCCTACCCTGGGGCCATGGCGGTGGTGTTGCCTGGCCACCCGCTGTCAAGAGTGTGGTAGGAGAAAGCCTTGTGGTAGCGGTGCAGGGCAGGGCAGGCTGTGTTCCCTCTCATCGTGCTGTTAAGTGGCACACGAGTCTTACCGTCGGGGAACAATAGTGTGGAGTGGAAGTGGCGGCGGCGGCGGGGGTAAGGAGGGAAGGAGGGGATTACGGGTGAGCGCGGGGCGGCGGAGGCGAGGTGGTCGTCGTACCTCAGGCAGGCAGGCAGGCAGGCAGGCCAGGGTCTGCCCCGCGGCCTGCTCACTTCACTCACCTGCTGCAGTTTCATCTTAATATTCTTACCTTTAATACATCAAATGGCTTCCATAGATGCATCAAGAATGGTCACGTGACTCTTAATTGATTATTATTCCGTATGAAATTATTCTTGACTTAATGTTAATCCTAAGCTTCAAGTCAGGCCGTCACGTGGGCCACGAAGGCTCAGTCTTCAGTAGAATTCAGTTTTCATCCACTTTTTCCGTAGGGCAGCGTACGTGGTGTGAATGGGGGTGGGAGGGGTGAGGCGGGGGTCGAGGGGGAGTCGTAGTACTGCTGGAAGTAGAAATCTGGTAGCATCGTCTTGCCAGGGTCAAGGTACGGACGCTGCGCCGCCGTCTTGCCAGATATCGCGATGCTCCTTGATTTTCTATCCCTCTCAAGGGCCTTAGCGTCCATCTGCGGCGCCCAGGGTGGTGGTGCAGCAGACAGGCGTGAGGGCCTCGCCGTGTTGAGCCCCACTGGGAAGGAGGTGCAGGCTGGGGAGACGTGCGTGGGGAGGGATATAAAATAATGAGCACGTCAAGCTATCAGTGTTGCCTTCGCGAGTGTCTTGGTGGCGGTGACCCGCGGAGTGTGGGGCCTCGGCGTGTCTACCTGTTGATTTCTTGCCTCCGTTATTTATTTTTTCTTTCTTTCACCTCACCTCCACGGCTGTTCCTTTGCCGTGGAGGAGAGGATCGTCTGGCGAGGCGTTGAGGCGGGTACGAGGCTGAGGGATTGGAGGAGCGAGTTGAAGGGACGAGAGGGATTTGTTTATGTTGATAGCCTCGTCTTGCCGACAGACACAGGGAGCCATTGTGTGTGTGTGTGTGTGTGTGGAGGCGCCGCGCACCCTCCACCACCACCACCACCATCACGGGAAGGAAGTCTGTGCCCTTCAACATGAAAATAACACACACACGATGCTAGAACCTTCACATACTGCATCACACTTTACCCTGCACCCTCCTGACATCACTAAGAACCGTCAGCAGTGCGGGACGTGGACATGTGTCAGTCAAGTGGAGTCAGCCATCCCTCCATGACCCTCACCACCACCCACCCCCCCTCACATCCCTCCACACACTCACACACATAGCCACGACACAATCTCTCTGCGTGACGGACACTAATGAGCTCAATTAAAGCCTGTAGATGAGAAATAGTTGAAGCGATCTGGCGTGTGTGAGGAACATTCGGAACCACTTGGCGTGTATAAGTGGTAAGGGGATGGACTTGAACCTCAGACTTATGAGTAGTGTTAAGAGTACCAAGGCGGCGCCCTCACCCACTCCACCCCAAGTCTCTTTTAAAACGAGTCCACTTCTAGCTCTTCCACTTAACTGTTTGTGTGTTTTTTTAGGAATCCTTGAGTATGAGGAGGAGAAATGAGCCTGGAATTATGAGGGTAGATGTGTGTGTGTGTGTGTGTGTGTGTGTGTGTGTGTGTGTGTGTGTGTGTGTGTGTGTGTGTGAGGGTCGTGATGCTGGTGTGGTCAGGATGAGGTTTGAAGGATGGAAAGGAAGGCGCCGCGGGCTCTTAGGGTTTCTTTCTACTTGTCCTCAGGCTATGCTATGTCTCTCTCTCTCTCTCTCTCTCTCTCTCTCTCTCTCTCTCTCTCTCTCTCTCTCTCTCTCTCTCTCTCTCTCTCTCTCTCTCTCTCTCTCTCTCCTTCACACACTTCCTTAATCTCTTCTTCACACTTACCTATTCACATTCCGTCCTTCACAAAGTACTTCGAAAACTCCTTCACACATTCCTCCTCATCCTCTACTTCCTCCTCCTCCTCCTCCTCCTCCTCCTCCTCCTCCTCCTCCTCCTCCTCCTCCTCCTCCTCCTCCTTCTCCTCCAAATTCTTTATATAGTAATTTTCACCTATTTCACAAACCACCTTAAATCTTCCTCAAAGCCTTCTCCTCTCTCTTCCCCTTCCTCCTCCTCCTCCTCCTCCTCCTCCTCCTCCTCCTCCTCCTCCTCCTCCTCCTCCTCCTCCTCCTCCTCCTCCTTCACGCACACACATTTCCCACGCCACCGTAGCCTAAATCTTCCCTTACTCGGTCCCAGATTGAAGGTGTGTGTGTGTGTGTGTGTGTGTGTGTGTGTGTGTGTGTGTGTGTGTGTGTGTGTGTGTGTGTGTGTGTTGCTTCGCGTGTCGTGTGAATCTGGTGAATCAATTACCCTTCTTGGTGTTGGTTCCGTGCGCGCTAAAGGAGGAAGACGCCCACGCTTGTGAGATAAGGATTAGGGGAGCAGTGAAGGGCGGGGCGGAGGCGGGGTAAGGGGCGGGGGCCGGGCAGGGTAGCGGCTTCACTCATGCGTGACCTAAGGTTGACCTCGGGAGCAGTCCATGTCTTCATTTGCTCACTCATCTGTAGCCACCAGCATCCTTGACCCCTATCTCATTCTCTTTTTTTTTCTCTCTCTCTCTCTCTCTCTCTCTCTCTCTCTCTCTCTCTCTCTCTCTCTCTCCTCTCTCTCTCTCTCTCTCTCTCTCTCTCTCTCTCTCTCTCTCTCTCTTGTTTGAAGGTAGAGACTAGTATATAGAGAAGGAGGAGGAGGAGGAGGAGGAGGAGGGAAGTTCATGCTAAGGGAGAAGGATAGGAGAAGGAGACAAGGAAGATGGAGAGGAGGAAGAGGAGGAGGAGGAGGAGGAGGAGAGAAGAAGAAGGATGGCAGGATGCTGGAGGGAGGCAGGATTTGTGGATAATTTACTACCTCAGTTTTTTTCGTCTTCCTTGTCGTTTTTATCCTTCGCTTCCTTCACCTTCCTTCACCCTCCTTCACCTCTCGAACCGACGCCATCATCAAGTGTGTGTGTGTGTGTGTGTGTGTGTGTGTGTGTGTGTGTGTGTGTGTGTGTGTGTGTGTGTGTGTGTCAGAGAAGAAAATGAGTAAGAAGGAAGGAGTGGATTAAGGAGAACAAAGGAAAGAAGAAAGAAGGGGAGGAGGTGGAAGGAAGAGTTGATAATAAAGGAAGGGATGATAAAGGGGTGAAGGGATGACATAACTAACCCTGACCTTGACTTACCCATCCTCTATCTCCCTTCCCTTCCTTTGATCTTTCCTTTATTCTAATTTCCCTTCCTCCTTACCTTTATTTTTTATCTATTCTGGATGCTCTTTTTTTTTGTCTCGTTGAAAATCGTAATTATTTTCTGCTTCTGTGGCTAATTAGTTTCATTTAATTGACTACCACCACCACCACCACTACCACCCACCACCACCCTCAACGCCTTAAGAATGTGCAAATTAGATGTGGTAAAAAGGCCTGATTACACCCATTTAGTTTTTAAAGGTTTCATAAAATAGTAATAAAGTGTTTTTAGTGAGAGTTTTGTGGGTGGAGGTGGAGGTGGAAGGAAGGTGGAGGTAGCTGACTAAGGACTGTAATATAAGTTCAATAATTATTTGTTACGCTTGGCGGCGGGCGAGGATTAGCGGCTGTTATCTGATACACACGTCCAGAGACACGCTGCTGCTGCTGCTGCTGCTGGTCGGGCGTCTGGGAACTGTGTTATTTAATGTTTATCTTTTTGTCCACAGGTACGTGTTGTCCCGGGAAGGTGTCCTCGCCACGCCTCAGTGCTCACCTCTAAGTGTGTTGAGGTAAGGGCGGCTCCCACGGCGGAGGCTCAGCAGACCACTACCAGGACTCAGGTAGTGTGTGTGTTAGGGCCAGACGGCGGCCCAGACGGCGGCTCACGCTTGTAGGTCACACGGGCCAGGTGGAGGCGGACGCGGACGTAGGAAACGATACTTTAATATCTGTAATGGATCTTGTGGAGTTGATGTGGCGGACTGACCCGAGTGGATCCTCAGGTAGGCGCCTCCACCCCCCACCCCTCCACCCTGGCCACACCGACGGCCAGCAGCATCAGCTCCCGACGACACGAGAGGGGCGGGCCAACCTGCCTTGCTTCATCTGATAGACCAGGACCCGCCCCGCCCCGACGCGCCCCAACCCAGCGTCGTTCTGGCCGAGGCTTGGATCTTGCAGCAGCAGCAGCAGCAGCAGTAAAGGCAAACTATGTTAACATCACTCTTGGGTGAGGCGAAGAAAAGGCTTATCTCAGCTTGGCTACTGAGCACAACCTCCGCGGGGCCTCAGGAGGTGGCTGCGGGGACGCTCCGTTGATCCCGTGTTGAGGAGCAGAGGGTGAGGGACGGTGGGAGGGTGTGGGGAGGAGGAGCAGCGCGGGGGATGGACAGCAGTGGTCTGGGCAACAAGGTGGTGTTGTCTGGTGTATCTGCAGCACCGTCATGCGGGCAGACCATGTCCAGAGCCTTAAACACCTGTTATTGTTCTGTTATCTCGCTCCGCCGGTGTGGGTGTCTGGGTGATGCTCTCATCGGGAGTCATCATCACTTGAGGGTGAATTTACCTTCCTTACCCTTACTCTCCCCTCACCTTCTTTGTCCTGTCTTGACTCAGTGTACTTACGAAACTTCACGTCGTCCTAGTAATCCGTGTCCATCGCCGCTGCTCCTCCCTTCATCACCCTCCCAAGCCCTCCCCGCCGCCATCCGCTAGTTCACTTTCGGTTCATTAATCCTCCCGCCGAACACTTCCTGCGGCGGCGTCTTGTCTGGTCGTCGGGTGGGCCGGGCGTGACCCTGCCCGCGGCTGCTCCTCCTTAGGTCCTAGACATACAAGGTTTTCCGTTGATGTAGAAGGAAACGTGGGCGTGTATAACCTATCACGAGGGTGTTGGTGCAGTAGCTGTCTTGTATCCTGTCTCCTCACGCCCCCACTCACACGCTGCGCCGGGGATGTAGGCGGCAGCGGCGGTGGCAGTGGTGGTGGTGGTGGTGGTAGTGCCCTGCTTCCTCAGATGCTCCCCGCCGCATGTACTCTGAGGCGCCATTGTCATATGCTTCACACGACGCTTTGTTGCCTCCCTCCCATCCTCCCATCCTCCCGCACTCCCGCACTCCCGCACCGTCCCCGGGAGTGGCCCAGCAGGCGTGTTGACATAACAGATTTGCCCCTAAAGCCCCCGTTCAGATCCGCTCGCTTCCTCAGGGTTAATCTGATTCCGAGGAGAATAGGCCATTCATGCCCCGCCCCGCCCTCCACGCCCTCCTCCGACCCCGTGATCCCCCGGCGTCATCAGCTTCCCTTTTTCATCACACCGCCTCACCAATCCTCCTCAACGTATAATGTTCTGCAAATGATTAGTGCAACGGGGAGTCTGTGCCGCCAACCTCCCATGCAGAGTGCAATGGCAAGGGAAGAACCACCTCACACATGCCCTGCTGACCCCTCCCCCCTTCCTTTAACCAGCTGTGGAGGAGGAGGAAGAGCAGCAGCAGCAGCGGTGGTGGTGGTGGCGCGAGGCGAGTGAGTGAAGCGCCAATGTTAGTTAATCTTGGAGTCATATTGAATCACCAGCTGTATTTACCTTCTCATTGAGACGCTTTGTTTGACCTGCCGACTCCTCCCTTCCCCCCTCTTCCCCCCATTCCCTTCCTCCCTTCTCCCTCCCTCCCTCCCCCATGCCCTCCTCCCTCCTCCCTCTCCTCCTCCTCCTCATTGTCTGGCGGGCGAGGGAGTGTTTGGCTGGGATCCTAATGAGGGAGTTTCCGTGTCTGCTCCTGAGTTTTTTGCGTTGGTGTTGAGTGCATGGAGCTGGTGTGGCTGCTGCTGAAGGAGGAGGAGGAGGAGGAAGAGAAGGAGGAAGAAGAAGAAGAGGAGGAGGAGGAGGGGCAGGCCTCTTTTCGTGCAATCTCTCAGGCCGTCAGTCATCTACTCCCCTCTCCATCCCTCCTACTTTACTACCTCCTCTTCTCCCTCCCTCCCGCCCGCCCTCCCTCCCTCCTTCCCTCCCTCCTTCCCTCCTTCCCTCCCTTCCCTCGTTCCGTCGTTCCCTCCTTCCCTTCCTCTCCACACACACGTAATCCACATCAGATAAACTCAGAATAGTGTTTCACAAGATTCTTTTAGGGCAAAAAATATAGAAAATCTGGAACAGAGAGAGAGAGAGAGAGAGAGAGAGAGAGAGAGAGAGAGAGAGAGAGAGAGAGAGAGAGAGAGAGAGAGAGAGAGAGAGAGAGAGTGAGTAGGCATTACTGTCTTTTATTGTTTTGTTATGATATAATTATTATAAATGGGAGTCGGAGAAAGTGGATTAGAGAGGAAGAGGAGGAGGAAGCATTATAAGAGAGAAATATACGAGATCAGAAAGCCAGACTGTGTGTGTGTGTGTGTGTGTGTGTGTGTGTGTGTGTGATTTAATTTTATGTATCTTGCAGTCTACAGCTGTATGATTATGACGTGTTTTTCTTTGGATTTGAGTGCCTGTCTGTTTGTATGTATGTATGTGTGTATGTATGTGTGTATGTTTTATGTATGTATGTATGTCTTTCATTTCCCCTTCGTTATCTTCTGCTTAATGCGTCGTTTCCTTTACCTCCTCCTCCTCTCTCCTCCTCCTCCTCCTCCTCCTCCTCCTCCTCCTGTCAGTGAGTGGTGCGGGGCGTGATGGCTTGGTTGAAACATGGAAGGGAAAGATCATCAAGGTTGGAGTAAGTTTTGGAAATCCTCAGCGAGTACGTGACCAAAAGAAAAGAAGGAAAAACAGGAGGAAATAAAGATGTGTAGAGGAAAGGTGGGAATGACAGGCGGGAGTTTGTGTGTGTGTGTGTGTTTGTGTGTGTGTGCGTGTGTGGGTCTAAGTTAGGTTTTTTTTTTTATTTCTTTTTATTCTATTCTACCGGTGTACTTTTTTTTTTAATTAGAAGGTTTTTTTATTATGTTTTTTTTGTTTTTGTTTTAGGCACGACTGGCCTTGTAAACACACATACCACCACACACACACACACACTCTCTCCAGCTGTGTGTGTATATGTATGTGTATGTATGTATGTATGTACGTTTACCTGCACCACCCACGCACACACACACACACAGGTAAACCCACAAATCGAGGGTCTTGGCTTCTTTGTCCTCAGTCTTGGAAAAAGGAGGAAAGAAAGGAAAAGAAAGTGAAAAGAAAAGTGGCGTTTTGTGGTGTTGTGGAGAAAAGAGGCTTCCTGGGCGTCTTTCAGGGGCGCCGCTGGTGATCCCCGACAAGGAGGAGGCTTCAGGGGCAGGGTAAGGGGGGGGGGCAGGTTGAGGTTGAGTTCCTAGGGTTCTCTCGGCACAAAGACCCAAGGATACCTGAAGTCTGATTACCTCTATGGTGTCAGGAGGAGGAGGAGGAGGAGGAAGAGGAGTAGAAGAAGAAGGGAGGCGCGTTCCTACCCATCCCAACCCAACCTAACCTTCCTTTCCCTTCATCCCATTCCAGCCCTCCTCCTCCTCCTCCTCCTCCTCTCTCTACTCCGTCCTGTCCTTTGTGATTTGAGGGAGTGATGTGCAGGTGTGTGGAGGAGGAGGAGGAGGAGGAGGAGGAGGACTAATAGGAGCGGAAGAGGATGGATTGAAGAGGTTAAACGAATTACGAAATGTCAAGGTTCTCGTCTGACTTGGTTGGTGTGTTTCTCCAGGTGTGTTTTAAGACGTCAATCTTGTGCGGGACGAAGATTGACAGACGCTGGAAACCTCTCTCCTGGAAGCTTGCGGGGTGCCTGGAGACGCCCCGCTGGAAGCCCTGTGTCGTACCTTGGCTGGCAGACTCTTGTATATACTGGAAGGCGAGTCATTCCAGGATAAGACGACAATTATCTTCTGTGTATCCTGTTTGTTGTTGATGGTTTTTTTTTTACTTACCTTTTCCTTATCGTTTTCTCGTCTCAGAATTGTCCAAAGGTGAATTTTTTTTAGGTTTATTTTGCTTGATAATCTTTTTATTGTGAAGGTGATTTTTTAATGTGTAGTTCCGTGATGGCTTCTGAAGATAGAGGGTAAGAGTGTCTTCCTCCTCCTCCTCCTCTTACTCCTCCTCCTCCTACTACTACTCCTCCTCCTACTCCTCCTCGTCCTCCTCCTCCACTGCTGCAGAATTTAGGGGAAGACCATCACCAGGGGCGTCTAGGGGCTTAGCTCTTCACCTGGACGGCTTTCCCAGGTAATGTTTTGGTAATGTCCGCTAAGACTAACTGGGAGGAGGCGTCTGCCGGGCCCGCGTCAGGCTCTAAGGGGATTACTCTGATGCCGGACAAAACCCCAGATAACAACCAGCTTTCAATTTTCGTCTCTGGGGAAAATCTGGGGCAGGGACTCGACTTTAGTGCCATTGAGGGGCCTCCAAGGACGGCTAGGGATTATCCAAGGGGAGGGATGATGGCTAGGGTACGTACGTCTAGGGGGAGGGGGAGGGGGGCATTAAGAGGAGAGTGTGGCATCTAATAATATAAAAAGAGGATGTGCTGCCCTAAAGGATGTGATAAGATGTGGAGTAGTAGTAGTAGTAGTAGTAGTAGTAGTAGTAGTAGAAGATAAGAGATTTGAATGCCGTATAAGTAGTGATCCACGCGAACAGGTATAAGACTGAAGGTAGAAAATACAAAGACCCAGTTGATTGATCTTGGTGCCTGGAGTTTGCTGTCGATTTGGTGACTCTGGCGTGACAGGTGAAGGATTCTTGGGATACTGAACATACCCATCTCTTTTTTTTTCTCTCTCTCTCTCTCTCTCTCTCTCTCTCTCTCTCTCTCTCTCTCTCTCTCTCTCTCTCTCTCTCTCTCTCTCTCTCTCTCTCTCTCTCTCTCTCTCGGTAGCAGAGGACCGTTGCTAAACAAAGAAGCATAAAATCGTTCATTGAGACGAGGGTAGACGGCTGGAAGGAGGAGGAGGAGGAGGAGGAAGAGGAAGGACAAGAAGAGTAGGGGAGGGGGAAAGGGAAGAAAAGGTAGGGGAAGGCATGCGACAGGAGGGAGGAGTGATTTACTTGTAGGTAAGGTAAGGGAGGGAAGGAGAGATAAGGAGTGAAGAGGAAAGGGAGAATATAATATAAGGAGTAAGTGGAGAGAATGGAGTGAAGGAGGAAGAAGAAGAAGAGAAGTGCAAGACAAGGGAGTGAAGAGGGATGGAAGGAGAGAGTAGTAGTAGAGGAGTAGTAAGAGGAGGAGGAGAGGGAGGGGGATATCCTTGAGATCCTATTGTCCTTGGCTGGGCACTCCTACTACCTGTCGATACCCAGTGATAACCCCGCTGATGCCCCGTCACCTCAACCCCCCAACCCCCCAACCTCACCCCCAACCCATCCTATCCTGTCTTTCCATTCTCTTACCTCCTCTATCTTCTTTTTTTTCTCTCTCTCTCTCTCTCTCTCTCTCTCTCTCTCTCTCTCTCTCTCTCTCTCTCTCTCTCTCTCTCTCTCTCTCTCTCTCTCTCTCTCTCTCTCGTACTCAGTGTGTCCCCGTCGCCTTGTCTCTTAACTCTTATATACCACTGAGGGAAGCACTATACTTTAATGGTGTTGGTGGTGATGGTGGTGGTGTACAGGTGGTGATGATGGCCTTTGGTAGTGAGGGTAGTGGTTGTGGTGGTGAGGGTAAGGAAGGTAAGGGTAAGGAAGGTAGGGATACAAGTAATCACCACCACCACCACCACCACCACCACCACCACTGCCACCACTACTACTCGTAAAATTAATACCCGCAGTGGTCCCAGAGTGAGTTTGAGAGTGGGTTATAATCAGGTCTTTCGGTTGTCCATTCCATCGTGGGTCTTGTTATGGCCTCGTGTCGTGGGTTGTGGGTTGTGGTGGGCAGCGTGTGGCTCCCTGGGATGAATTGTATATCTGTTATGTGTTCCTATTACTGTTAGTATTAGTCCTTTCCCTTATAAGTACCCAGAGAAGGTGAGCGGAATCTGTGCGAAGGTGTGACTTGGATATTTTCTCTCTCTTACTTTTTTTTTAAAGCATAACAAAATATGTTGTGACACTGGAAGGCTTGGCTTGGCTTGGCTTGGCTTGGATATGCTTGGCTTGGCTTGGGGGTAAAGGAACGACCGTGAATCCAATTTTCTTTACTTGATGGAAAACGAGGGAAAGTAGAAAGAGACATAAATATTAAGACGGATTCCAGCTCCTCAAACGATGAAGGAAGAGAAAAAGGTTAAAAAAAACGGGACATAAATAATAAGATAAAACTTCCCAGATATCTCTTCTTCCGAAACATTCATAAAGATAAAAGAAGGAAACTGTTTAAAAAATTTCTTGAACAATTTCTAAATATTTAACAGACTGAGAATACGAAGTTTAAATCCTTAACCTTTATTGTATCTATGCAAAGCGGGTATTATGGCTGAACCTTCATCGCCTTCATTGTAACCACTCTGCTCCGATATTTTCTTGTCTCCTTCGTCTGATTTGAGGGCCAGGTTAGGGCGGGGGAGCGACGGCCGCCTGTCACCGCCTGGGATTGAGAGAGACGGGCGGTGAGGCGCTGATTACCCGGGACTGAAACCAATAATCATTTACTTTGAGAGGCGGGACTCGAGAGGCAGGGTAGGAATGAGGTGGAGAGAGGGAAAGAGGGAAGGATGGGTCTGGGGGAAGAGTCCTAGACGTGGCCTTCCTTCCACTGACCTCCTTAAGCCCCAAAGTCCTAATAGGTTAAGCTAAGACCCGCGAGAAACACAATTTACAACCAGTCAGTCAAGTACAGATCAGTATTCTCACTACAGTAACTTGGCACTGTTTAAAATGGCACTACTAGGCACTACAGGGAAGGAAGCCACGTGCCCGAATCACACCCTCGTGCTCTGCGTCAACACATCGTCACACTCGCTTTTCACCTTGAGGGTCTTGGGAGGACATAGGACAGAGGGACACACAGAGAGGGACGCACAGAGGGTCGACCGGGCGGTGCGTCGCTGGGGGGAGGCAAGTGACAAGCACCATAAATATAACAAGGACAGCGTACATGAGCTGCCCGCCGCCCGCCCCAGCACCCGTGTAATTTCCTCCAACCCGCCTCGTCGGCCACACTTAATTTCGCCGGAGTCAGGCTGGTGGACGTTGTTTATTGGCGGTGAACAAAATAATGGTTACCCAGCCTGGAGGGACGAGACTGGCACGCCGGCCCTCCCCTCGCTGTGTGTGTGTGTGTGTGTGTGTGTGTGTGTGTGTGTTATGTGTTGCGTGTGTTTATCGTGATTCTAAAACCACACCTGACACAGTGCTGGAGTGATGGTAATGATAGTGACGGTAATGATGGTGGTGGTGGTGGTGTTGCAAGAATCCTTCCGACGGAGTGTGACGCCAACAGAACCACACCATCACATTCCTGTCTCACCGTCACCTCACCTGAAGTCAAGGAGGAGGAGGAGGAGGAGGAGGAGGAGGAGGAGGAGGAGGAGGAAAAGGAGGAGGAAAAGGCAAGGGAAAGCATCTCTCCGTTACACACGAGCCAGGCATCTTTTTTTAGCATTGCCTGCCGTGAAAACCTTCCATTATCCTCTAACAAAAGACACAAGAAACTTTCCTCTTATCGTCTTCTTTCACTCCTTCACTCCGCCTCACGCCCTCACTCCGCGCCCTTTATTCTCTTCCCTCACTGCACGGCGCCCTTCCCTCCCCTTCCTCTCTTCCTCTCTTCCCCATCGTGACTTTTCCTCCATTCCCCATTATATTTTTTAGTTGTGTCTCTTCTTCCTCCTCCTCCTCCTCCTCCTCCTCCTCCTCCTCCTCCTCCTCCTCCTCCTCCTCCTCCTCCTCCTCCATGTACGTTCCCATCATCCTGCCTTTCAGTCTTCTGGTACTTACGTGTGTGTGTGTGTGTGTGTGTGTGTGTGTGTGTGTTGGGGGGCTGAATGCATGTATGAATCAGTAAATCTCTTGGAATTATACTTACGGTGATTTCATATAATTATTTTTTTGTCCTGAATTACAGTTCATTACGTGTATTGTACATGAATTATTAGTACCGTTAAAATTGTACAAAATATTGACGTAATTGTTTTACTAATCAGTCTGGCTTCGATTCACTGTATTGTAATGAAGGAATTTTTTATTGTTCTTTTTTTATATTCTTCGAGTATAAATGTTTTCATGTTTTTCTTACATACATATCTTCCTTATATGTAAGAACTTTTTTATTGTTATTTATTATTATTATTATTATTTTTTTATACTTTTTGGAATCTGTTTTCCTTCACCGTTGGAATGTAATGTAAACCCAACCCAACCAAACCGTGATGGCCGCCACCGCTTCCTGGCCCTGGAGGAGAGTAAGACGGCGTTAAGGTGGTGTTTGTCTTGGCTGGTCACGTTCCACTTGCTAGCCAAATTGTCGCCGCCGCAACCACCACCACCACCACCACCACCACCACCACCACCACCACCACCTCTTGGGGCTGACGGACACGCTGGCCACCACATGAGGAGGAGGAGGTGGTAGAGGAGAAGAAGGAGGGGGAGGAAACTAGACTGGGCTCAAAATTGCGGTTGTTATGTGTGTGTGTGTGTGTATGTGTGTGTGTGTTGTGGCGGCACGTGCGAGGGTTGAGGTGATGACAGTCATATTCTTTCCTAAATCAGACATTCTTTAAGCTCGTCAAGTAATTTTAGTCAGACAGTGAACGACTCTTTCTCTCCCTCCTTCCCTTCCTCCCTTTCCTCCCTCCCTTTCCTCCCTCCCTTTTTCCTCCCTCTCCTTCGCTTGCTTGTCCCATTTCCACCCTGCCTCCCTTCCCTCCCTGCCGCTCCCCCTTCCTCAGCAGTGGGTCGCGGCTGTAACTCAGACATTCCCTCTGCTGACACCCATTCCCTTCCTCCTCGCCTCTTGTTATTTTTGTTTTTCTCTCACACTTATTTTCAGCCTTTTGTTCTCTTCCTCTTTGTCTCATTCTTCCTTCCTTACTCTCTCTCTCTCTCTCTCTCTCTCTATTTGTCTCTTTCTCTTTCTCTTTACCTCTCTACGTCCTGTTTTCCTCCTTTTCTTCCTCTTCCTCTTCCTTTTTTTTGTCTATGTTTCTGAATTAGTGTCCTCTTCCTCTTTTTCCTCTTCCTCTCCTCCTCCTCCTCCTCCTCCTCCTCCTCCTCCTCCTCCTCCTCCTCCTCCTCCTCCTTCCCGCTTTTCTCTCGCTTCCTCTTTACTTTTCTTTCCCATTTCCTCCCTTCCTTCTTAAACGGATGTTGGTTGTACGCACACACACACACACACACACACACACACACACACACACACACACACACACACACACACACACACACACACACACACACACACACACACACACACCATACACACACACACACACCTCAAGTGGTTCCTCCCCAAAAGTGTACACATCCTTCACCAAATCTCACTTCCCCTCGCCACCAAAACCTTTTAGATTTCACCAATTCTTCCTTACCCAGACCTTTTCACCTCTCCACCCCTCCACCCGCCCACTCACCCACACTCACCCACACCCACACTCACAAATTCACTCATCTTACCTTACCTTACCTTGTCATACTCCCTCCCTTCACCTCCCTCCCTTCTTTTCTTCGTTACCTTAAAATTCTTCCTTCAATACACCTTTCTTCATGTCATTTCCTTACTTCCTTCGTCTCTCACTTCCCTTATTACTATTTTATCCTATTTAATTACATCTCCTCTCTCTTTCCTTGTAATTTTCCTTCTTTCCACTTTCTCTTAACTAACCTTTCTCTCTCTCTCTTCCCTTAATCATAGTCCCAACCTTACTCCTTTCCCTTACCTTCCTTACCTTAACTTCATCTCTATTACCTTGCCTTGCCCTCTACCTCCCTTCAGTTCCTTCCTTGGGCTGACCGCTGGCTGGCTGGCTGGCTTGGGTTCTTGGGGTTCTGAGGTCTCTGGCCGTTGACTTACCGCCGTCTTGTAAATATTAGTACTTGACCTTTTCTCTTCTTGGTATTTGCTGGAATTCTTGTGAGTTGAGGAGGATGTGAGGGGAGTGTGTGTGTGTGTGTGTGTGTGTGTGTGTGTGTGTGTGTGTGTGTGTGTGTGTATGTATGTATTATCTTCTTTCTCTTATCCTCACCATTTGATTTCTTAATTTCATATCCTCTCACTCTCGACCTTCCTCCTCCTCCTCCTCCTCCTCCTCCTCCTCCTCCTCCTCCTTCTTGATAACGCTTAAGCCAACTAATAATTTCCATTTAATTAATAGTTACTGATGGATGAACTGTCTTTTTTTTGGCTTCATTTTAACTCCTGTGTTCGTGCTTCGTGGTTTTTTTTTCTTTCTTCTGTTTTCCATCGATAACAGCGTCGTAATTGCTACCGTTGTGCAAGGGCCCGTGAAGGAAGGAAGGGAGGAAGGAAGGAAGGAAGGAAGGAAGGGAGGAAGGAAGGAAAGAAAGAAAGAAGGAAGGAAGGGTTAACTGGTTTATCCTTATTCTCTCTCTCTCTCTCTCTCTCTCTCTCTCTCTCTCTCTCTCTCTCTCTCTCTCTCTCTCTCTCTCTCTCTCTCTCTCTCTCTCTCTCTCTCTCTCTCTCTTGTCTGTTATATATATTATGCCTTGCTTCAGTACACTCAAACTCACTCAAGCAGCCAGTCTGGGTGGTTGGTTTATTGACGTAATGTTACAAAGTAGTGTGTGACGGGGCGGGGCGGGGTGTAGCGGGGCATAGCGGGGCGTGACGGGGTGTGGCGGGGCGGAGGATGAAGGTGAAGGGAGGTAGGTGCAGTGCGGGGCGGAGCGGGATCGGGTAAGGCGGGGTAGGGTTGGGTAGGGTTGGGTTGGGTTGGGTAGGGTTGGGTTGGGTTAGTCGTGTTGCATTAAGGTCAAGTACAGCCTCTGGTCAGCTTAATACTCTACTACTCTCGCCGTCCGCCTGCCTTGCCTGACCTCTTGACCTCAGTGTTGGGTGTGGTGGTGGTGGTGGTGGTGGTGGTGGTGGAATCGTGATGTTCTTGTTATCTATTTATGTATTTTATTTTGTTGTTCAGATCTCACAACAACATTGATTTATAGGAATATTTATCTTTCTTTCGCTCTTTAAGTCTATTTTATTTCCTTACTATCTCCTTTTTTTTCCTTCTCTCTTCTCTTTCTCTTTTCTCTTCTTTTCTCCTCTCCTCTCCTCTTTCTCCACACACACAGTCCTGCTTGAGCCACTCCTGTCCATGTCTCTCCTCGTGTCTCTCCCCGCCACTCCTTCTCTCCCTATAAGGTCTCCTCCGCCCTCAACACAACACCCGTTATTCCTTCCTCCTCCACCGTCGCCGCAGCAGAATGTTTACAAGTGTGGACGCCGCTCTGCAGGTGTCGCTAGTGTTGTATTTGTTTTTCCCACTCCTGCTTTCCTCCCTGTGTTTTGTCCACGTGACTGAGACTCCACCCAGCCCCAGAAGGCACCAATTAAGTCAGGGAATGCCGGAAGGGTGAGTGTGTGGGCGGGTGGGCGTGGTGGAGGGCGCGTGCGTGCTAGGAGGTGAAGGTCAGTGGTGCCAAGTGTGCTGTGGCTGCCGTGGGCGGTCATGGCTTCACCCTTCCCCCCCCCCTCACCACCCTGCCTCTACTTAGGTGTCGAGCGTCAGCCCTTAACTTATTCAGGGTCAGTCAATGGCATGAACAGTCAGGGGCTTAGGGCTGGAATGTGTCATGGCTACCTACCTCCCCGACCCTCCACGGCCTCACCCCCCTCGAGGCTGTGCAGTTCGTGACAGAGAAAGGGGGAGTGGTCGGGGTGAAGATCTCGCCTCCTCCCTCGGGACTTAAGCCAGACGTGTCCCCACAACTGAGGGAGACAACGCCAGACGGCAGGTGGGGTAGGCGGGTGAGGCGGTGGCAGGAAGGTGCCCTCGGCAACTTTCTCGGGCCGGTTGTGGCACCTCGTTGACACCAATACCAGACGCGGCGAAAGCTACAGTAGCCAGTACCTCAGCGACCCCCGCCGCCCCCCGCCGCCTCACCTCCACGTTGGCATTTTCCTTCCTCCTCATAAACTGCATTTCGTCGTGTTGAGACGCACCGCTTTCAAGGTGTTCCCACCACTCTCTGCTGAGTCCGGCAATCACAGGCGACCCTGAATAGGCGGTAGCTCCACTAATGTTTCCGCTGCATAGCTAACCTCTAGTGTCTGCTACTTGGCTCCGGGTTCCCGAGGGCGCTGCGCCGCGGACGAGCATTGTCTTGAGCGACCTTCCTGGTATTGTGAGGACGCCTTGCAGACACACACACTCGAAGCAAGACGTCTGCTTCGGTGATTCATATGGGTTCAGATCACAGCTTTCGCCCCGTCGACAAGGTTTTCTCCTGACGGCATACGCTGCACCGCCGAACCTTGCCGTGTCTTGCCGAGCCTTTACCGAACCTTGCCGAGCCTTGCCGTGTCTTGCCGTGCGTTGCCCTGCAAACCATGATGACGGTGGCTGAGTGGGCGGGGCGGGGCGGGGCGGGCATCGGGCACGCCGGGAAAACTGGGGCACCGGCAAGGGACGAACATTCCTTGGTCCAGTTTTCTCTGACCACCGCGGAGAGAGAGAGAGAGAGGAGAGAGAGAGAGAGAGAGAGAGAGAGAGAGAGAGAGAGAGAGGGGGGGGGACTTATAATACGGTCCTTTACATCATTAGTTGCTCTTTCCTCCATTCCTTCCTCCTTCCATCATTCTGTTTCTTTATTCTTTTTCTTCCTTCTTTTATTCACTCCTTCTTGCGTGTTTGCATTTCAACTAATTAAGAAGATGAAGGAAGATGGCAAGCGCACTTCTGCAAACACCTTTTTCTTTACCTCTCTCTCTCTCTCTCTCTCTCTCTCTCTCTCTCTCTCTCTCTCTCTCTCTCTCTCTCTCTCTCTCTCTCTCTCTCTCTCTCTCTCTCTCTCTCTTCGTTTGTTGATAGAAACCAGAAAGAACAAGAAGAAATAAAAATAAGAGGAAGAAATACTAATATTCTTATCAAACTCAGTAATTCCTACAAAAGGTTGATTTAATTAATTAATTAATTTATTTATTTATCAATTTATTTATTATTTTCTTCACGTGGTCTTCAAGATGCGAGGCGGAAGTAGCTTGTGTGTGCAGATGTGTGTGTGTGTGTGTGTGTGTGTGTGTGTGTGTGTGTGTGTGTGTGTGTGTATGTGATGTGGGTCAGACAGGTAAGCGAACCCCAACACCTGAGGCTAATTACTTCCCCACCATCCCAATAACCTGAATGCCCCCTCCCCCCTTTCCTCCCTTCCCCATTCCCCCCATCACCTCCTCCTCCTCACATTCCTCTGTCCCTCCCATTACCTATGATTCTTTCTCCTTCACTCACCCACGCATCCCTCTCCCTCTCCCTCCCTCTCATCCCTCTTCTATAATTGTCGTCTCTCCATTTATCTCTTTCTCTTCCCTGTCCGTCATTTCTTTCTTTTCTGTCTCTCTCAAGTGGTCCAATTTCTCTTTAAGTGTCTCCTGTAATTTCCAGTACCATAAATGTACTTCTTCAGTCCTCTTCCTCCTCCTCCTCCTCCTCCTCCTCCTCCTCCTCCTCCTCCTCCTCCTCCTCCTCCTCCTCATTATCCCTCATAGTCTTATACGATTCCTGGCTTTCCTTTCCTCTCTCTTTCTTCTTTTATTTCTCTCTCATTTACGTATTCTCTTTCCATTTCCTTTCATTCCAATTCTCTTCATCAATTCACACACACTTACCTACCACCTTCCCTTCCCTTCCCTTCCTTCGCCTTCCCTTTCTCCTCTTTGTTCCTTTCTTCTGCTTCTACACCCTACCACGCCCTCACCTACCCTCGAACCACGCCTCCACACGCCCCCTCATTAGCGACAGGTGGAGAGGTGATAGCTAACAGATCTTTCACTACACACTGACTCCCTTTACTCTTTTACTCATTGGATCGCGTTAGGTCTCTCTCACAGCGTCTACCTTTACTAGATTCAAGTCTCTCCCGCAGTGTTAACGGGTGAGAGTCCCTGAGGCGAGTACTGGTTTGACGCGGAGAAAATGCTTTACGTATATAACTCTTTGTGTACCTCGCTAGTTGTTGGGCGTGGCGCTAGGGGGCTCTGCTGGCTACTAGAGTGAGTTGTCTATGTCTGGTGAGGTCAGGAAAGGTCAGACGGAAGGTGTATTGTGGTGTAAATTATATAAATGGAAACCGTTTATATGTAATTGTATAGATACGTTGGTTGGATGTTACGTCTGTCTGTGAAATGTTAAGAATTAAATAAAAGTTGATTATGAGGGAGTGTTTTTGATGGGTTATTTTCTGAAGGTTATAGTGTTTTAGTCATGCATTTTGACGGCTGTTTCGTGTCATATATATTTATAGGATTCGTTTAATTTATTTAGATTTTTACTTTTTCTTTATCTTTTTCTTATTTTCATTTTTTTCTTTTTGTGTGTAAGTCTTGCTGCTAGAGAGAAAATTGTGATGATTATAGGCGTTGGGGAATGTGTGTGTGTGTGTGTGTGTGTGTGTGTGTGTGTGTGTGTGTGTGTGTGAGCCTCTAGGCATGGCTGAGAAGCACAGGTGTGGTGGTGGTGGTGGTGGTGGTGGTGGTGGTGATGGTGGTGGTGATGATGATGATGATGATATTAAGTTTAATGACCTAACGTGGGCAGCTTGACTTAATATGTAACCTCTATTGACCTCCCCCTCCCCCCCACACACACACACAGGAGAGAGAGAGAGAGAGAGAGAGAGAGAGAGAGAGAGAGAGAGAGAGAGAGAGAGAGAGAGAGAGAAAGAGAGAGACAGAGACAGAAGGACGTGGGTCAGCGGTGTAGGACGGTAGGGCCCCAGGCTTCTCTATAATAAACTCTCTCTCTCTCTCTCTCTCTCTCTCTCTCTCTCTCTCTCTCTCTCTCTCTCTCTCTCTCTCTCTCTCTCTCTCTCTCTCTCTCTTTCGTACCCATACCCATAACCCTTCCCCCGGGACAACACACACACACACACACACACACACACACACACACACACACACACACACACCGTTATCATCGTCTTGTAAAAAAAAATAATGTTGACGCGATACTTTGAAAAAAAATGCCTCGTGTGTGTGTTTTTATGTCTGTTTTGTTTGTTTTCTTAGATAACTTCAACGCTTCGTCCATACACACACACACACACACACACACACACACACACACACACACACACACACACACACACACACACACACACACACACACAAGGAGGCCTACTGTGGATAATATTTTTTTACCTTCTCTCTCCTCCTTTCCTCTCTCCTCTTCCCTCTCTCCTCTCCTCCTCTCCTCCTCTTCTCTTCTCCCCATAAAGTTGATTGTTGTTGTTGTTGTTGTTGTTGTTGTTGTTGTGTTTGTGGTGGTGAAAATAATGATGTTGTTGTTGCATTTAAATTACCTATTGTTATTTTCATTGCTGGTTTATTGCTCTTCTTGTTGTTGTTGTTGTGGTGGTGGTGGTAGTGGTGGTGGTGGTGCTTGTGTGTGTGTGTGTGTGTGTGAGTGTGTGTGTGTGTGTGTGTGTGTGTGTGTGTGTGTGTAATGGTGATGAGAGTGGTATATATAGGGTGGAATGTAGTGATTGTGGAAATAATGACGATAGTAGTAGTGGTGGTGATGGTGATGGTGGTGATGGTGTGTGGTTGTGGTGGTGGTGTGTGGTGTGTGGTAGGAGGAAGTGCCAGTCACCGAGGAATCTTGGCAGCACCCAGTCAGTGCCTCTTTATATGGAGAGAAGGAGAGAGAGAGAGAGAGAGAGAGAGAGAGAGAGAGAGAGAGAGAGAGAGAGAGAGAGAGAGAGAGAGAGAGAATCAAGAAAAATGTATTCCTTTCCAGTACCGTTTAATATTTGCAAATTATAGTCAACTAACCTCCTCCTCCTCCTCCTCCTCCTCTGTTGTTGTCCGTTCTTCCTTTTTACTCCGTTGTACTCTTCCTCCTCCTTCTCTTTTTCAGTCCCGTTATCCCCTTCCTCCCCTCTCCTCTTCTCCCTCCTTTCTCACATTCTTTTCCACCCTTTTCTTTCCTGTACTACTACTACTACTACTACTACTACTACTACTACTACTACTACTACTACTACTACTACTACTACTACTACTACTACTTTACATACATAGTCGTACATTTACCAAGTGTCTTTTTTTCTCTCTTTCATATCTTGCCTTTTACCTTTTATTTTTTTCTTCTGTCGAATCATTTTATATTCTTACCTTCCACTCCTTATTTTTTTCCCTCTCTTTTTCTCTCTCTCTCACCGTCAACACTCACCTCTTCTTGACAGCCTTGAACCCTCCCACACCTGCATGGAGAGAGAGAGAGAGAGAGAGAGAGAGAGAGAGAGAGAGAGAGAGAGAGAGAGAGAGAGAGAGAGAGAGAGAGAGAGAGAGAGAGAGAGAGAGAATTAGAAAGTTCAAGTATATACCTGTTTCTTTTTAATTCAGCGACGGTGATTGTTAAGTATGAGAGTTGATTAATTGAAATGATCTGTGGTTTGTGTATTACCTTTGAGCGTTCTTCCTCCTCCTCCTCCTCCTCCTCCTCTTCCTCTACGTCACTCTTCTCACCTCCTCCAGCCACGCCCTTATTACAATGCCACACACACACACACACACACACACACACACACACACACACACACACACACACACACACACACACACACACACACACACCTTTCTCCTCCTCGTCTTACCGTTTCGTTGTCTTATTCGTCCCACAGGTATTTCCTCCTTCCTCTCTCTCTCTCTCTCTCTCTCTCTCTCTCTCTCTCTCTCTCTCTCTCTCTCTCTCTCTCTCTCTCTCTCTCTCTCTCTCTCTCTCTCTCTCCGTCAGCGCCTCCTTCAGGTCATATTAGGTCGTCCTTTCGTTGCTTCACATCCTGTTTCTTTGCCAGATCAGGAATGTACGTGTACCCGGGTATACACACACACACACACACACACACACACACACACACACACACACACACACACACACACACACACACACACACACACACACACACACACACTCATACCCACCGTCGCCCCGTGGCATTTCCCCTCCCAGCTTTCTCTCTCTTTTTTTTTCTTGTTTCTCTCTCTCTC
>JAPQNM010000044.1:578268-645768 GCA_029783475.1 Metacarcinus magister | reverse complement strand
ACGTATGATCCCTCTCTCTACTGTCCCTTCCCGACCCTCTCCTCCTCCTCCCCTTGGATGTGTGTCGCCTCTGTAGGGACGTGAGTGAAGGGAGATGGAATGGTGTCCGGTTATTAAGTCTAGGAGCGTCAAGGCTCTCACGTACGGGGAAAATTAATGCAAGGACGGAGGAAGGAAGCGTTATGAGGGATAGCTGCCAGGTAGGGCGCCGCCGAGAGAGAGAGAGAGAGAGAGAGAGAGAGAGAGAGAGAGAGAGAGAGAGAGAGAGAGAGAGAGAGAGAGAGAGAGAGAGAGAGAGAGCACTCCCCTCTCGCCCTACATACATATACAACGTGCAATAAGCAACACAAGTGCAGGCGTCACTGAGCACCAAGAGAGCGGTCACACCCACCCGTCTCAAGTGCCACCATCTCAAAACCCTCTTTCTCGAGTGCCACTCAAGGCCTCCCCCTCCCTCTCGACACCCAACACCGCGCTGATAACACCCTCGACTCCTACCCGATACTGGCCCCGAATAAGGTAGGACGACCCGGGTACATTGTGTGTTGAGGGTCGTTGTTAGATGCCCCGTCTGTGTAGGGTCGTGGGAGAGTGAAACTGGACAGGGGGACGCGGCCTACGGGAGAACGTGCGTCTTATAGGGCGGAGGAAGAGCGACCGTCACGTGGGTTTATGGGTTGTAGTGCACCTTTTATTAATGACTTTTTTTTTACACCTATCTACCTATCTATCCGGTGGTTCATGCGTGGAAGTGGTGGTTTAGTTAGTATATATGATATGGGTTATATGTATTTGTTGTGGCATCCCTCACTCACGTCACAAGGCAAGGCAAGGCAAGCCAAGGCAAGGGCAAGCCAAGGCAAGGCAGGGCAAGGCAAGGCAGGGCAAGGCAAGGCAGGGCAAGGCAAGGCAGTGTGTATCCAGCATGCATCACATCACTCTACCAGCACGTCTCAGCCCAACACGTAGTGAAAGGGTTCGATTCCTTTTTTGTATCAGAAAGGTGTTAACTCTGTGTTTCGTCATCTGTTCGTTTTGGTTGTGCAACGAAAGAAAAAGAATTGATTTATAAGAACTATAGGGCTTTTCTTATTGCTCGTGTGTGTTTTGTATGTAGACTCAAAACACTTACTCTAGCTTACAAGTGAGGGTTAAGTGTAGACACTGAACAAGTTATTAATTAAGATTGTTGGGTTTGGTCATTGGTTAATGGTTTGGGTTCTATTCGAATGGGGAAGTTGAGGGAGGATACTGTAAGGTTAGGAACAGTCCTTAACCAGCCACCGTAGCACAAGGATAGTATAGTAAAGTACCACTTCCAAGACGCCCTTTGCTTGTACCTTGACTTACACTTGATTGTCAGTTTCTCTTTATTCTCTAACTTTCCCCCCTCGTCATCCCCAGAATATATATAGTGTTGCACCATTAATTTCGCCAAGTGAGGACATTAGTTCGTGTGTATGAAGCAGCAACGGTTGGCTGGCATCACTTGGGGTTGTTTTAAGTTGTTGTTAATATCCCGCCGCCACTGGCTGGCACTCGTGGATGTCTCCCTCTCCCACTGGCCTCGGAGGTGGAAAGGAATCATGATTTGATTTGCGTAGTGAATTTTGTTTTATTTTTATTACTTATTTCTGCATATATCAGATTACAGTGATAAAAAAGTTCCTCAGGGCACGGGAACGAATCCTTACGTGGGAGCTATTTTAGGACCACTTGTTCGCTGATGCCATAAGTGGAACATTGCCTCTCGAGTTTATTTATATCGATGCTATGGTATTTTATCCCCTTCTAACTGTGGAATTAATCACCACTTTTATTGACGAAAAAAAAAGCAAGAAAATTGACTCATCGTAGCTCCACCGTTGTCACTATAAAGAAACAATGAAGTGATTAATACGTCCAGACTCCAGCAGACGCCCCTCGTGACGCAGGTGGGAGTGTTAGGCGTAGAAAATAAAGGTGTTGGACCTGGACTTGGGTTCGAAGTCTAAACTTAGAATCATATTAAATGGAATCTATAATATATATCCGTGCGTTACATATTTGTTATCATTCTAAAGCCCTTTTTTTCTTTTTCTTTTTATTTACATTTTGTATAATATTAATTTGTAGTTCAATAATAGTAATAATCATGATAACACTCTTCTTCTGTGACCGCTAGCAGCCAGACAAGACCTCTCTAACCCAGTGGTAATATTTCTTAGTTTTAAACCTTCCCTGTTCTTCTCCATGTCATTTTGAGGGATGGATGAGCAGTAACACATTATTTCTCACCATTAATAGTTGAGTGATATAAAGAAAACATTACCTATTAAGCGTAAATAACCTTAATAAATAACATGAACAGGTTTCAACAGGTAGACTAAGATGGCGGCCGTGTGCTGGCTGCTTGGTCACGTATATATTAAACCAAAATTGAGACTTTTATTATACACAGAAAAGCAATCATATATACTATAAAAAATCGGCTGAAGTGCCTATCCGTTTTCTACATAAACATTTGTTATATTTGATTCGTATTTATTTCATGAAAAATGTTTATTTCTAAGGTCAATCATAGAATCGAATAATAGAATAAAGCAATAATAATGAAATTAAGCCAATGTAAACAATAAAATAGAACATATAAAAAATATTCAAACAGATAGTAAAGCCTAAATAACCTATAACACAAAGAAAAACGGAAAAAACAATGAAAAAATGTGAAAAAAACGCCGTAATTATGTGTTTACACCCAAGAGTGTTGATTATAGCGTGTTAGGTACATTAAAAGAAGTGGTAAGACATGACGACCTACACGGATAGAGATGAAAGTGAGTGTGTTGTGTTGTGAGTGTGTTTTGGTGGGCTAACGGGCTGGCAAGCTGGCGAATCGGCGAATATCGACAAAAATACCGGTATACCGAAGGGCTTTTAATGCCTGTAATACCGGTATATCGGTATACCGGATAGGTGCACATCCCTATGTGTTGCATATCACGTATATATATATGGAGTTTGGTGTTGTGTGTGTGTGTGTGTGTGTGTGTGTGTGTGTGTGTGTGTGTGTGTCTTAATTCATGTTTTTATTCAGAATTATCACTAAACATTCCCTTTCTTTGTTTCCAGGAGTGAGTTTAGCGTGGGCTAACAATCGCGAGGAGGTGGCTGACGTGCGGGAAGGTCAGGATGTTACCCTCAAGTGTCGCTTCAACAACCCGGCGCTGCTCTCCACTGGCGGACAGGTCTACTGGATGAGACAACATAATGGCGAGAAGGACAATGTGGCCATCGCTGACACTCCCTTCGATCGTAACTACAAGTGAGTTGACCTGGGAGGGTGATGGTGGTTATTGGGTCTGTAGAATGTAGCGCCTCTTTTATGTGGTTTCCTTACCTTTCTATATAACAAATTAAAATTAAAAAAAGAATACAGAATATAATATACTGTCACAGAAATCATGGGTTTAGTTAGCTATGGGTGTGTGGGTGTCTAGCAGTGAGTGAGATCAGTACTGAGCCTCAAGTTACTGGTGTTAGGAGGTAATATTAATAACCACTATTGTTGTACTGTACCATAAGGTTTATTGTGTGTGTCTTTACAGAGTGGACTTGGTGGCTAGCGAGGGCCGATATGACCTTACCATCAGCCATGCCACCTACGAAAGGGACAATGGTATGTTTGAGTGCCGCTTCAAGGAGGCTGGCACTGGCTCTGACCTGCACACTACCACCGTCAACCTCACAGTGCTCATCCCACCGGGCAGTCCTAGGATTGACCCGGAGACTCCCACCGCTACCGAGGGTCAACCCATTGACCTGGTTTGCTCCTCTCAAGGTGGCTCCCCTGACCCACAGATCATGTAAGTTCAACGTTAACGCCTTAACTCTCTATTTCTATCTATCTATTAAACACTGTATCTGTACGCATCTCTTCTTGTCATGTATTCCAAGTGTCTATCTTATATGGATGATTTGAGACTTACTCCTGTATTGTTTTGCATCGGAATTTTTAGATTTTGTTCATACTAAAATAATCCTCATCTTTAAGAAAGTAGAACAACATTAAAAGGATGAATACATAGGTTTATATATAAGTTTTTGATACATCTTATTTTCTGCACCATTGGAAGCCTCCCTTTTTTCCTAATTCCTGACTCCATCAGATACTTTAGGAAATGGAAATACATAAACTATACATATTTCTTGTACTCATTCATCTTAGCTATACTTATATAAACTCAGTTCTCTAAAAACATCTAAGATTCACCCTTGATGTCTCTTTCCTCTATTATTTTTGCTAAATCATTTATAATCCCTTCCAGCTGGTATCGGTCAGGATCAGATCAGAAGCTTCAGAGTGTCCTGAAGCCTGGTGGAGGCCGGGACTTTGCCACCACCTCTGTGCTCACCATCAACCCCGGCAAGGATGACGATGGGGCCCAGTACCGCTGCGTCATCTGGAACAGGGCGCTCACAGACTCCGAGAAGATGGAGGCTGTCGTCACCCTGAGTGTTAATTGTAAGGAGCTGAGGAACACTTTAAGTTAGACACAGGATAACACCAGAGTGCTATTCTTTATTCATCAAGCTTTGCAGACTTATACTAATGTATTAATGTATTATTGTCTTTAAAGAAATTGTCTGGAGTCAATTGTCTGAGTCATTTCCTTCATTCCACTAACACTGGTACTGTTTTTTTCTTTCCAGACTATCCTCGCATCACAATAGGACCTGAGAATCCCCTGCGTGTAGAGTTGGATCAGACGGCAGTGTTGACGTGCTCAGCCGATGCTAAGCCTCCTGTGAGCAACGTGCGCTGGACTCGAGGAGGACGCTTCATCGGGACCATCTCTAACCTCAAGATTGATCGTGTCTCCCTTGACGACGCTGGCCAATACGTCTGTCAGGCTGACAATGGACTCGGTCGCCTACGAGAGGCTGAAGTAACCCTGGACGTGCTTTATGGTCCTCGTGTGTCAGTCATTTCCAGCAAAGATGTGGATGAAGGGGAAGATGTCATCATTTCCTGCAACGTGACAGCCAACCCCTGCCCCCGTCACCATAGAGTGGCTCAAGGAAGGGGACGACTCATTCAGACAGAACGGTATTGACATCCTGAGACTGAACCGTGTGTCTGCCGTCAACCAAGGAAACTATGTGTGTCGTGCCGTCAACATCCTCAACCCTACCGGTGGCGAGCCAAGCGACCGTGTAGGTAATGCCACCGTGGCCGTGAGGGTCCGCCATGCACCGGGGAAGACCTTCATTACTCCCAAGGAACCTATCGCTGTGCAGGGTGAGCAGGCAACACTCACCTGTGGAGCTGACCCACCTGGCTGGCCCATGCCAACTTACCGCTGGTGGCGCCATGACTCTGATGCCACTCTCACCCTGGGTGCCAACTACACCATCCCTCGGGCATCCCTCACTGATGAAGGCACCTACTACTGCCAGCCTTCAAACCGTCTTGGCAAAGGCACTCATGCTTCCGTCCGTGTTGAAGTCCACCAGCCTCCACGCATCCTTGAGGACCTGCCTAAGACTGCCATCCAACAGATAGGCAAGACAGACATGAGCCTCACCTGCCGTGCTCAGGGCAAACCTCAGCCTTCCATCCGCTGGCTCAAGGATGAAGAGGAACTCAATCCTGCTGATGGACTGTACAATATCTTAGTTGAACAATCCACTGTTGGTCAGAACACTGTACACACCGTTCAGTCCACACTACAGTTCCGTGGTCCTCACAGGATCAACGACAACCAATTATTACCCACTGACCGAGGAACCTACAAGTGTGTGTTCAAGAATGATGCTCGGGAAGTGCACAGTTCACAGCTTCTTAGAGTGGAACGTAAGTTGTTATGGTTTTTATCCTATATTAATAAACCTGAATTCTAATATTATTTCAATGAGAAAAATACATGAATTGTTAGTAAACTAGACTTTTCTTTTTTACAGACTCTCCAATCACAGTTCACAAGCCAAACAAGGTTGCATTTAACCTGAAAGAAGACGCTGAGTTAGAATGTCGCATGCAAGCTTACCCTCAACCTAGGTTCCAGTGGTCCCTCGGCCCTAACTTCATAGAGTCTGACGGGACACACTATGCTGTTAACGACACTGCCCTTCATGATGATGTGTATGCTTCTGTGCTCACCATCAAAGGCATGACTGAGGCAGACTATGGAAGCTACACATGCAAGGGCACCAACACCCTCGGGGAACACAAGACTATCATCACCCTGCAGGAGAAGGGCCGGCCAGAGCACCCTACCAACCTCAACATCATCAGCCAAGGAACACACTTCATTGAGTTAGCATGGGAGGAGAGTTTCAATGGAGGATTCGCAGACACCTTATTCCATGTTCAGGCAGAGACTATGTCCGGGGAGATAATGAGTCATGATTGCCAGTCCCTGAACCCATGCATCATCCAGCCTCTCCCGCAGCAGACCGCATTAAAACTACGCGTCAAAGCCAGTAACATGATGGGAGAGAGTGACTTCTCGGACCCACTTGATGCCATGACTCTGATTGACGTCGAGACAATCCCCGAGCCTGAGGAGGTGTACTTAGAGAGATCAAGTGATATTGTGAGCTTCCGTGTGTTGCCCACAGACTTAATGCTGCAGGCTCAGATTGAACTGTTGGATGCTTCAGGCAAGTGGGTCGCCATGGAGAAGCTGATGCCCATTGGTAGTGGCGCCCATGACCACGGGGAGGTGTATGTAGGGGAGGAAGAGCCCGAAGAGGTCAGGATACGGTTCTGCTCTATCTTTATGGAAACCAGCTGCGGAAAATATCGCGATGGCATGAAAGGTAAGATATAATTCGAAAAAAAAGACATTAAATTCCCAAATGTTTCAAATGAGATTTAGATAAATGACATCTAAGGATATTTGCAATAATGATAACTTGAATGTTGACTAAAAAAGCAATTTCTTCCACAGTTGATTACCGTCCTTCCATGCCGGCTCAGACCATGTCAATGCAGTACATGGTGGCAATCATTGTCGGGTGTGTTGTGTTTGTTGCACTTGTGGCACTGGTGTTTGTGTGTTGCTGCTGCTGCCGCCGCAGGAACAACAAACTCAAGAACAAGACGGCTGACATGGAAGTGTCCCATCGCAGTGTTGTCACTCAGCAGGTGAGGCAGACTATAATAATAATAATAATAATAATAATAATAATAATAATAATAATAATATAATAATAATAATAATAATCGAGTATTTCCTTACTTCATACACAACCATGACAAAGAATTATACTCAGGCAATACACTAAAATAAACTTTGAATTGTCAAGCGTTAAGTATAAAATAGTTTTCATTAATCTAACTATTATTCCCCCCCCTTTAGGCACCACCTCCTCCTTACTACACCGTGGGTATGGACAACAAGGGTCTGGACGGCTCCATGGACACTGGCCTCGACGATCCCTCCAAGACTGCCATCTACAGCTCACAGCAATACCACAACTACCCACAGAACGGACACATCAACAACGCTCAAAATAATAATGGTAGGTTAGGACTTGTTGGGAGAAAGAGATTAATGGAAATTGGAATAAATATATATGAATTGCTCGAACTACATGTACTTATAACCCTTTAGTAGAATAATTTAGTTGATGACATCTGTACACAATCAATATGGAATCAATATCAATGTTTTTTATTTATTTATTTATTTACTTATTTATTTATTTATTTATTTATTCATTTATTTATTTACTTATCTATATTTTATTGATTTATTTATATTTATATTTATCTTATCTTGCAGGAATGGGATACATGGACAACAGTTACTCCAATTCAAACAACGGAGGCTCAGTAAACTCTCAAGACTCACTGTGGCAGGTCAAGGGCCATGCTGACCCCCAGATGACCACCACACACATGAGCCCACACATGTCACAGGACTCGAGAGGCTACCAATATGACCCCATGGTGCACGGCGGGTATGGCATCTCGGGTTACGACGATTACTCTCACTACCCGGCCAGTGGCTACCAAGGGCATAGCATGATGGAGGACTACCCAGGATCACGCACCAACTATGCTGCCAATGGTGATCCGTATAATGCTGTCCACAAGCAGAGGAAGAGAGTTGACCATATTGGTAAGTGGAATTTTTTATTTTTACCTATTTTTGTTTGCCCTTGTAATGTATAAAAAATTATATATCTATAAAAAAAATGTGTCCTTCATAACTTGGTGGAATTTCAACTTTAATTCTTGTGGAGTTTGAGATCTAATTATTGTGTTGAAACAGTATTTTTAGTTAATTGAACCTTGTGTCATTTATTTATTTCATCTCATTAATTACCAAATACTAATAATCACATTGCACTATAATAATTCATATGATAGATACTAGTTATGCACAAAGATGTAACATTATTTTCTCGTCCTTCCCAGATGGAGACGTTAGCGGCATGCCAGACCCTTACATGGAGCACTACGACCAAGGCGGCGCAGCTGAGATGAACCCAGAGAACAAACCTCAGATCAGCTTCGATGAATCCCTTGAGTCCGGCTACTCAACACCCAACTCACGCAACCGTCGCATCATCAGGGAGATCATCGTCTGAGGAGGAAGATACAGGTTTACAGAATTACACTCATTTTCAGGTGATAAAACACCTGAACCACCGACAAGGAAGCTTTGTGCATTATATACTATGGTGATGCAAGGCTCATGCTGATCACCATGTTGGTATATCTAAGTTGCCAATGGATGACATGTTCTGTAAAGTGGAGGAAACACCACTTATAAAGAATGTGTGTCTAAAGCTGAATCCTTGTCATCATGTCTTAAGTAACATGATCACAGCCATAGACATAGACGTGTTAATATTGTAAACAGTGGTGCAGTCAAACACTTTCTGACAAAGAATGTATGTCTGCCAGCTTGTCTGCTTTTCTGAACATTCCTCAAGACTTGAGCTGTGGATGTACGTACGTGCAATGTTAAGTACTTGGGAAGATTCTGCAACACCTCACAAGTCCTGGTGACTTGTTACTCTTCCTTCCTTCTCTTCTATAATGATGAAGAGCCAGTCTTGAAAACTGGCTAAGAAAAGACAAGGTCCCTTAACCGCCCCTGCTCATGTCTAGTCTGAATCACTGAAGATGACACAAGAAGCGTGCTGAGTGTGGACAGTGTAGTGCAGGACAGGTGAAGGTGTGGTGAAGGTGTGGTGCCGCTGTGCTGGGATGACATCTGACGTGCTAGGACTGGAAAACAGTGAAGTGTTATTGCTCACATGAACTTGTATATGCAAGGTGAGGACCTCTGTGATGAACTTAAAAGTTCTCTTGAGTACAAAGCACAAAGAGTGAGCACCATGTGTGTGAAGCTCAAGTTTGGTCACAAGTGGTGTGCACCAGTCACCACAATGCATCGGGCGGGGCCGGCTGGGCTGGCTGGCTGGCTGGCCAGCTGGTCCTGACCCGTGCATCACCTGTGATACTGGCTGCCTTTGTCTTGAAACTTGAGACCTGAGTAGAAATGTGTTCTAGAGAAGTGGTGAAAGGGTGATATGTGAGAGTACATGTGTCGTAACCTTTGCTTGTATGTACTGCTTGAAAGTGTTTATATAGGGTCCAAGTTTTGAGTAACAATTGTCATTGTGATCTCAAGTGCAAATGAGACTGTGTCTTGTTTTTGTAATTTATATATATACATATATATAAATATATTATGTAATACATATGTAATTTAAATGCATGTACAGTTATTTGTTTGATAGAAGAGGTAACTTGTATGATTGGTAAAGTGTATGAATGTTTACCTCTTCTCTGTTAAGAATTTATGTGTTTTGTTTGCCATATTTAGTAAAACAATAATGAACTCGGCAATATCTTCCTCTTTTCTCATTTTCAGTTTTCTTATTTCTCTTCTCATTCAGTATTGATAATAAATTTTTATTTGATCGCTGGGCCTTGATGCCACATACTGTTCTAATGTTGGCCATCTCAACGGAAGTGTACAAATATACTTAGAATATTATGCTTTTAAAGCGCGTTGACAAAGAATCATAAACATGTCAATACAGCTAGATTTAAGTTGAAATGTTGACTCCTACTCCGCCACCTCATGATGAACATGAGGTGGCAGTGTTCAGCTAGTGTTGTAGGAAGTGGTGCCTTGCTTCCCTCCCTTCAAACATCATTCAATTCACAGCAAACAGGTTTTATTTTATGACTTATTACGGATTCACTCGCAAGGACCAATTTGTATTTCCTCTCAATCACACTGCAAAATTTTGTCAGATTCTGTCAACTCTTACTAAATGGTCAACCCACTTTCTTTAAGATGAACTATTATACTGTTACTATTTGTATGGGTATAGGGGCTTTTTTATTACTACTTATGTATGGGTGTTCAGGGCTTTCCATTAAGTGTTGTGGAAGTTTGTCAAAAAAGTGTGCATGGATTCACTCACACTCATTGCATAACCATTTACTAACTTCATTAAACCTGTCATTTAAATGTGCATACGGAGTTTATAAAAAAGAGATTCATGTAAAATAAATTGATTTTATAAATAAAGTTTCATAATTTTAACATTGTTTTACTGTATTGTGGTGTAGAATATATAACGTATATGTAACGTATTATGTGTGTATGTGTATCTTCCATTTTATTATTGCATCTGATAATACTAGTCCGCATTTCTCAGCTTACTCTTCCTCTGTACTGGAGACTCACACTGGCAAGACACCACCATAGATGTGTCCCACACTAGCCTTTTTAGGGCCTGGTATGCTGGCCTTGTCTAAGCCTTTAATACTCTCTGGCTCTTCCATGAACTTGTCTAAATCGACTAGTTTGTCCTCATACCTTATTCCCTCCTCCGTCTATGGCGCGGCCCAACAACTCTCTAAACCTTTAATACTCTGGCTCTTCCATGAACTTATACTGTACACAATCACTCCTCAGACACATTTTACCCCATCTATAGTCAGTCTCTGGGTTTCAAGTGTGCTGGATTCTTCATTAGAACATAAGAACATAAGATAATAAGGAGGCTGCAAAAGGCCAGTTGACCTACACAAGGCAGCTCCTGTTCACCTTATCTGATATATTGTAACTTAAAGAAACCTCCAATTTTTTCTTTTTCTTTTCTAATAAGTAAAAGAAATTATCCTTAGTGTTTTCATTGCATGTATTGAAAGGTAGACAGTTATCATTGGAGTATTATTATTATTATTATTACAACTCTGGTAAGTAAGTGTTTGAGTTGCAATGAGACAGCTTGATGCAGCTTACAATTCAATAAGCTTTAAGGAACACCATTCTCCTGCCAGCATTGATGTATGGATCAGAGACTTGGACACGGTAAACTTGAAATGAAGAGCAGTTTATGAGGTATGATATAAATGTGTGAGGACCATCATGAGCCTTATTAATAGGACTTGAATAATTACTTTGAACTAATAATGATGTAGCTGCTAATTTACTACTTAATTGAAAATAGCAGTGTCTACTCTAGAGGAAATTATCTAGGTCACCAGTAAAGAAATATTGGTTATAAATAAATAAAATAAATAAATTACATGGATTGGGAGAGGGGGATAATGAAACACTGAGAAAAACCATTTACAGTATGTATTTAAGGCTCTGAGCTCACAGACTCCATTGCTGTATATATTTGAAGTAAATTATAACAATGAATTGACTTTTGATGGCAATTCCTCACTCATAGAGTTTTGGAAAGATATGAAAGTATAGAATGTTAGTATGAATGTTAGTAGTGCAGCAGGGGACGACAGGTGTACCTACCGCAGTGGTCGCGAAGCCCAGCCTTACGCGCTTTGCTGGCAGGCAACTGTGTGGCGGTGAGGGCGGTGAGAATAGCTTGGGGGCTGGCCAGCTCGAAAGCCTTTTCAAGGTCGAGGAAGACTGTTGCCGTGGGACGGTGGTTGACTTGCGTCAGCAGGGTGATGAGGCTGTCAGCTGTGCTCACTCCGCGGGTGAATCCGAACACGTGCAGGTGAATCCGAACACGTGCAGGTGGAGGGCTCCCACGCGCCACTGCAGTCGGGAGAGCACCATTCTCTCGGCTGTTTTGGCTGTACAGGAGATGAGGGAGATGGGCCTGAGCTTGGTGGGTTCCCTGGGCTTAGGAATGGGCTGGATGGCGGCTTCCTTCCATGCGGGCGACAGGCGACCTGCTAACCAAGATGCGTTGAGCATGGCCCAGCTGGCCCGGCGTGTGCGAGCATTGAGTATGTTAAACCATTCGCCCCTGCTGCTGTGTCGCGTCCTCTCTTTTTGGCCCTGGTCAGTTCCTGATGGGTGAAGAGATGGTCGGTCACATCAGCTATTTTCCGTGCCTCTCTGACAGCCTCGTCTCGATGCAGTCGGAGCTGTTGCTGGAGGTGGCGAGTGTGAGGAGGAAGCTGGACGCTGGAGCCTCGCGCGGTGAAGGTGTTGATGAGGCTTTCCGCCTCCTGATGCGGGTGTGGGCAAAGATGAGAGACATATATGTCTCTCATCCTTGGGTGTGGGTAGGCGGGTAGGCGGGGCGGGGCTGCACCAGAAGCCGTCCTCACATTTCTCCACAACTGGCCGATAGAGGTGTGTTGGTTGAAAGTGGCACACCATTCCAACCACTTGTCCTCTCTGGCCTGCTGAGACACCTGTCGCGCTCGAGTCACCACGTCCTGTAGTAGGTGGATGAGATGCTTTACTTAAATATTACTTTTAGACTCGTTACTTGATATTACTTTAGACTCGTTACTGCGTTAGCTTCACAATAACAACAACAGTTCTTTCATCTCACGTGTGTCTGTCTGTCTAGCTGTGTGTTGTAAAGACAAGATTATTAAATGTGTGTATGAAAGAATAAGTGTGTTAAAGTGAAGAAGAAGAAGAAGAAAAGGGTTAGAGATCACAAGAAGAAGAGGAAGAGGAGGAAGGATCTGCATCTATCTGACACTGACAGTCAAACATTTTAAGTTGTATATTGACGACGCAGACACAGGCGTAGAATAATAATACAGCAGGTAAGTGAGCACAAGTACATTAAGTTGTTGATATAGGGGAGTGTATTCTATAGCAGGATAAGGAATTAAACCACTTCAGGTGTCAGAGAAAAGTGTACGTGTTATTAGAGATGAGATGCTCCACGTCCACCCTTGACTGTCACGTTGTTATGCATTAAAATGTATAACAGGGAGGTGTTTGGAATGGACTGTTGATATGTCTACTTTACATGCATTATGCTGAGTACATGAATAGGACAATAACTGTTCATTGACTGCATTATTGTAAAAAAAAAAAGGGAATTCGTCAAATTGGCTGTTTAGGGAAGTTCTGTACATTTTTGAGTTTTTCCATTGATACTGTGTTGTAGTAAGTGCAGTAATACCATATAAATTAGTTTAATCCTTGAAATATTGTCTCAAACTCAATGGTGGAGGAAATATTAGACTCAGTTGAGGGTGTGTTAGGCAGTGAGGCTGGCTTGGCCTATCTAAAGGGTTTTATTTGAATTAAGTGACATACCATTTGTAACGTAATGTAACCTAACATAGCATGATCAGAAATATTACTCAGTTGCACGGCCAGCTGCCTCGTGTCCATCTAAAGGGATTTTTTCTGTATTATAAGAAACACGACATAACCTAACCTAACCTAACCTAACCTAACAAATTAAGATGTTTGAGTGTAGCAGAATAATAATTTAATGATCTTATATTGTATAGTACTGTGTATTGTATTAATTTTTTTCACATTGAATAAAAAAATGGAAAAAACAGTTTATTTGACCTATTTCATAAAGTTTGTTTTCTTCATGTAAATCAGTGTCTACAATAAGTGGTTTATCATTGCAAAGTATGGTTAGATTTATAAACATTTAGCTGTAAGAATGTAAACATATATCAGTCTCATCCCTGTTATTATTATTATTATCATTATTATTATTATCATTATTATTATTATTATCATTATTATTATTATCATTATTATTATTATTATTATTACATCCTTGGTCTCAGGTCGGTGAAAGGTGGACGGCATCAGTGAATAGTGTGCAGCAGTACATAGAAAAGGGAGGAACAGGAGCAGCAGGACAACAACTGCAACATGTCTGCACCACTGATCAACTTTGAGAGTGCTCAGGAGAAGGAGGAGCAGCGGCAGTGGGAGCGGCAGGCCAGACAAAGCGTATTGGCGAAAGTAAGTGTTGAACATTAGTTTGTGGTGCAGCGTTGTCTATATCAGAGGGAAGCCATTATCATTAGATGTATACAATGAATACAATGAAGTTAAGACCACCAAACAAACAAGGCGTAACCCTCCTCCCCCCCCCAATACCACCAGGCTCAGCAGGAGTTTGAGACAAGGCAGCAGAAGGAGGAGGCAGCCCGTCAGCGAGGGGAACACACGTGGATGCTGCCGTCAGTAGAGGCCAAGCTCACCCAGGACCATGATGCACCCAAGAAGAAGAAGAAGGACAAGAAGAAGAAGGAGAAGAAGAAGAAAAAGAAAAAGGAGAAAAAGGCCAAGAAGAGCAAAAGGAAAGAATGTTCGTCGTCGTCTTCGGTGAGTGATTGATTTTGTTTTTGTTGTTGTTATAGTGAGTCTTATGTTAGGTTAGGTTAGGTTGCATCTCTCTCTCTCTCTCTCTCTCTCTCTCTCTCTCTCTCTCACCTAGACATCATCCTCAGTACATTAATACCTTTATATATATTTTCAAGCACGTCATTTTAATACATTTATGATATTATTCTCTACTCGTCTAAATACCTAAACATCATCTCGACCATCTTCATCATCATCAAACAACAATATATAAATACTAAACACTATATAAAAAAAAACCCCACTTTAATCCTTTCAGAGCAGTGAGAGTGAAGAGGAGGAGGAGGCTAAGGGGTCAAAAGATATGTGGGTGGAACGCTCAACCTCAAGCAGTTCAGTAGCTCCTTTGAAGGCTCCGAACCCCCAGCCTCAACCTCCCTTCAAGGCTCCAACTCCCCAACCCCAGATAAAGGCTCCAACTCCCGAACCCCAGATAAAGGTTCCTAGTCCTCAACCCCAGATAAAGGGTCCACAAATACCACCTGAGGAAAGCACAGCAAGGGAGACTGTGAAGCGAGATGAGTGGATGGAGGTATAGTGTTGTGTTGGTGTTTTGGTCTTGTAAGCGTAACCTAACAATGAATATAACTTGGTGTGGCAGTTGGTGTTGTTGTGTTGTGTGTTGGGGTTGCATGCATAACCTAACAATGAATATAACTTGTGTTTGTGTGGCTGTGTTGTGTGGTACAGTGTGGTTGAGTTGAGGCCAAATGAATGTATACATTGTGGTGTCATAAGTACTTTTTTCCAAATTACATATATATGGAAATTATATTAACATAAGGCTTGTACAGTGGTTAAGATTATTAGCTGTAACATTATTATTATTACAACTCTAATGCATTCACTCAAGACTAGACAAGAGGGAGGTGTTTACGAGGTCTGGCAACAAGCAGTATTTTCTTTTTAACGTATTTTTGTTTGCCCTTGTCCAGTACCCTTTTAATATTAGTAAAAAGAAAAATAAATGTGTTGAGTACCTGCTGTTTGTTTGTGGTGTTTGCATGTGTTTGTGTACCTGTTTGTTTGTGAGGATTCTTATCAGTGTTTCTTCTGTGCTTCCATAGATGACATCACTCTTCGGCACCTTCTCCCGGGAGCAAATGAGGGACCGCGACGGCACCAGCAGGAAGAAGGCCAAGGAGGAGGAGGAGAGGAAGAAGAGGGCGGCTGCTAAGGTAAGCTAAGAGGACGGACACACACACTTTGCTTACCATAGTGATAGTAGTCAAGAGACAAGAGAGTCAAAGCTCATAACGGGTGCCTCTTCTCAGTTTTATTTCAGTCTCAAATATAAAAAATCATAAGAAATAGACTTAACTAATGCATTCTGGTGTGAGTTAGTAAGTTAGTACTAGCCTTATATACATCTATATCACTGTGAAATTCTTAAACCTTCCAGCCAGGCTCCCATGCGCTCGAACTCAACCCTTACTACAAAAACGGAGGGACAGGATTACCCGAGGAACAGCAGAAAGCAGCACCAGCACCAGCACCAGCATCTCCACACACCACTGGCTTGGATGCTGCCTGGCTGCGTAGAGCCCTCCAACGCGCCAAGGAGCAAGCCAGCGCAGAGAAGACGTCACTGGAGGAGATTGCTGCCCAGCGCTGGGGGGTGAGCTTAATTTATTGTGTATGGGGTGGTAGTTGTAATTGTATATATTATTATTTATTTTCTTCTTTCTCTCCCGTCTCTGTCTCTGCCATTGTCCATTTTTGTTATTATTGTTTATTTTTTGCCTTTTCAGTCGCTGGCAAGGTTTAACGAACTGCTCGCTGATGCTGAAGGCAGAGGGAAGCCCAGAGAGAATGACCCGAGGAACCAGCAGGATAGGAGAAGAGAGAGGAGGAGCAGCAGAAGCAGGGAAAGGGATAGCATGAGATATAAAAGGAAAAGCAGGAGCAGGGAGAGGGATGGAAACAAAAGCAGAAGTGAAAGTCAAGAAAGAGAAAGAAGCATAGGAGTGAGGAAGGAGAGAAATAGAAGCAGAAGCAGAGAGAGAAGAAATAGAAGCAGAAGCAGAGAGAGGAGAGATAGGAGTAAGGAGAGAGGGAGTAGAAGACACCAAGGTAGTAGAAGTAGTAGCAGTAGCAGCAGTAGTAGCAGCAGGGATTCAAGTAGAGGCAGCAGCAGGAACAGAAGCAAGCAGGGAAGCAGGAAGGAAGATTATCACTCCAGAGAAAACAGTTCCAAGTAAATGAAAAGAAAAATAATGTGTTACTGACCTCATATATTTAGAAAAAAAGTATTATATATGTGTATTGTACCTTACCACCGTACAGTCTATTATTTAACTTTAACTGTACATGGGTTTACTTTCAGACTTTCACACAAGCTCCTCAAGCCATCAGAGGAGCCGAGTAAGGGCAGCGCACTGTCTCTCAAGTTTCAGAAGCCGGGCGAGGAAGATAACAGAAGGTAAGTCCGTAGCATTGGCGGGGAGTGTGTACAAGGAAGGACAGTTGTTTATCTGTGTGTGTTAGGTATGTTACTTTTTATTTATTTATTTATCTATTAAAAGACAGCAATGTAGCTTCCTTACTCATCAGTTGTATTATGTTATCAGTTCATGTCTTCCCATCACTGATAGAAAATGTTGTTGAATGGTCAAAGATTTGTTTCATTCATCATCATCATCAATATTTGTAGCAAGCAGAAGCAGGGCTTGTCCAAGTAGAGTCTTGCATCACCTTGAACACTTCCTCTGCCCCACACAGGTCTGCCAGCCAGTCCACGCTGAGGGGTCCATCAGGTAGCAGCAGCAGCAGCAGTTACAGGTGGCAGAAGAAGGGTTACCAGCAGCCTGTGGTGAGGAAGGAGCAACGGGACAGAAGAAGAACACCATCACCTTCCTCCTCCTCCTCCTCTTCCAGCAGTTCAGAGGAGGTAAGGCTGAACTCCCTGCCCTGTATCCTCTCTGTCTAACCTTAACCTAACTCCTACCTAACCTAACCTTAACCTAATTGCCGTGACCAAAGATAGATTAATAAATAGAATAGTTATGAAAAATTAATTAAACAAAGCTTATTAATCAAACTTTCTTTGTTTCTTCCCTTACACATATACGCTTGCACCTTCAACAGGAGGCTATAAGTGAGCCAGCGAGGCCCACCACAACCACAGCAGGGCAGAGCGAGGCCCCTGATACCCCTGCCCCTGCCCCTGCCCAGCTTCCTGCCCCTGCCCCCCCCACGCCACTCACCGACAAGGAAATGAACGAACTCGCTGCCAAGATCATGAAGGCGGAGCTGGTGGGCAATGACGTAAGTATGAGAGTATGAGGATGAGTGAGAATATGAGAGTATGAGATTGAGTATGAGACTATGAGAGTGAGTAACCTAACCTTCCCTCCATGACCTTCCTTGTGTGTTACAGGACCAAGCCGCCAAGCTTAAGAAACGCTTGGATGCAGCCAGAGAGGTGCGGGCAGCTGGAGGCCGGGCGGGTCCAGGGGAGGCTAGTGGAACGAGGGAGGAGGAGGTGGTCGTCCTCACCCGCACTGACAGCCGAGGTGAGTTGGCTACACACACACACACACTCCATCCGTACTTGTAACCTTTGTGTACGGTTCTCTTTATATCTTTTTAGGAAGCAAATATTTTTCTCATCTTCTTCCTGAATTACCTGAATTAAAGGAGTATTATTAACTGATTCTTCCTGTGTGGTGTTACTAGGGGTGAGCCGGCCCGTGTTAGGTGCAGAGGCCGGCCCAGGGAAGAGGAGGGCCAAGGTGAAGACACACGGACAGGACGGGCAGAGGGCGAGGTACTTCCCAGATGACGACCAACACAACCTTAAGAATATGGTGAGGAAACGAGAGTGAGGAGGAGAATGATTTTTTATTTGCACGGTGATGAGACAAAAGGATAAAGATTGGATAAGCTCATTGCATTCACTAACTAAGGGATGTATGGATTAATGAGAGAGAAGGAAGAACTCAAACATTATTATGTCTTTATACACACCCGACAGCTTACATTTCCATCACATTTCCTTGTTCACCACAATACACGTACGTACAACCTTCATTCCAACACCACAGGGAGGGAATGAAATGACATGCATCCATTTATCCACAGTTTGAGAAGGAGTAGTGTATTAAGTATATATTTATAGTAACTTAATAAAGGCTTGTGTATTATAATCATCCACCTATCCACAGTTTGAGAAGGAGAAAGGAACCACAGCCGAGGACCAGAATTCTATGTTTGAGGAGGCCGCCATGAAGAACTCCGAGAGACTTAACGACGAGTATGACATTGACGACATGTTTATGAGCAAGGCAGCACTGAGGGACAATGCCGCCAAGCAAGCAGAGAAGGATAAGAAGAAGGCAATACAGGAGCACCAGCGGGCCGAGCGTTCCCTTGAGAGCTGTCACTGGTGCTTTGATAATAAGGAGATGCCGAAACACCTCATTGTGGCCCTGGGAACAAAGGTGAGGGTCAGGATGATGTGGAAAAAAGTTTACTGTGGCTTTAGTATATAAGTTTTATCATCATGTTATGCTTGCACAGTGCCACAATCTCACACACATCTACCACTGCTATCAACACTTCCTTTGCAGTGCTATAATCACACACACACGCACACACACACACACATACACATACACATCTTCTACCACTAGTAACAACATTGCTTCCTTTCCAGTGCTACGTGAGCCTGCCTTCCCACCAGTCCCTCACACCCGGCCACTGCTGCATCTCACCCATCCACCACATCAGTTGCTGCGTCCAAGCTGAGGAAGACCTGTGGGATGAAGTGCAGGTACGGCCTTGCACCTTAACCTTTGTTGAGTGTGTCTGAGGTTTTCATTTACATATAGTAGAGCATAATGTTGGGTTAGGTTAAGTTAGGTTTGTATTTATATATAGTAGAGCGTAATGTTGGTCTCGCTTCAGTAGAATTAGTTCATAATTGTCATGGATTAGCTGTTCTAGACTGACCGGGATTCATAGTAACACATAATCATTACTTAAGATTGAATTTGATCATTACAAAGAAAATTTTAAACTATACAACTAGCAGCCAACAGGTGATAAAGGCTGATTAAATATATACATGGAACCTGCCTTTCAAAATAAAAATAATGATGAAAATATCCTAACCTACTAATGATGATGATGACGATTATACATTCCAGAACTTCCGGAAATCCTTGGTTAAGATGTTTGCGTCCCGGGGCGAGGACTGCATCTTCTTTGAGACAGTTAAGAGGCTACGTCACTTCCCTCACATGGTGCTGCAGTGTGTGCCACTACCCAGGGAAACCGGAGACATGGCTCCTATATATTTCAAGGTAACACAAGGAGGATAAAAGAATGGCTGGTTAGGTTAGGTTAGGTTAGCCGTGCAAATAGAGGATAGTTCATAAAAGATTGAAAATATTGTCAGTATTTTTATATTGTTTATTTTCTATAACGATGTGCTGTGTTGTGTCGTGTCGTCTATAATTACAGGCTTCTATTTATTACCAATAGGAGTGTAGTGGGAAGCTATGATATGCAAAACAGAATTAATTATTTGACCATCACTTCCATCCATCCTTTGTGTGTTTAGAAAGCCATCATGGAGTGTGAGCGAGAGTGGGCGCAGAACAAGAAGCTGGTGGAGCTGAAGGGGCGGGACGTGCGGCGAGGTGTGCCTAAGGGTCTGCCCTACTTCTTTGTAGACTTTGCAATGGATGCCGGCTTTGCTCATGTTATTGAAGATGAACAGGACTTCCCCAATAATTTTGCTCAGGTAGGCATTTTACTACACACACACATACACATACACATACACACACACACACACACACATTTATCTATTCCATACAAGACTTAGATGTGTTTTTTTGTGTTCCATTATGAGCAACTTTTATTTTTTCTATAGTATGCCTTGTACTACATGGAAATTTACATGCCGTGAACCCAACAAATATAAGGCTTCTTTTTTCTTATCCTTCTTATTTTATTATTTGTTATTTTTATTGCTTATATCATGAATATCACCTCATATACGTACTTACATATGCAAAAATAGACTAGTTCCCCACTTCACAGCAGTCATATTGTACATTGTTGATGAAAACATAATCCTTTTTTTAATCTTTTTTAAAATCTCATAATCCTTTTCTAATCACGAGACATTGATGACAGACTTACAAACAAACACAACCTAACTTTCTGCAGGAAATCGTTGGAGGGATGCTGGACTTAGATTGTAACCTTTGGCGGAAACCTCGGCGGGAGAACTTTGACACCCAGCGTAGAAAGGTGATGGAGTTCAGTCGCTGGTACAAGGAGTTTGATCCCACACAAGAGGGCTGAAGGAAGAAGGAGACAGTAGGGAGGAAGGGTGTTAGAAGAGGAGACCTTATCTTACTTCAGCTTTTCATAATAAGGGTGAGTTAATTCTTAAGTTGGATGGTTTAATTCAGTAATAAATTGAAGGTACAAACTGAGCTCCCTGTGTTGCTGTGATGTCTTGTTCTGTTGTGGTTGTGGAGTAGTGGAATGCTAATTGGCATTAATAGTAAATACAGTTATTGAATTGTCGTTATGTTCAAGGCTCTGGTGTTATTTGAACCCATAAGACTGTGATTATACCATTTTCATCATTCATGTAATCATTTCAAGCTCTGGTGCAGTAATTCTAAAGCATCCTTGTGTTAAAAGAAACGAGGCGTCACTTAAAAAATCTAACCTGCGCTACTAACGGATAGAGGCTGACCATCTAACGCCTCCATTCAGCCTACCGACGCCACAGGTTAAGGATATTGAAAAAAAGAAATAAGGGATAATGTTGTGATGCAGCAAGTAACTCAGCCAGTCTTGTAAACCCGAGACACCTGTAACACACATCACAATCCCATCACCTGTGTTCTCATGCAGGAAATATCAGTTCATAACGAGTTGATTATTATTGATGATATTGGAAATTGCCTTCAAGAAGTAACACATGAGTAGATCGGGAAATACAGCTAATTTTACTACCCTGTGTGAGATGTATCGTATATTAAGTTTGTAATGCATTGTACGTCCGCTATTGATCACGAGGCATCTTGTTGAGAGGCTGAAGAGGAACACGTTAGTTAGCATTGATTTATATACGTTTAAGATTCTTCCATGAAATATTGTCGGCTTATAACATCATTGTAATTTATTAAGATTTCTGTTCTGAATTATTTTTATTTATTTATTCTTTTTTTATGGAGAGAGGAAGATAGATATTCCGTAAATATTTACGCATATAATTAAGTGACAGAAATTGTAATATATCTGTATATAAGTCCATAAGAAAGTAAAGGAAGTTATAATTACATCAACTTGTTTGTCTTATCAATCTATTAATTATAAGCGATATCGTATAAGTTTCAATCGCACACATAGAAAAACATATTCCAGTCTTAAGCAATTTCCCATAAAATTCACATCACATTATGTTCATTGGTATCACTGAAGGCTATAAAGAGACAAGGGATCAGACTAGTACACATTTATTTTAACACAAACAGTAGTCTTTAAATGCCTGCATTCCTATTGAAAAATACAAGGGATCAGAGTAGTGCATATTTATTTGAACACAAACAGTAGTCTTTGAATGCCTTCCTTCCTATTAGAAAAAAACAAGGGATCAGACTAGTACCTATTTATTTGAACATAAACAGTACTTTAAATACCTGCCTTCCTATTAAAAAAACAAGGGATCAGAGTAGTGCATATTTATTTGAACACAAACAGTAGTCTTTGAATGCCTTCCTTCCTATTAGAAAAAAACAAGGGATCAGACTAGTACCTATTTATTTAAACACAAACAGTAGTCTTTAAATGCCTGCCTTCCTATTAAAAGAACAAGGGATTAGACTATTACTTATTTATTTGAACACAGACATTAAGTAGTGTTTAGATGCGTGCCTTCCTGTTCACTTTGTCGTACACTTGAGGGAAGGCTCTCTCACACCTGAGCTCCTTCCTCATCCTGTCGTACAATGTGTGGTCAAACATCTCCCGGTACTCCTCCAAGGTCATGTAGGAGTCAGCGTACATCATCTGGAACCTGATCAGTAAAGGTGTTTAGTTAGTCATGAGGGTTGAGTCTGACTTTTTTTTTTCCCTAACCTATATTTGTTTGCCCTTGGCCGGTACCCTTTAAATGTAAAAAAAAGAAAGAAAAAAAAAACATTGATGAACTCCAAAATGAGTCTGATTACTAACTGAGCTCAAAAAACAGATTAAATGCATTTGTAGATTCTAAAGTATCTGATATCAGGACTATTTTATGTATACATGTATAGTGAAAATATTGAAAGGACATGTAGTGATGATCAAATGTTTTCAGTCCAGTAGTCATCTTGTATTTGTGTGTTAAATTATGAGGTTAACCACATGTCAGATGATGTGTGTGTGTGAGTATGGATTATAAGAGTAATGTAGGTGGAAAGTCGGAGGCTTAGCATGTATATTAAGGGAGAGGGAATTAAATGTATGGTGGAGGAGGTAAAGTATAGCATTTTAATAGTTCTGTCACCTATAGAGAATGATTGAAAGTGACACGACAAAGATATATTATAGAATAAAGTAGACATAATATAGGCAGGAAGATAACCAGTATAATAAAAGTTTCATTAATATCTCCTCTTCTTCCACAATACTCCACTCACCCCTTCACTTTCCTCACAAAGGCTTCCACCCTCCTTGTGGTTTCTTCGGGGTGGAAATTGTCAACCCCCGGAGTGCCGTATGTTCCAATGTCCACATAGAGAGCCTCCTTGTCCCCCACAGGCCGCAGCATGCCTGGGTTAGCCTCCACCTTGAAGGGACACAACCATATCGGGTATATCTGGAAGCAAGATAAAAAATGTTGATTCAGGTTTGTGTTGTAAATTATTTGTCTTGTAACATTGTTCAGGTATTTCACTTTTTCACATTAATTCTCCATTTGTCATCACCTTTAAGGGAAAACAAGCGTGTATAAACATTTACTTCCCTTATAATAAACTTTATAAAAAGGTTGATTCAGATTTGGGTTGTAAATTATTTGTCTTGTAACATTTTTGCATTAATTCTCCATTTTTCATCACCATTAAGTGCAAACAAACCTTTACTTGCCTTATAATACACTTTTCCTTACCATGACCTCCTTGTGGAACACCTCCAGAGCCTCCTTCATGTTAGCTAAGGGCACCAACATATCCTGGATGAAGTGGTTCTTCTCGTACAGCTCCTTCACTGCCTTGCCCTGCGTCAGCTTCAGCAGCGATACTTTGGGAGGCACCAACCACCCCAGCAGGTAACGGAACACCACATTGTTGCCAAAGGAAATGATGTCCTGCAAGGTGGAGTCAGAGGTGGAGTGAGGAAAGGGTGAAGACTCAACATTTACGTCACGCCCAAAGCATAACTTCAATTGGTCCATAATATTCTACACACTTATTATTGACAGTTTGTTATTCTCTGCTCAGTTTTCTGTCTTCCCTTTCTGCTTTAGTATATGGTGGACCAATAACCTTGATAAAGATCATATAATTAAAGTATAATAATGCTTATAGCTTAATTAATCTCACTTTAAATTTTAGTTCTTTCTTCATTCAATCTTTCTCTTTTTATATCACACTTTTACCTAAGCACATGATACAAGATTTCTGATCAGGATTTATAGAAGAAAATCATGTAATGTAAAGGAGTGAGGCTAAGGGTTTATTTATACCTGTATTTCCCAGAAGATGGAGCGAGTGTGTCTGTGGTAGTAGTCTCGGATGGGAATGTACTCCACCCCACCGTCTCCTTTTTTCAAGTAGGACTTCACATGCTTGAAGAACCAAGGCTTGAACCACCGCCCAACCTCATTCAGCTAGAAGGGAAACAGAACCTTATTACTTAGATGTGTAGGTTATTTATTAATTTGTTTAGTAACCTCACTAGAGTTAAAAGTTTGTTTGATGGAAGTTAAATGAGAGTTCATCCAGTTGGACAGTTAATAAGCAGCGTATTGTGATTTATATGGTGGTGTTATAAATCTTTGAGCTATAGAGGCCAAGGAATACAGTAGGGAAGGATGACAACAGGGACTAAGGTACACTAATAGTAATCAGGGAACATTAGTAAAAGTCAAGGGTTATAATGAGTAATAAAAAATATGAATGTATTAGTATGAAGACCAAAACAAAAATGGATTACCAAAGAACACCGCAGGATCAAGGGGAAAAAAACACGTAGAAAACAATGCAAATAATGTTAGGGGTTTTTTTTTATGTATTTTTTTATGTATTGTTAGATAACTGAAATGAAAACTATATGTAAGTGTTGATAGTTACCTTGCCATGCTCAGCTGTGCTGCACATGTTAGCCGTCATCACCACCCCGGAGTGCAAGGAGTACATAAGCCCTTCCACAAACTGGTTCCCTTCCGTCCGCTGTATCTCTGCCGTAAAGGTGTTGACGAGGTTCTCCAAAGAGTGACACGGCTTGTACTCCACCTTGACGAACCTGCACACACACACACACACACACACACACACACACACACACACACACACACACACACACAGGGAATTGTTTAGTAAGCCACATGTAACTATAATATATTCTTAATTCACAAGCAAGAAGTGGATAGATTTTCATGGCCAAATACATAGATTAATTATTATTATTTAATACTACTTTGCCACCTTTCACTACTCCTTTGATGTTATAGGTAAAGGTTGAAGTTATTATTATTATTATTATCATTACTTTTAAATTCCTGTAATCAGCTGTAGTGACTTCCATGAAATTTAGTCTCCCTTAAAAATGCTATCCCTGTTATAAATGTTGAGATCTATTGAATGAGTTTCCCCCAAATCCACTCTGCCTGCCTCCCATAGCTGTAGTCTTCTTATTCTTGTTTCATTTTTGTATTTATTTTTTATTTATTTATTTGTTTATTTTTATTACCAGACCCTTTAGAGAGGAAAATATATGTCTGCCTTTGAACCCTTGTTGTATGAGTGCCTTGCCTTTCTGCTTGTATAATCTTAATCTCCACAGCCGTCAGGAACCCCAGAGTGCCATAGGACCAGGGAACAGAGTAGAAAAGGTCTTGGTTTTCATCCTGCAATTAATCATGTGTATAGATCCATCAATTACTTTCTCATTTCACTATATTAAGATGGTAGACTCAGTAGTATGTAAAGATCATACCTCATACTTATAACACACTAGTTCAACATGAAGTCTCACCTTTGAACAGATCACCAAGGAGCCGTCAGCCAGGACCAGCTCGTAGGAGAGACAGATATGCTGGAAGAGACCGTGCTTGTGGGAGGAGGTCTCTATCCCTGTGCCCATAACCAGTCCTCCTGTAGATAGAAAACAACACAACCTCAGTGATCAAGGCAGAGGTAAGAACATTTGTTTTTTATGTAACTAAGAGAGAATAAATGATGAAGTTGATGGAATAGACTGACAAAGAAGATAGATATGAAGTAGCTATTTTTTTTATCCAGAGAAATAGTAGGTAAAATAATGAAGTATAGATGAAACTAAGTGATAGATGTTCTGTGTAGTATTTATCTTGCATAATGGATGATTCATAAGGTTGTGTGTCGTACCAATAGTGAGGTCATCCATCTCCGGCACTACAGGGATGGTCCAGCCCAGCTCAACCAGGGTGTGGGTCAGCTGCCCCATAGTCACCAGCGGCTCACACCACACCGTCTGTCAACCCCATCACAGGTATGTTAAAACTCACTCGTATAGACTCATTGTATAACTGATATAATTCTCTGTTGAGTAACCTTAATGTCATATACTACATTTGTAATAGGATTGTTACTATTAATAAGTCTATGTATTATGACTTCATTTTACTCCCTACAATAAATGAAAGGAAGTTTTGGCATAGCAATCCAGCCTTCCTTTTATCCCTTCAACTAGACAAGTATAGTAGAGTATAATCTTGCAAATACATTTCCCAAAACTTGAATATTCATTACACTTCCCACATTACTATAATTACTATTGTTTTAACAGCTTAGTATATATATTATTATTAAACTTTGTCTGTTCATGTTGCCTAGCTATGCCTTTGGGTGAAACAAAGTCATCATTATTATTATTATTATTGTCATCATTATTATTATTATTATAGGATATTATTGCAGGTAAATTATTGAAATGGATAATTTTAGCATAGACTGATGCACAAACCCCTTTTTTGGTGTCAATCCTCAGCACGTCCACTAGATTGATGGCTACCCCGTGGCAGGTCTTCTTGTAAGCCCCTTCCCTGAAGCTCATGGTCTGCCACCCCGGCCTGGCTGTGCACATAGGAGTCTCACCACCCCATGCTTGCACCTAAGGGGGAGTGCTTCATTAGACACACACACACACACGCACACACGCACACACACGCATTCACACATTCCTCTCACTACACCTACATTCATCTACATATATTTGCATTCTCTCTCTCTCTCTCTCTCTCTCTCTCTCTCTCTCTCTCTCTCTCTCTCTCTCTCTCTCTCTCTCTCTCTCTCTCTCTCTCTCTCTCTCTCTCTCTCTCTCTCATTGTGCTTTGACATTGAAGGTGACATCAATGCATTGTTCTGTCTGGTTGAGCCACACTCACACACACACACACACACATACACATACACATACACACAGACAGTACGTGTTAGCAAGCTTTCACCCACGTGAATATCAACATCAAGGTATAGTACACCACCTCCATCCTACACAAAGCTCTTCATACCCTTTACAATCTTTATAGTATATTTTAACGTAAGATCATTGTAGAACTGTATAGTACGTACTTCATGTAGTGGGTAGTATTAACATTGTATCTTAGCTTCTTATGTAGTTAATAAGAACCTTTTTTTTTATTATATAATGAAGTACTTTGTAGTTTGTAAATCATTTGAACTTCTCTTTTGAACTAACAGTGGTAGTATATTAGTATGTTGACAATATGCCATCCACCAATATACAATGATAATGAAGGCAGGCGGTGGTAGTAGTAGTGTGGTGGTAGTGTGTCGACAATATGCCATCCACCAACAGACAAAACTAATGAAGGCTGGCAGTGTTATATTTTCATGGGATTCTATACTCTAATCTTTGAGTCAAGTTATGAAACCAAACACATAACAATTATTATTTTTTGTCATTTTCTCATTCGAAGCGTGTTAAAAGTTACGATTTGTTTGTTATTAATATTCATAATTTTGTGTAAGAGCATTATTAAGACCTAAACATTGCAGGGTCATAAATACCTTTGTATTCTTATATTCGCATTACGTAATATGAGTTCAGAAATGCAACATCGTACAACCTTTTTTTTTTATGTCTAGTTCTTGAAAAATAATATCCGAGAACTCACAGCAATCAATCCTGTCACTCGGTATGCGACCCTCACACGCCCTTCTAAACATCATAACTCTATACTCTATAATTAACCCTTGCATCATCATTTAGGCACTCAGCATCCCCTCTCACCCCATAATAATAAAAATCCTTACAGTGCCCTCATAAATAAATCTTCCCGCTGTTCGTATAATTTTGCTCCACTACCATTGAATATTTTGACTGCTGTGAAACGGGACCGTGTCTGTTATCTCCTGGTGCTCTCTCGTCCCCTCGCGTATGATAATGTACAGCTGTATGCATGTAATGATACGCTATTATAGGAAGCGAAGTACTGAGCTTTTAAATGAACATCCTACTAGGCTTAAACAAACACACACACACACACACACACAAATACACACATACACGTACACACACCCTTACCTGCCGTTGTACGTAAGCCACTTTCTTGTCATGTTGATCAGGCGCGGAGCTGAACTTAAACACGATCCATGAGCGAGTGTAGAAGTAGATGTCATAGAAGAAGGAGGCGGGAAGCAGGAAGAAGATGACGATTACCCATCTGAAAGGAAGGAGGATACAGTGAATTATTAATAGTTATCCATCCATTCATTCGTCCGTCTCTATCCGTCCATTCATCCATTCACCGCGTTCCTCCCTCCACCCGCCCTGGAAATAACTCGTCCAGTCCTATAACTTCATGTGTCATTCACAGGAGTAAAGACATTGATTCACATATAATAGATGTAGTGATGGTAATGTGTGCGGGGGATTTGTCATTTATTGTTAGTCAAGCATTCACGAAAAAAAAGTATAGTACAATGAAATTAGAAAAAAATGTTTTGTAAAAGGTGTCGGTCAAGTAAGATATGATATAATATTGAAGTTTATTTATTAGTCTATCATCGGTACAAAAGGGATTTAAAAGTGCACGTCTCCGTTTTTTTCTGCCTGTCGTTAATAAAAAAAAAGTGACTTGAAGAGACAGCTAGGAGGGTAGGGCACAATATATTTCCAACAGACGAGAGTAAAATTAGACCTTTTCATTCTGACCTTAATTTTGTCTTGTTATTTTATTTACTCCATCCTGTTCTCTGCATGCACGCTACCTCGCTCGTACATTCATCTAGTTTCATTTAACATAATTTCTGCGTAAAAAGCTCTTATTGTCTTGGTTATTGCACAGCCTGAACGATAATATGAACCCAGCAGAGGCACACACAGGGACAGATAGTGTTGGGAAAACCTTTAACATATCTGAAATCATTGTTCATTTAACCCTACGGTAGCGATATTTAGGTGGGGTTGAGTTTATCATTATGTTATCGTATGAAAGGTTATATATAGCACTTGTATAACGTGATAATATGAAGGAGATAATGGTGTGATGTGTGGTGATTGATGCAACACTTAAATGACTGGGAAATTAAAACCACGAGACATTTAAGGTGGAGTGAGCCAGCTGCTTCAAACAAGAATGCGAATGCTTCAAGTCCTCTATTAGATCATAATGTGTTTATTAATCCTATGTTATGGCCTTGACTTCGGTGAGATTGGATTAAAAATGAGATTTGCTGTATTGACGAGCACTTGAAGGGTTACTGACGGCGGCTGGCTGGGCTGGGCCGAGCTGTCAACGCAGATTTAACTTGCATGTCCGTGGCCTTACGTAATCACCTTGCAGCAGGCGAGGGGAAGGAGACGTGCACGAATAATGAAAGTAAGAGTCGAACACGATCAATAGTGAAGGACATGTAGGATAGCCTAGCCTAGCCTATTCCCTGCTGCAGTGGGTGGATATGGCTCCTAATCATGCATATCCCTTCTCTGGCTTCCTCCGTGACCTTCATTATGTTATTTTGTATTAGTAGTGAAAATTCATACTTGATTCCAGGATAAAGTGAGGACAAAAATATACAATATATTAGTATGGAACTTCCAGATTAATTCAAATTCCTTCTGGCCCCAGATTTTACACCTTGCCTTGTAGACTTACCTGTAGTGAAGTAGTATATACTCGAGCCAACCCGAGGAGGAGGAGGACGGCGAGGTCGAGGAGGTGGTGATGGTGGAGGAGGGCATGGTTTCTCTAGCTGTCACCGCCGCTACACTGTCTGCCCCACGTTGCCCCCCCAAGCAATCCCGTCACCCCACCAGCGTCTCACACCACTCTAGAGAAAGAGATGCCGGTGTGGTGTATAGTGGAGTTGCCAGCTAGCTGCCAGTGTACCAGCAACCTAATAATCCGTCTTGATCCATTGAAACAGACAGCGGGGAGTGATAACATCTTGTTGTTCCCTTCCTCTCGTACTGCTTGCGTGTTGATCATCCAAACAAAGTAATGTTACCTTACAATAGTGTTTAGTTAGAGGTAGAGTTTAGTGTGATGATATAACGAAGTAGAGGTATTACGTATAAGTGATAACACGTATACGGGCTAGCTTCTTAAGGGTTTGCATATTGTGAAGATGTTTTCAGAATAACGATTAGGGAGGAAGATTTTTAACACTCTACTTCCAACCCCGGCAGAAAGGACCTTAGACAGACAGCCAGCGTACGTCATGACTGCCGTGGCTCGTGACCTTGAGGATCTCGTGGAGGAGTGTCCTGCCGACTCGGTGTGTATCAGGGACGTTGTGTAAGTGATAAATTGGCGGTGCTCGACCTCGATCCAACGTGTTCATGCTGCCACTGTGTGCTGATTGTGCTGATTGTTGTCTGGCAGAGCGCGGGATGGCATTGACCTTTTGTGTGTGTGTGTGTTTGTAGGTGGGTGGATGGTTGGGTGTGACGAGAGAGAGAGAGAGAGAGAGGGGGGGGGGAGGGGGAGTGTTTGCAGCCAATAAAGATAAATTGCTTAGGTATTCCAATGTTGCTATTATGAGTAGGGTGCTTCGGCGTACTTTATGTCTATAAATAGCTAAAGTAATCCAAGTCATGCTGAGCTGTGCTGGTGCCTTGATCCCCCCCCCCTCCCCACACTACTCCCGTTCAGCATTCCTTGAAGCAAATTCGTGCGTTGTAAATAAGAAAAACTGTTCCTGCTTCTTCCTTGGGGTACGTTCCCTTTCCAAAGATATTTTTATTCCTCGTCTTGAGGGATCATATTACCCTTCTTGGGAACGCCACTATATCCTCATGGGTTCAACTGGGTTGTACCGTCCTTCCTGAACGAGCTTATGTTCTTACAGCGCATCTCATTTTCCCGAGGGTGCCTTTCTTTTCCATATGGCGCTTGTAGTTCCACAAGGGCGCCTCTGTTTCTGATAACTCCATTTCCTAATTCGAGACATCTCATTTCCTAAGGATGCCTCTATTCCGGAGAGTTTATTACCTTCCCAGAGAGCGCATTCCCTTTTCGAGGGTATTTTTCCCTTTCCATGAGTGCTTATCCTTTCGCAAGTGCGACTCCCTCTTTACCGGAGTATCTCTGCCTTTTCGAGAGATACTCCTTTGTTCTTGAAGGTGCTTCCCTTTCTCTGAGGGCGCCGCTGTGCTCCCCTAAACACAATTTTCCAAAGGCAGTTCCTCTGCATACACAGTGGTGATGGATAAGGGTAGCTACAAGTAGATGATAGGTAAACTTACCTTCACTTTCACTAAACGTAAGTGAATATAAAACCAGGAGTCGTGCACCTCAATATTTGGTTCTCTTAACATGTTCTTGGTAACATTTGGTGTGTTCGTTGCAGAGTGAAGTAGGCCGGGCAGGGGTGTGTCAAGGATGTCCTGGGAAGGATCTTTGCCTGTCTCAAGGTAAGTGCTTAGCATACATTTATTGATTGAAATAATCACTCCTCACCTGCAATTTGCTTAGTTGCCATTAAGTAGCAAAAATATGTTCATGTAACATGGAGTTTTTGGTATGATGCTGAAAATAATTAAAATAGTTAAATTATTGTGTGAACACAGTGCAGAGGAAGAGTACACTTAACATAAATTGTGCACATAATCAACATTAACTAGAATTGTAGTTATAACCAGACTGTTCATTAATTGTTATCTGTGTGTTGTGTTGTGTGTTGCAGGCAGCCAAGCAGACCCAGATCAGCAGGTGATTGACACCAGACTGACTGCCATCAAGCATAAGGTGTTGGTGTTGTCTGGCAAGGGAGGTGTAGGTGAGACACACTCACTTGATGTCCTCTATACTTGGGATATATAATGTACAGTGAATCTTACCATATATTTACTGTATATTGTTTTTTTTGTTTTTTTCCCCAGGCAAGTCAACGATGGCTGTGTTGTTGGCCCAGATGCTGGCAGGGGAAGGGCAGCGTGTGGGGCTCCTGGATGTGGATGTGTGTGGGCCCAGCATCCCACACCTACTGGGAGTGGAAGACCAGCCTGTATTGGACTCACAGTGGGGGTGGCAGCCTGTGGTGTGAGTTTTTTGCCTCAAGAAAGTGTGTCTTGTGTTCCTTGTGTATATTTGGAAGTTGTAGTTGATTACATTTTGTTCCATTTAACAACATATTCCTTAACACATAGAGAGCATACTACTGTCATCTTCATATCATCATATTTTGTCATTGAGATATTCATGATTGTAAGAATTCAAGTTTTAACATTATATGATATGAAAATGACTTTTTAATAAGAAAACACATTATATATTACTTACTGCTGTACATACCTTCACCCAGATCACCTCTCGGGAAAATCAAGGCTCTATCGGTGGGTTCACTGCTGAGTAGCCAGTCCCAAGCTGTAGTGTGGAAGGGTCCCCGCAAGACAGCACTCATCAGGCGTATGATTAAGGTGTGTAGCAGAAGGCATTACGGCTAACTATCCTTGACACTCTTATTCTTTTTCATATATTGTAAAATCTCTTGGGGTAATGTTTCGTAGATTTATGCTGATGATTTTTCTGATGGATGTTATTGTGATTTGGAAAGTAAAGTAAAGGAGAATTTAGTTCAGACTATGTGAATAAGAAGAGCTGGTGCTATGAAGTGATATTTCCTCCTTAGCCTTTGAATCTGTGCTAGATACAAATTTCTCAACCCAGGACACAGACCAACTGTTACATTCTACCCACTAGTAACTCCTGACTAGACTTTCCCAGAGTTCACAGGAATAAAGTGTCCCCTTGTGGTGTTCCCTTGTGCAGGACACTCTTTGGGGCCGCCTGGACACTCTGGTGGTGGACACTCCTCCCGGCACTAGTGATGAACACCTCACCATTGTCCGCTTACTGGCAACGACTCGGCCCAGCGGCGCCATAGTGCTCACATCCCCCCAGCGGCTGGCAGCAGGTGTGTTCAGTGTTGACGGGATGTTAAAGACAAGAGAGTGTGTAGTGGCAGCAAAGACTTGAGGCAGACACTCGTTATATATTGAAATGGTCCTTCAAGTTGTAGAATGTTGAGAAAACCTGCACCACATCCATGCTGAGTTACAAGTACTGTTTGCTGTTTTCACAACTGTAAATCATTGCTCATTGCTACTGTACCTTCACAAACCCTTCTCAGCTGGAGTGGTCTGCAGCTGCTACTCTATGAACTCTCTATCTTGGTTAATGGGGAATAGGCTTATTGGCAGGGAGTTCTCATGATTAGTATTTCTTTTTTTAAATATTGTTGTTACTCTGTAAGAAAACTCATTCATTACATGACAATACATTATTCAAGTTTCTTACTCTACATTTTTTCAGGTGTGGTGAGCCGGGAGATCAGGTTCTGTCAGAAGATGAACATTCCCGTCTTGGGAATCATTGAGAACATGTCTGGCTTCTGTTGTCCTTGCTGTTCAGTGAGTTCAATGTATTGCTGTGTAAAGACATGTATGTTCTTATGCTTAATTTATTTATTTATTTATTCATCAAGGCTTATGTGTACTGTTTGGTTGTATGGATGTGGTGATATTACAGCTTGTTGAGGAGCGGGTGGATGCTGTCTTACTGATTTATAATAAACAGACTCAGTCAGCAGGTAGTTAGTGCACAGATGATAGGGAGTTTTAAAAGAAGACTAGACGACTTTATGGATGGGGATGAGAGGTGGTTGTAGGTAATAATGGAGTATTGGAGTAACAGGAACTACCACGTGTACACTCCCCCGGGCCTTTTGTAGCTTCCTTATATTCTTATGTTCTTATGATTTTTATCCTGACCTTAACCTTAGTTTTATGCACATTTACCCTCAGGTCTTTGGATTCCATGCCTTATCCCCATCTTCTGAGCTTACCTTCTACTTCAACCTCACTCTCAATAATCAATACATAATAATGTGTATACCACACCTCCATTGGAAGTCCTTCCTTAAACCCACAATACAAAGCTTTATTAACCATAGTGAACATGTAACTATTGACTTGAAAGGCAGATTCCATGTTTATATGAGTGACACTTTATCATTATAAGTTCCAAATTATCTTTCAATTTTTATTTATTTAAATTTTTGTTTAATGCTTTAATCTTTTTCATTGTCAGGAGGTGAGTGAGGTGTTCCCTGGAGGGGCGGGAGCACATTTGTCTGAGAAGTACAAGGTGCCCCTGCTTGGTGCCTTGCCCTTGGATCTGGGTCTGGCCGAGGCTGGGGTGAGCTCAGAGTGGAGAGACTCCCCGGTGGCTGAGGCAGTAAGGGAGGTGGTGGCAAGGATTAAAGAAAAGTTATAGTTTGAAGGAAGCAGTTTACCATTCCATGAGGTGTGGCCAGTTATGAAGGTACAAAGAAACTTGGTTCATTAAAAAAGAAAGTTTATATATTGATCAATTTTGAATGTTAGGACTATGTAGTTAGTAGTGTGTAGTTAGACTGTCTCATACAACTAACAGGGAATACGGTGGTAGTATAGTATTGTTGTAACATCCACCACAGGGAAATGTAGTTACATTAGATACTTCTAACTAATGTATTGTTCATCTTTTTGGTAAGCATTGAGTCATGCATGTAATTTAGATTCTCATTGCTGCATCTAATTATAGTAAATTAGTAATGATAGAAATACCAATGTTTATATACATAACAAATTAACTTAAGGATAAATATATTTTTTTAATAAACATAAGTAATTAGCAACCCTCTACCCACATCATACTGTAATAGGTCAACATTACTTTCATTGCATGCACAGGAAAAGGATGTTTGTATAATAACGGAAAGGTAATATATTTTTAAGAAAACTATCATTGGATTTTAGATTAAATTCCTAAGGACAGTAATAAACAAATCTTGTATAAACTTTTTTATTACCTGTTCCGTCTTTCCCCTCCTTCAATTAAAATTTACATCAATAGTTTACATCTAAAATTATTATATAAGTTGCATATATACAGTAAATTATACACATATGTAATAGTCTGAAATTTTCTACTGCATCTAACAAACAAAATCTGGATTGCCACAAGACATGCTAACTTATTCAGACGAGAACAAAGTTATTCTACATTTAATTTAAGGTAATGTCAAAATTCATAGTTTGTCAGCATGAAAATATATGAAGTAGAAATGATCCCTTGATTCAATACTTAGTTGGAAGACTATCGGAGATGTGGCAATATAATTTAAAAAGTTAAAATAAGGTTGAGTGAGTGAGTGGCAGTGGATGTAATACTATTATTATTGTCAGTATTCGTCACAAAGCAGCTACAAATTTCACTCCAGAGAAAGATAACAAGATACCCATATTCAAAAAGATAACCTCACACTTCTCGTCACATGATTATCGGGTTTATTGGCAGTGGTTACTATATTCCCTGAGCACGTTGACACAGAACCATTGTGCCTCGGCTAGTTGGCCTTAAAGCTACGTAACAGTGTGCTAGTACCCCAGCACACCTTCAATAGATGTGCTGGTAAATCTCTTGTATCGGTGTTCTTTTAAACCAGTGTGAGATGAGGTGGAAGGCGATGGCTCCCGGGGGTGGCACAAACAGCTCCCCCGACGGGTTCCCTCGCAGCCTCAGGTGAGGGTTGGCATCAATCCGGGCCAAGGCTGTTCCCACTTCTTCCCGGGAAAACCATTGGGCATCCTGTAGCTCACTCTTGTCTATGTCGAGCTGCAATAGGATTACATTTCAAAGATTACATGACAATAGTTATTCATGATTCTATTTATATTCTAAGTATGCTGAATATTTATCATTGCATCTGCCTGTCTGTCTGTCTTACCGCTTGTTTCTCCACCTCAGCGAAGCACCCAGTCATGAGGGAGCCAGGGAAGGGCCAGTGTTGGGAGGCGATGTACCTCACCTTGGACACCTCTATCCCCACCTCTTCAGCCACCTCCCTACGTACTGTCTCCTCCAAACTCTCTCCTGGAAGACATAAAACAAGGTAATCTTTATTCTTTTACATCTGGTTCCTCTATAATCCTTTAGTTCTAGCAGCAAATATAAATCTCCCAGTGAGAGCCAAGGGTCATGCAGCTGCCTTACTTACTTACCTACATCTGAGAAGCCGGCAACGCATGAGTACATTCCTTGAGGGTGGCGTGGCTGCCGTACCAAGACAATGTCCTGATGCTCTGGGTTAGTCACGAGCACGATGCCGACCGGGGCTGAGCTTGGGTAGTGGGTCATGTGACAGCTCGTACACTTGCGGGAGTAACCTGGCGTGGACACAGGAGGTCAAGGAGCAGCTGGTGTGTACAGGTGGAGGGGAAGGCAAAATAGAGTTACCAATGTTGTTTGCTATCAAGTTTTAGTGCAGTCAATTTAAATGTTGTTTGTGTACAGTGTTATTATTCAGTTCTATGGATTCATGAAATACTGTACTCATTGATGATGATGATGATGATGATGCCTTGATTCAGAGTCAAGCTGTAATTCATCAACACATCTAATGGTGGTAGTAAGGTTGGAGTTCCACATACAACAGAGCAGCCACTCACCTGCAGCATTTCTGTTGGTTGGGGCGCCACACTTGCCACAGAACACATTATTTTTGTTCCACATGAGGACACAGTTAGCCCGGGAGAGTACATGAGCCTCCTGCCAGCTCACCATGAACAGACCCATCCGTAGGTCTGTGAAGATGCCTCCCGTCTCGTCCTCCAGCTTCTCCTTTGTGTTTGAAGGCATCGAACCAACCTAAGACAAAAGAAATTGTGATTTTTTAAAGGTCTTTTATAATTATTCTTAAAAATGAATTATTTACTTCAATTATACTGGATACAATGTGTGTATGAAAGCTTATATTAACATTTGTGAGTAAGCAATCAATGAAAGTAAAAATTTGATATAGGAATCACTAGTTTTCTTCTAGTATTCAGTGATAGCAGCCATATCTCATAGGCTTACGTTACAGTAACAGTCTGCTCAGCAGGAAGAACATATCTTGTATAATGGATATTTTGTGTTGTGCAAAAAGATGCATAAGTTTTACCTGCACACTGTACCTTGGCTCGCCTTCCTCCGAGACATCCAGCAGCACATACGAACTTAACAACTCCGGGTAAATCTTGTTCAGCTCTGAAACATAAACACACTCTCACATTATCATATCACTGTGACAACATTATAAGTCAGTCATGGGATAAATAAATAAAATGAGAACTTGATCTGTAGAAGAGCTACAATACAGTGCAATACTTGATCATCCCATTAGTGTGATGATGCAGTGCTATAGAGAGTTGCAGTGTGAGTTTGCACCTTGGAAAGTGAGCCACACAATGGTCTGGTCAGTGTTGGCCTTGTCTACACGCAGCAGAGGCTTGCCGTTGTGGTACAAGAGAAACTTGCCGTCAGGGATGAAGGAGGTACACAGTGTTTCATGAACCTTGAGTTGCTGTGAAAGGAAAGTTCTCTTGATGAAAACATTCCCTTTTGTCAATGAATCCACCATGATCTATGACTGACTGGATGTGAAGAAAAAGTGAAGCAATCTAAGGAAAGGTTACCAAGGCATTTGATGACCTTTTCAAAACCCAACACCTTATTAACCTTCTTCCACTATGTATACCATGCAAATGGCTGGTGTTTTAGTTATATATTTTTTTATACACCTACCTGATCATGAACTGTAACCTTAGGAATTTAGTATTAATATCTTTATTTATATACCAAGCTGATATCCCCTTTAAAAGTGGGTTAGAAGAGACTACATGTCTGCATAGGATTTGGAGAGAATTTAACCTCCCCTTCCCCTCTACACCTTGTAAGGATACATAGGAGGTATTCCCCATCCCCAGCCCTCTTACTCTGTCCCTGTAAGTCGCCTTTATGAGACACAGGTACTATGGAGTCTTCTAACATAGTCACTGATGTGCGGTCAGGCTGGGTCACCCTACCACTCAATAGGATTTACATGCAATTAAGATTAAATTGAATGCCAATATTGCAGTGATCATTTATTTAGGTAGTAACTACTTTACTGTAATGTTACCGTCATAACCGCTTATACCAAACTTAGAAATGGTATGTGCTTTTCTTTCCTTCCCGTGTGAAGAACATAAAATATATTAATTATTATCATATTTGATGAGACATACAAATATTTTCCACCAAACTACTTTTACATTCTTCTATCCTTCCTTCTTGTTTAGAGCAGTGGAAGGCAGTACAGTATTTCCTTGTTTCACTATCATTTAATACATTACAACAAAACAGTATAATTAAATCCATAACACATATTCAAGGAATTGTCTTTAGAATATGTTATCTTGCATAACATATTTGTTTTTAATAAGTTTTCAATTTTTTCAGTTTGTTCAGTATTGGTTCTGTAAATTTTTCTCTATTTTTCCTGTGTTTATGAAATAGTCTAACAAAAATATTATAGGTTTTCGATCTCATTGTTGCATAATTTGAAACACCATAATTAACCTTTTATAAGCCCACCATCATTACTAATACACCCATAATGATAGTTTTACACCACACATTATCTATCATAGTCCCCCTCTTAACACCTAAGATTCAACCCCAATAAGCCCGTCAGTAACACTAATATTAATCACCACCTTGCACCTGGCTTACCTAACTAACGAAACACACGTGTGATCTAGTTACCTGAGCACCAATTAACACTTATTAATTACCTGTAAGAATCGTACTCTCTCCACGTAGGTGATATTCCGGTGTTGTAGCCTTGTTGACAGCCTCAGTGGGGGAGCAAGGCGGCGTAATAAAGGTAATATGGACATGACTGTGTGTGTGGGTTGTGTTGAGACTGCAGACCACACCAAGTACACACACACATACACAGGGGAGGAGGGCAGTGGTCTCTAGGGGGGCGTGGTGGGGGGCGCAGTTGGGTTACCTTAGAACATCAGTGAAGCTTTAATTTGATGTCCCTATAGTATTGGGTGTTATAACCATTGCTAAGGATAGGTTACTGTTGTATTATAATGATGTTGGATTCTACTACTCATGTACTCTTTGATCACAGGTATTTGTTGCTAAGGAAACGATGCAATGTGGGAAGCATCGTTAGTTATGTAGAAATATTTTGCTCCTCACACCATACATCTTGCCATGGCATCGGTTTGAACCGGTTTAGTATGTGCTTTTTGTGGTGAAGGCTTATAGGGTAAGGGTAGGCCTATATGTGGTTAGGGTTAGGCTGTGTACTTTCATTTGATTGTATTTTAGTTCACTGCCGATAATGCGTAAGAAAGACAGGTATAGTTGTAATATGTGGTAGTTGCAGGTTTTTATTATCGTAGAAATATGCATCTAGGAATAAAACTCATACATAGATATATTTGATGGGTACATAAAAGATTTTTCATGTAGTAACACTAGATAGGTGTCAAATGCCCGTTTTAAGTCAGTCTCCCTTGCAATTAAGTACAGTTGCTGTCTCTTTAGTTGTATGTATTTTTCCTCCTCCTCCTTCGCTTCCATTATTTATAAGAATATTAAATGAAAATAATAATGATAAAGAATAATAGTTACAAACACAAAAGATATATAATCATTTCTATTATTATTTTGTTTTCCAGAGAGAGAGAGAGAGAGAGAGAGAGAGAGTAGTTGCTATCGTGCCCCTTTGAAAAAGGGACACACGGGCTAGCTATGAGCCCGTCATGAGAGAGAGAGAGTTTGAATAAATGCATTACCTCCCTTTTCTTTGATATAATTTTATTGCATAATGAAAGTTACGTCAAAATAATTTCTCATTTCTACTTTATTTTCCTTTTGGTGGGCTGATAGGCTGACGAATCGGCAAATATCGACAAAAATACCGGTATACCGAAGGGCTTCTAATGCCTTTAATACCGGTAATACCACCCCGAAAATACTGGTATGTCGGTATACCAGATAGGTGCACACACCTGTGTGTGAATTAAGGTACTAGAGTGGATTAGGGGATGGCTTACTAGTAGGGAACAGAGGTTACATATTAACTGCTAGTATTATCATTATAGTTATTGGACATTACTTTTGGGTAATCTTGAATAATATGAGGCCCGCTCCAATTCCACACTTCATTATCGATTAAAAAAAAATATATAACATTTCCTAACCTAACTTAATCAGGTCAGGTTCGGTTAGATTAAAGTTTGATAAATGCATTAATAGATCACTCTGTTGTCCTCCTTTTTACCCAGCTGGAGACGTGTTCTGCTGTGAAGGCGAGGAAGGCCACACCACCCCCCACCAGCAGCATGTAGAAGGCTCCTTGGAGGTGACGCAGACCCAGGACTTGCCGATGACCCTCACTCTGCTTGCCACACATCACACATCAGCCACAGACAGGAGATATATTCATGTATTAATCATAACTAATGGTAAACAACGTCATATGTATATAAGTGTAAAAGACTTCCTTCCCCCCAACATTATCTAGTCATCTCTTTTGGCAGCCCACCTATTCCAGGCCACCCCAGCAAAACTCATCAAAGAACAGCTGAATACAAAGGAATGCATATGTACCGTGTTCCCTAGACCATCGCCTTGGTCATCCTCCTGCTGTCGCTGTTCTCGTCTGCTCCTGGCCAGGGAAATCTGAAAGAGCTCCCTCAGCCAATGGTTAATGAGGCCAGCCTCTCCCAGCCACCCGATGACTCGATCCAGCGGCCCGAGGAAGGGCACATTTTTCCTGTAGAAAGTATAAGTACCGAGCCTATTTGTCATCCCATGTGCATAATTAATCTAGTTGTATCAATTGTTCAGGTTGTTCATTGATCCCAAACATTCTTTACTCCCCTCACTTCTCCCCCAAGACCCACCTCACGCCCCAGCCACTTTGTCCTAAGAGGAGTTCTTCAGTGCCGATGTGGAAGGGATGTCGCCCGGTGGTGTCAGTGTAGTGGACTGCCAGCACTGTCTGTATATAGTACTTCCAGGTGAAGAAGGCATGCTGGCTACTCAACACCTGCTGCAGCTGCTCCCCTCGTGGCGTGACCTGCAGGGGTTGAACAGGTAAGAACAAGATTAGGTTAGGTTAGGTTATCCAGCACAGGTGAACACACTAATATGCAATCAAGTTAAAGAATGGAAGTTACCTGCATTACGCTGAACATTCGATTCACCTCCGGGTTTGTATTGAACTTGAACCAGTCCCATCCTACCCCATAGCCGCCCTCGAGGCCCCAGGATGCCCCGCTCACCGCCCGCAGCTGTGCCAGGGTGTTGAGGGGCGACGGGTTCCGAGGCGCTGTGAGGTGCGCGATAAGGGAGCCGCGGTACATAGCCACCATCACCAGACAGAACACCCACCACCACCCCGCTGCCACCTGTCAACACCACTCATTAACACCACCACCAGTATACTTTTTATCATGCAGAACACCCATTTAATCCCCACTATACCTGTCATTGTTACTGTTGTACCCTCCATTACCACCACGTCCTCCTCCATCACATGTTACTTATTACCCTATTTTCCCCTTCCAGACCTCCCCTGTTTTCCCCCCTGCCACCTTGACCCTTTCCTGCTTTCCTTACCCTAGTGGGGAGGGAGGTGGGTAGGGCAGAGGGCGGGTTCACCAGTAGCATGCCCCACGAGACCAGCACGGAGGTATCCAGAGACAGGCCAGCCCGCTCATTGCTCATCCAGGACCACACCTTCTGTACCGCCCACAGAGCCACGCCCGCCGCTGTGGTCACGCCTATTAGCGCCGCCCAAACCTCTCCTGCCAAGGTGAGAATGTGTTTTTAGTATGTCTGTATGTCTTGTATGTATTGTAAAGGGATTGCAATGTAGATAACAGTAGTATACCATCATTCTTATCATCATCATCTCTTCCCCCATATAGCCATCCAACACACACACACACACACACACACACACACACACACACACACACACACACACACACACACACACACACACACACACACACACACCGGTGAAAGGCCTAACAGGAGCCAGGTTTTGCTGCTGGGGTCCTGGCTGGCGAGTGACCATGACGAAGGGCTCGAAGATATAAGCGCGAGTAAAGTCGATGGCCATCTTCCTATCAGCGGACCAGAAGAGGCGGAGTGAGAGGTCCGCCTCCCCACGTAGCAGCTCTCCGACAATGCCGTTCCAGCCCTGTCCAGGCACCCTCGCCCCCCACCGCCCATCCTTAGGCGCCCACACCCCGTACCTGCAGGTCAGTAGTGGAATTGTAAAGACTCTAGTAAACCTAATCTAACCTAACTGTTCACGTCTTCCTTCGCTGTCTTACTTTGCAATCTGTCAATCCATTTTTCTCCTCCACCTTAACACACACACACACGTACGTAAAGTTAAGCAAAGCCGCCGCGGTGTCCAGAATGCGGAAGTCCAGAGAATCGCATGGAATGAGAGAGTCGCTGTAGGTGATGGTGGTGGTGGTGGTGGTGGTGTTAGTTGGAGGTTGAGTATAACACACGTATGGGAAGAGGTTCTTGGCCACCACTCGTAGCCTGTGTCCGCCCATGTCCTCAGGTGTGGCTAGAGAGAGAGAGAGAGAGAGAGAGAGGATGTTGATGGAAATAATAACAATAATGATAATAATATTGATGATAATGATAATAATAATAATCCTACTACATTTACGTAACAGCGAAAGTGTATTTACAGCAGTCATTCATTAAGCTGTGAGCCTAACTAAGTGAGGAAAACAGGAGCTGGAATTGTGACCTCAAACCAGAAAAAAAATAATAATAGGCCTTAACGAGACCCTTGGGTTGATGACAGGCATAAGATAGGCCGTCTCTCTCTCTCTCTCTCTCTCTCTCTCTCTCTCTCTCTCTCTCTCTCTCTCTCTCTCTCTCTCTCTCTCTCTCTCTCTCTCTCTCTCTCACCGGGAAAGAGCGTCGCCCCGCCCTCGATGCCATGGGCGTGCCAGCCACCCACCACGGTCCACCCAGCACCTTCCCCCTGGCAGTAGTGGCACCTACGAGTCACCACAACCCTCGTGTCCTCCTCCTCCTTCTGTGGGCGGCGTGGAGCGTGCGTGGCGAGGTGGATGGCGTGGAGGGCGTAGGAGAGGCGTGGGTGTGTGGGCGGTGATAGCAGGGAACCACCCACCACCACAACCCGCGTCTCTGGGGTTAGAGCGAGCCAGTCCAAGACACTGTGGAGAGTAAAGAAAGTGTTTTTTGTCTCTCTCTCTCTCTCTCTCTCTCTCTCTCTCTCTCTCTCTCTCTCTCTCTCTCTCTCTCTCTCTCTCTCTCTCTCTCTCTCTCTTGCCTCCAGACAGAAGTGGTGGTGTTGGCTGTGGTGTCAGAATAGGCATCGCTAACAGATAGATTAGAAGGAGGAGCAGGCGGTGGAGTGGATGTAGGAAGCAGTAGTAGGAGGGCTTGGCAGGTACGAGTAGAATCACCACGTGTCAGGCTCTGTATGAAGGAGGAGGAGGAGGTGGAGGTGGTGGTGGGTGAGGTGTAGGTTGCCTCACTCCTTGCCCACACTCCAACGCAGGTTCCTCCGGCACCCCACACTTGCCTGAAGAAAGAGGACACATGTGATGAGGCGCTTATGTCCCCGCCAACTTAATACAAGTTAGTCTGCTAGAACTTTACCGTGCCTTGGTTCAGTATTGTAGGCAGGAACACATGCATTATACTGGCATTAGGTTGGTTCAAAGTCACTCTCAAAGTATATGATTAATGTGGAAGGAGGTGCGATGCTTTGATAAAAAAATGTATAATAATAGTAATAATCGGACTTGATACCGGTATTAAGACGAATGATTAAGTATTGTTATGCGTCTTTAGTAGTTAATAAGTTGTTGTTTTGTTAATATATTCATTTATTCATTTATTTTGGTAATTATTGTGTGTTTTCCTTTTGCTCATAGATTAAGCACAAAGGAAAGCAAAACACTAACATATTTGTGATGATTTCTTTGTGTGTGCGTACGTGTGTGTGTGTGTGTGTGTGTGCTTTACCTGACGAGGGCGTTGAAGGAGGTATCTAGTGGTTCACTAGCGGCCACCACCAAGTGACACCCGGCTAGGTACTCTTGAACCACCTGGGCCGCTACCCGCACTAGCACCGAAGGCTCGCCCACTGCACGCTCGCCCGCTTGAAGTGCTGGGAAGGTGGAGGGCGGGGAGGCGAGGCAAGCGTGTAGGAGAAACAGAGCGAGGCACCATAATGAAACCCTGTTAGAGAGAGAAAAAAAAAGTAATTGTATCCTAATCATAATATGCCTTAATCAGTTCATGTATGGAGTAAGAATCCTCATCTCATCTTCTGTCATTGCCTTTGCTCACAGTGCAATAGAAAGATACTTGACTATTAATATCACAACAGTTTCAATGCTTCTCGTGATATATTTACTCTGTTGTTAGATACTTGTAGTGGGGTCAGTCAGGCATGATATAAAAACTCTACTCTAATAAGGCTACTCGTGTTCCGGCTACGTATACCTGTGAGACTTGACGTGACCCTCGATCTGAGTCATGGTTGGTCCTGCTGCTCTCTGCCACATCAAAGACATTCTGACACCTTCACTCACTCTCACATTCATGATATATCACACACACACACACACACACACACACACACACATTTTTGTTACATTTTATATCGCAACACAGCACTGTCTAACTCGATTATCAAAAGGGTGTATTCATGACTATTCTCAATGTTATTAGTGATTAACAAAAAATTAGAAAAGAAATGTAGGCAAAAGCTAACAGCACTCCACCAGACGGAGAGAGAAAAAAAATAACTACTCTTTGAATACAGATTGAGTTTAATTTGCGTACAAGAAACCTGTTAAGAAGGCAATAAACGTGATTTTATGTATGTATGAGTTTACTAGTATGTTGTAGCTACCGCTGAGTCGTTTCCAGGACTCGTAATAATGACACATAATACACTGAACATAAACAGTCATATAACATTAACGTTAAATAAATGTTAAATTATACATGAGTTTCCCTCCAGACGAAATAAGGAGAGTAGTGAGTGGACAGACATCATAGTTACAGAATAGGTGAAAGCATTCATGATTTTGATGAAAGATGGTAACAATAATAAGAATAGGGTAAGGAAATTAAATAAATACACAAGTAATATTAGGTCTGTATCCTCTAGTTGCGGGAAAACAGTAAACAAACAGTTGCCAGTTTGTGTGCGTGTGTGTCGCCGGTTATAACTTAATTCCACCATATCCGTATCTTTCTAACCTCAAAACATCACTACAAATAATGAAGTATAAAGTATAGAATTCGGTAAAGATACTAACTTAAAAAAAATACATTTCCATTCATAGATAAATAGATAGATACAGTCAGTACAAGTGACTGTCTCCACACCTGCAGCCATGGCCACCAACACGGGTATGAGTGAAGGGGTGAATAAAACCACATTCACCCCAGAGCAGATCGACCAGATAGCTAAATACTTGGTGCTAAATCAGAGGAGGGAACGGGAGAACATGATCATCCCTCGTAGCTTCTCACCGACCGTTATTAAGAGTAGAGAAGAGAAGGCTGTTGAGGCGGTGTTCGAGAGTTGTTCCTTCAAGTCTGTGCTCTCCTTGGTGGCCGGTGAGTTGACTCCCTTTGAAGGGTGACTGATAAAGAGGATTGGCTAGAATTGTTTAAGTGTATGATATTAATGATTTATCATAAGGCTTTGTAGGTAGACTCGATTAGAATTGCAAGTTTTCGAATAGATGAATTATGATAAAAAGACAAAATTCTAGAGATTAGGAAATAAGGTTGGTTTGTATTTTCTTCCTTTTATTCTATTTTATTATTACTTTTTTTTCCAAGACACACATCACCTTACTCTAACCATCCCATCAAGCCTAAAACCCTATATGTGTGGCCCTTGCAGTACAGGTGTTTTCGAGTATAAGAATAAGTATTAGAATCAAGTAATAATAGAGTGTAATATTATCTCAACACCATCAGGGTTTGTCGAGTAAAAGAATAAGTATTAGAATCAAGTATAAGAGTGTAATATTATCTGAACACCATCAGGGTTTGTGCTTGGTGGTGGCATTGGTCTGTTTGCTGCCAGCGTCACCCCCAACATCCCTATGCCAGACAAACCACAGCCGTCAGCACGTGAGGTGAGTTTAAAAAGTCAATGTCTCCTGTACATTTAACAGCAGTGAGTTTTGTTGTATAGCTGATGCTTAACTTTACGTCATGTCAGATTCTAATGGAAAAAATTTAACTAATATCCTGGTCAGTTAGTTAGTCAGTCTGTCAGTTTCTTAGTTTTATTTTATAGGTAATATTGAAGGTAAAATCTTTGATACTATGAATTATATATAACTACAATCCATGGCTAGCGTTAACATATCTTCTGGCTGGTTGCATCCATGTGAAAACAGTACATTGCTTAATTCTGTTTCTTCTTCCTCCAGGTTCTTCGGGAATTGAAAGTTTCAACGTTGTCTTACGGAAAGAACTTTGCTGCAATTGGCTTCATGTTTTCCGGTGTGGAGTGTGCCATTGAATCTGTGAGTATCCTTATGTATCTTAATGTAGTCAATAGCTATGTTCATACTGCTTTAAGTGTGGGACAGGTGTGGGTGTTGTCGTAGTGTGTGCAGGGTTGGTGCAAATCAACACACTAATTGAGGTGGAATAAACAGCGCTGCGGCTTTTATAGGAATATGGATCTGTGTTGCAAGGCTTTTAGTAGTGATATGTCAAAGTACATGGGGATGGGGACAGATGTGTGCAGCAGAACTTGAGAGGATATAGGTTAAGGAATTATACGATTATGTTATATTATTATGCTATATCAGATTGTACGAGGTGAAGTTTAGGTGTGAAGACGAGGACATATATGTGTAAGTCATTAGCGGGATTTATTATATTATTATAGTTAAGGTAAAATTAACGTAAAGTGCAGCATGATAAAAAGTTATAAACAAAATGGATGAAAAGTAATAGTAAAAACATTGTATAATAAACTAAAAAAGCCTTTATTAGTTACCATAGATTTAGTATACGATCTATAGATAATATATAGTAACACTGATGAAGAAATCTTTCCATTATCCAGTACCGAGGGAAGACAGACTGGCAGAACGGCACATACGCAGGTGGCATCACAGGCGGCATCTTGGGAGTGAGAGGTTAGTGTGGAGAGAGAGAGAGAGAGAGAGAGAGAGAGAGAGCGAGTAACCCTGACGGTGATTTGTGGTTGTCGGTGATTCTCTTATTTCCTTCTTAGGTTTCCTTATGCCTTCACCAATTAGTAATGTTCAATAATTGTTGTATACTGTTGTAATAGACTGTGTACTGGCAATGCACAATCAGAATAGCATAGCAAAGGGATTGGAAATAGTAGAACATGAGGCATAATAATAATAATAATAACTTGGGATTGTGTGAAAGCTGAGGATATCGATCATAGAAGGAAGGTATGATGTGAAAGTATGTTCAAAATCTATACTTGAAAACTTAAGAGTGAATTTTTATCTATCTATATACCAGGCTGACATCCCACTGCATACAAACACAGACACACCCCTCTCACTTAACATATAATCCCCTTGAGGAGAAGAGAAGGTCACCTCACCCAACACAGCGCATTAGATCCGTCATACAAATGGGGCTGAGAGCGAAGGTCTTATCCACAATAGGGCTTGTAGGTTTATCCGTTCCACTTCATAGGTAACTCCTGCCCTTCTCCCTCCCCGCACCTGATCCAAGGGTCACACCAGATACACAGGAACCTCCTCCTCCTCCACTGTGTCCTTGCCTCGCGTACTTGAAAGAATAGGAAGCGAATATATTATTTATATACTCAGTCAGTGTCGAGGATGATTTTGTGGGTATACTCAGTCTCAAAAATAAGTTTAAGCTTAAATCTGTGTGTATATAATGGTAAGGATGATTTTATGGCTCTACATAGTCCTAAGAATAATTTAATATCTCACTTAACAATAGTTTTACTTAACATTATTACTATACAATAATTTCAAGGGTAATTTTTTAAGGGTAATGAATAAACACTGACACTATGTTTTTGTGTTGTTTTCAGCTGGTCTCAAGGCCGGGGTTGTCGGAGCATTTGGGTTTGCGGTCTTCTCATTTGCGATTGACTACTATATGAGGCACTAGTAATTATAATGTAGAGTTTTGTTAAGTTTGTATGAATGCCAAGACCAGGTGAGTGTTATGAAGAAAGGTTGTCTTGTCTATACCCAGAGCAATGTTTTCCTATTTGTATAATATGTGATCCCTGAGAAGAGCAGGTTTTTTTTAAGGTTTCTGTATGATTGATATTTGTTTTTGTTGAATAATTTGAGGTGTTTGGAATGGATGTTTGACCCCCATCCTATACCTTTACTAGATACACCTAATTTGTTTTTACACTTTCATTAATTTTACCATCCATTCTCCTAACACCTATTTCAATTGCTTGGACCTTTTTCTTTCATTCTACACTCAAATCACGTGTTTATATGACTGTGAGTACAATTATTCTTATTGCTTACCATCCTTTCATCATATGCTTTAGATGCCCCAGCACTTGCCTCACTTACACAACTCTTCCTCTTGTCTCTCCTTTCATGCCTGTACTACTGAAAGTCATATACATAACTTCTACTTTTTTTTGTATTCAGATTGATTTGATATATTTTCGGGTATTCAATTTTTCCTTCAACTCTTTACTTACTTATTACTTGTTTGTTCCCTTGGATACATCTGATAAGAATGGTGAATACATGCATATGTGTTTGTGATGAGGATCAGTGAGTAGGAATGGAAGCTGTGTATTTATATTTATTGCGTTAGGTAAGATCTCTCTGTTGTCTTGTTGCTTGCATGAGTTGAGAAATTTTGAAATCAATGGAGGATTCAATTTAGGAAGTAAACTTAATGAAAGGTTTGAAGACATACATTCTTTATCTTCAGAAGCTATTTAATCTGAAGAGTAACTTGTTTTATTGTAAAAAAAAAAATGTACATATCTATGTATGTATTGTTGAATAGAAAAGTTACATTATAAATATATTTTGTAAATACCACAATGGAGGGAATGTTCTTTATTTCATGTGTATCCTCTGTGTACTGGTATTATTGAAAGGACTTTGGTATCCTACACAGGTGTGGATGGGCGGCTGTATTCATCAAGGTTACAGTTCACATTGTGTTTTGTGTGTTTCCTTCAGGAACATTGCACAAAAAAACTATGAGAAATTCCATCAAATGGCAATGTTTGTCAACATTTGGAAATTTAGCTGTGATAATGCAACCATCATAAGATATGACTGATGATACATTATGTATTTTATGGTGATCTATATGATATGATATACACTATACATTGTTGATCAGAATCAGAATTAATGGTGATGAATACTGCCTGATTGTGCCATCACTGCTTTCAATTAAGTTGTCCAACTTAATTGGTGGAGCTGAGCAGAGTGTGTTGAGGTGATTCGGACACATGGAGGCAATGGAAGAGGACCAGTTGGTGAAGTAAGATCTGATATGCGAGGTGTGAGGTTGAGAGGAAGGCCATAAATGTGATGGATGGATGGTGTGAAAAGACCGTTGAACGAAAGAGAAATCTGTGGAGCAAGGAAGGATGATTGTGCATGAATGGAGAGCAGTGGTTAGTTGTTGTTGTTTTATATATATATATATATATATATATATATATATATATATATATATAATATATATATATATATATATATATATATATATATATATATATATATATATCCATGGCGCCGGTAGGCTTCAGGGAGACCTTAGATGGTTGGCCTCCGTCCGTTAGTAGCGCGGGTTAGATTTTTTTTTTAAGTGACGCCTTGTTTCTTCTTATTGATAGGCTCATGCTGCCAGCGGAAGCTCCTCGTGCATATAACGTTATCTTCTCCAGGGGCCAAGGGGCAAAGTGAGAGGAGTGTGTGTGTGTGTTTGCTTGGGTGTATGTATGCACACCTTGATGGGGACGACAGCTTGGTATATAGAAAGAAAGACCTTTTTGATTTTAATTTCATCATGTTTCCTTCTATTTATTCCTTTTATTTTACGTTTATAAATGTTGGTATTAAAATCCAGGCTATTAGAACTACCTCATTAGAAGCTGTAAAGAAAGAGAGAAAGAAAAAGAGAGAGGGGGAGAGAGAGAGAGAGATTGTCCTTGGCATTCACGAGAGCTAGTGTATAACAAAGCTTGGAGCTGTCTGAGTCTCTGGTGTCGGTGGTTCATTCAGACATGAGTGTGTCTGTCCCTCAGTAAAGTGGGCTTTTTTTTAGTATCGTTTTTTATTGCCCTTGACTGATTTTCCAATAGCATATAAAAGAAAGAGTTAAGTGGACGAGGCGAGTCAAAAGCCTTCAAGTACCAACGGCTGATAGTGCAACGTTCTCAGGTTAATTTAGGTTAGGTTAGGTTGAATTGGGGTAGGTTAGGTTAGGTTAGGATTGTACAACTGCCTCTAATCGAAATCGGATTCCTCACCAATATCCCAGGACAAGCAACATTTACCATCTCCTTTTTCATGGGAACTGTCATTGGCTGGAGCTGCTAGTGACCCGCTCTCCATCTATCCCCTCCCCATTCCTTCCTCATTGTCCTCCATCCCTACCTCTGCCTCTCACCCTCTTTCTTAGGTCGTACCATTAAGCCTTTTACCAGGGCTGGGGAATGGTTTAGTGGTACGTTAATCCTCAGTAGTAGTAGTAATAGTAGTGGTAGTAGGATTCGCTAGTCATCTTTGGTAATATATGGAATGAAAGGAAATGAGACAGAGAAACACACACACACACACACACACACACACACACACCACCACCACCACCACCACCACCACCAGATTATTATAAGAGGTTCAGTGTCATTAGCTCAAGGAAGAATAGATCTCTGAAAACAACTTAACCTTATCTCCATGACTACCTCCTCGTCACGCCCGCCACGGCCACTGAGCCAGGTTGGGAAAGGCCTAGATGCATAACAACAAACCACCAGGGGAGAGAGAGCGAGTGAAAGTGTCTGATTACTGCTAATTAAACGGTGTAGCTGGCAAATGTTACTCCCATATAATATTCTCCCCATTCAAAAGGGAATACATACAGATAATGATGTATGAGAGTAACATTTGCCAATTCCCAAATAGATAAAACAAATAGTATAAAGTGTTTTGTTAATTTGATGTTTTGTTTCTTTTCATTCAAACTCGATGCATTGTACAATCATAACCAAGAGTTTTGCTTATCAAGTACTTTAGTTACTGCGTCGATCCTCAGTAGTCTATCTTATCGTTTTCGTTTTGTTATAAAAAAAATATTTACTGTGTGTGAACGTCTCTTACTTACAAACTGAAATGCATAACTTAACCACCTCATTTAAGATTTGTATAGAATTCATCCCATGATTCATTTATATTGATTTCGTCCTCTATTACGCTCCAATCAGTATCTCTCAAAATTTTCCCTAGTTTTTCAAAATTACCTTTGCGATATATGTAGATATGTTGTTCGCTCTAGCTTTTTTTTTTGTGTGTGTGTATCTCAAGGTTTACATTATATTAGAAGAGACAATTTTGTGATCACTGGTGCCGAATTTTGGGCCAGTATTAACGTTACTTACTCGGTCACTGGAGCTTGGAGGATTCGTCGACTGAGGTGTTGCATTCATAGTTGTGTGGAGGATTAAGGCGAGACAATGATGAGCTGGAGCGTGTGGGTACGGTACGATATGTACGTACTACATCAGGGAGCCAGTCAGTCAGTGCTATTGATACGTGGCTGCGAAACGGAGTCGCTCTTAGTCTGATCCATCCTAGAGTGACAACAGAGCGCACGGGTAAGTGTTCCGCCATTCCCCTCTGCATTGTTATCTTGTGTTTATTTACCTTCAAGCTTGTACAAGGAAAGGTGTACTACGTGTATTTGAGAGACTAGAGGGAGGTATAATCACAGAGAGGGAAATAAGAGGCCACAACAGAGCGGAGACAGAAAATATCATAGAAGGAAACTCTTATAGAAATGTGAAAGGATAAATTGCGAAGGAGGAGGAGGTAGTGGAAAAGAAAGGAGGGAGCTTTCTTTGAAATTTTATATCCTTGACAGATCAAATATAATTAAAGAAAGAAAGCAAGAATAAAGGTTGTTTGAAATTTTTTTTTTCTTAACATCTCATTACAATACCAAGAAACGTCTGAGTAACTATACTGTTAGAAAAATTACGGAAACTACTTTTTAGTGATGTTTTTTGTATCGCTCAGTGTGATTTTCAGATAAACTATTTTCTACTATTACTACTACTACTACTATTACTACTACTACTACTACTACTACTACTACTACTACTACTACTACTACTACTACTACTATAAAAAAAAATACTACTTTTGTGCCTCCAGGATGACGACAACGGCAAAGGTCGGAGTGTTGTCTGAGGTCTGTGTGCCGAAGAAAGAGTGAGTTGATTCCTTCCTAATGTTTGTTTGTGGTGGTGATGGTGGTGGTGACAAAGTGATAAAGGGTAGTGGAATAAGTAGTGATTATGTCCTGTTAATGGTGATAGTGGTAGTGATGATAAAAGTAATGGTGGTGGTAGTTATTCATGTAGTAATTCTTATAATACAAATCGTGGTGGTGATGGTGGTGGTACAGGAGCTCGGAGGAACAGACTAATACATCCACGTCCTCGGGAACCAACAATGACTTGATATACAAAGTGGAGGACGTTCCACCGTGGTACTTGTCCATCTTCTTCGGCTTGCAGGTGAGAGAGAGAGAGAGAGAGAGAGAGAGAGAGAGAGAGAGAGAGAGAGAGAGAGAGAGAGAGAGAGAGAGAGAGAGAGAGAGAGAGAGAGAGAGAGAGAGAGAGAGAAGTAAAACCATTAGATAATTAAAGTTGGACTGAATTAACTGCTATTAACTTTGAAGAACAAGAATAAAAAACACTTGATGTATGATAAATACTTGCACATCGTTATCCCTTGGTGTTCTGTTTCGAAACGTTCTTGAAGGTGATGTGTGATGCCTGCCAGTGCCGTTATCTTAGACGCATTGCAGGAACCATATAGTATAAAAATAAGTAAAGGTATCCAGATCAATATCAACATTGCTAGATTTTTTGGTGAACGAAAACAACGCTAGAACCATGCGGAACACCACCATTATAACGACGAGAACAAGTTTTTAATTTTTAATAATAGGAGTATCTACACATTATCCATTATAGCCATGTGCTTATATCTTTTACTGTTCCGTGTGTGTGTTGAACGTTGGTTAAGGTTTAGTTGCAGGTGTAGGAGAATGAAATGCAGTGTTTTAATCACATGTGTTCTGTAAGTGTGATGGCCATATGTGTGCTCATTACGTAAGGTTTTCTTTTCATTTTATAGTTTGTCCTTTCATGTATTGTTTTGTTTTATATTTCATCCATGATACGTATTATATTGTATTTTCCTTCTTTTTCTTTGTCGGTTTATTGAATTTTAATTTGATTTTTTCTGTGTCGAAACATATATCACAATGGAAATGATGTAGTTAACGTTATACAATACATATTAATGACCATCACATATTATTAACATATATAGACACATTTATTGTAATTCGTATTTCATTTTCACCAACATGCTTTTCGTTAGAGAAAGAAAAAAATATTATACCAAATCACGAATTGATGTTGAAATATGACTTAAAATCCTCCCACCATTTCTTCTCTCCCTTTTATCGCTCTCCTCCTCACAGCATTACCTCACCATGGCGAGTGGTACAGTATCCATCCCTATCTTGGTAGCGTCCTTTCTATGTCTGAGGGAAGACGACCCAGCCCGCGGTGCCCTCGTCTCCACGGTGCTCGTTCACTCAGGCATCGTCACCCTCGTTCAGACCACCTTCGGGATCAGGTAAGTAAACAACCCCCATCTGTCCTGTTTTTTCGTCTGTCTGGTTTTTTTTATTTTTTATTTTTTTATTAAAATTTTTTTTCTTAACGGTTGTGTCTGTGAGTAGAAAGACACTGAAAGAAGGGAGGAAGTTGAGAGAAGCTTAGAAACACACACACATTAACAATTTTCCCTTCATTAATTAACAACCTCTTGCCTTCCTTCCTTCCTTCCTTCCTTCCTTCCTTCCTTCCTTCCTTCCTTCCTTCCTTGTTGTCCTCCCTTCCTTCCTTCCTTCCTTCCTTGCTGTCCTCCCTTCAGGCTTCCGGTCATCCAGGGCACCGATTTCATCTACATGGTTCCTGTTATAACTCTGCTCACCTCCGTCCACCCGCCCTGTGCCGCGCTGCCCCTCGTTAACATGACGGAAGAGGCCCACCAGGAAGAGTGGCTGGGCAGGATGAGGGACGTGCAGGGAGCCATTGCCACTGCTTCCGTGTTCCAGATCTTCCTTGGACTATCAGGTCAGGTCAGGTTAGGTTAGGTTAGGTTAGGTTAGGTTAGGAAAAAGAAATGGCCTTTGGGGAGGAAAAAATTATATATATGTAAAGAAAGTTAGGTTTAGTTAGGAAAAAAAATGGTCTTGGGTGAGGAATAGATTATATTTATGTTAGGAGTGTGGTGGTGGTGTTGAGAAACGTGTTATTGAATGTAATGTTAATAATGACACTGATGAATAGTGTTGTTTTAGGGTTGGTCGGGGTTTTTGGTGGTGGTGTTGAGTAACGTGTTAATGAATGTAATGTTAACAATGACAATGATGGTGTTGTTTTAGGATTGGTTGGGGTGTTGCTACGCTGGGTCACACCCCTAGCCATCGCCCCTACAGTCACCTTGGTCGGCCTCTCCTTCTTCGATATAACAGCTGACATGGTCGCCTCCCACTGGGGCATCTCCATCATGTGAGTACAGTTGCCATTGTTATCCAGGGTCAAGTAAGTTATAAAGAATAAACGCCAGTTAGACTCCAATCTTTTTACTACTCTTACTGGAGGGAAAGGTAGCCAAGAAATCATGAACACACACACACACACACACACACACACACACACACACTCTTCAGTGGTGTATTGGATAATTGCTGTCCCGATAGTCTGTGTAACGGCCTTGGTGAGTCATCTATTGCGCTGATCTGTAACACCAATCATCCTTCTCTTATCTATTGCTGTCCTGACAGGGATCGGTAAGACAGGCAGAGTCTTCTCCTATTGGTTCTCCGGCTCACTATTAAACGAGGGCTTTTTTTTTCAAGGTGGTTGAAGGCGCAGTTATACTATATAAAAGGCTTGTGGCGATCGAGCGACAAATTGCTTCCCAAAAACAAAAGCTATTCATATAAACAGCTCACTTCTATATAATAAGACGCAATTATATCTTTTATTTAGTGGATTAAAAGAACGAAATAACTAAATATAAAGACAAAAACAAGTCAACGTTTAGTGAATATACTGTAATGATATTTTAGTTCAAGTTACACAACACATTTTCTTTCATCCCCAAGGACAATGGTGTTGACGATCCTGTTTTCACAATACCTAAGTCACTTCGGCGTGCCGCTGCCTTCCCTATCCAAGGCGAGGCGTGGACGCTGCTGCAGTACAACCAGGGTTAGGGTGTTCAAGTACTTCCCGGTAAGAACCTGCATGACGCATCCCTCCCTTCTTGCTTCCTCATTCCAACACACACACATTATGTCTACCTATCTATGTGTCTATCTGTCTGTTTATTCGTCTATTGTTTTAATCTGTATCAGTAGGTGTGACTGCCTACCTGAGACACAGACGAAGGAAAGACTATTATATACGTATAGACAGACACAGGAGACACTATTACTCTTCACGACCCAAAACGCAACACCATGAACCCAAAAAACATACAATTAATACAAGGGAATTGGAACACATACCCCCAACGAACTCTAGGACAATACATACATCTATATATTCACACCCTACATGTATATCGTGACTCCATCCTCACCATTGTATTGAAGTAGCATATTGTCCTTTCTCTTAGGTACTCTTAGCTGTGTTTGTGTCGTGGGGTGTGTGTGCCGTACTCACCACCTTTGATGTGCTGCCTCCGAACTCCCCCGCCCGCACGGACACCACCAGGGACCTAGTGCAGAGGGCGCCTTGGCTCTTCCTGCCTTACCCTGGTGAGTATAATAATGTTGAGTGATGTTGAGGAAATGGGAAGGAAGGAAGGAAGGAAGGAAGTGGCTGGCCTTCCTTCAGGTTTAAGAGGTGTAATAATGTTCTCGTCTTGCAGTATAATTTATCTCCTTCCACGTGACCTACATTAACCTCCTCTTCCTCCTCTACTCAGGTCAGTGGGGATGGCCTAGAGTGACAGCGGCAGGGGTGGTGGGCATGCTAGGAGCCGCTGTAGCATCCATTATAGAAAGCATCGGGGATTACTACGCATGCGCCAAAATATCAGGTGAGTAAGTGAGTCGTTATTCATATATTCATAGTTATACAGTTAGACATCCTTCAACTTGCTTTGAGTTGAGCTGCAATGATGGTGGTCACGTATGAAGCGTTGCAGGTTGGCTTATCCTTCGCTCGCTCAATCAGTTGAATAAGAGTCAAGGCGCCTCCTCCTCCTCCTCCTCCTGACCTTGACTGCCGTTGCCTTTGTGTTAGCTGATAATAATTGTTTTCATGATTATCTTTATAGGCTTATTTTGTTTTGTCAAGGAATCAACGACTATTACCATAATCGTTCTCTTTTCTTTGTTTTGTTATTATGTTTGTTTTTTTTGTCAAGGAGCCAACGACTTTTATACATTATCATAATCGTTTGTTTTCTTCTTTCTTTCGTAACGGTTACTGAATCATATAACTTAACCTATATATAACCAAATTTTAGATGAATTAACTAACTGACTTGCAATATTCGTGACCGTAATGGTGATTTAATTCATTATTTCTCATCTGTCAATGGAAACTCAGATAAAAAGACAAAATGTTTAAGAGAGAACAACTATTTCAGAATGTCATTACCTTATAAAGTGTTACAGTTTAGGTTTTTAAGTAAGATGGTTTTTGTATGTTGTGCATTTTATCATTATTCCTCTGTATGTATTGTCCTCCTCCTCCTCCTCCTCCTCCTCCTCCTCCTCCTCCTCTTCCTCGTGCAGGTGCTCCCCCGCCCCCTAAGAGCGCCATCAACCGAGCCGTGGCTGTGGAGGGTCTGGGCTGCCTGTTGGCGGGGCTGATGGGAACTAGCAGTGGCACCTCATCCTGCTCACAGAACATTGGCGTCATTGGCGTTACTAAAGTGTGTGTGTGTGTGTGTGTGTGTGTGTGTGTGTGTGTGTGTGTGTGTGTGTGTGTGTGTGTGTGTGTGTGTGTGAAATTATTTGTTCTGCACTTACTTATTCCTAACTATTACTGCTTTCTCTCTCTCTCTCTCTCTCTCTCTCTCTCTCTCTCTCTCTCTCTCTCTCTCTCTCTCTCTCTCTCTCTCTCTCTCTCTCTCTCTCTTTATCTTTCTCTCTTTCTCTTTCTTAGGTTGCCAGCCGACGTGTGGTACAATTCAGCGCCGTTATACTCATCGTTTCGGGTTTGTGTGGCAAGTTCAGCGCCCTTATCGTCACCATCCCACAGCCTGTGATAGCCGGCCTCTTGGTGATCATGTTTGCAATGATCACCGCTGTGGGTCTCTCCTCCGTCCAGCATGTTGACTTATCATCCACTAGGAATCTCTTCATACTTGGCTACACCCTCTTTCTTGGCCTCCTCCTCCCTAAGGTAAGAATACACACACACACACACACACACACACACACACACACACAAGTATATGAATGTATTATGTTGCTATTTCTTTATCCGATCTGTACTTTAAGTTGATATTATGTTGAAGTAAGTCTACGTTTAGGTGACGGTCTGATGGCTATGTGTGTGTGTTTGTTTATCGGCAGTGGTTGGGTAAGAATCCAGACCTACTACAAACGGGCTCGGAATCAGCAGACCAGGTGTTGCGGGTGTTGCTACAGACGCCCATGGTGGTGGGAGGCGTGACTGGGTGTATCCTGGACAACACGATCCCAGGTGAGTGTGTGTGGGGCCAGCGGGGGAAAGTGTAAAGAGAGTTCGAGCCCAGATGAGAGGAAGGAAGAAGAAGGAGAGGATGGGAGGAAGTGAGAGGGGAAGGAACCTTGATGAGAGGAAGGGAGATGAAGAAGGAGAGGACAGAAGGATGTAAGAGGGAAAGGAATCCAGCAGAAGGAGAATAAGAGGGGAAAAGAGAGTTAGGGAAGGGAAGGGAATTAAGATAGAGAGAAGACCCCGTGTATATATTGCAAAACCTGACGAATGGGAGGTAACAGAGGGTTGGAACAGGGAGGATGAACGTGTGTGTGTGTGTGTGTGTGTGTGTGTGTGTGTCTGTACTCATTGGTGTGGTGTCCCTAGGCTCGGCGAAAGAGAGGGGACTAGTGGAGCCCAACAAACCACTGCGGGAGGAGGCATCGAAGGGCACCACAAACCGATGTTACGACCTGCCTTGGATCACGCCTGCCATCAAAAGGTGAGTGTGTGTGAGAGTGTGATAGCCGTCCTGTCCTCTCTTTACTCACTTTTCCTCCTCCTCCTCCTCCTCCTCCTCCTCTTTTTCTTATCTTATATACTAGCAGACTTAAATTAGTTCGACATGTTCAATATTAAGGTGTCGTGATAGTAACATACACACGTGCAAACTAATATAATTCTGTCAAAACCTGGCAAGCACACTTTTGCATTGTAACGGTGTAACATTAACCACGCATCAATCTAAGTGTTAAACAATGTAATGAGGTAATGGTCGTATGCTTTACTTAACCATCTTAATAACAGATACACAAACAACTAGACTAATACTATTCCTTTACCTTATTAATGAGTTGTATACGAAATAATACAGTAACATTTTTCTTTCATTCACTTTTCTCAACCAACATCCATTTCTAGTGAAACATCCATGTACATATATAGAGACAGTAAGAGTTTGATTTTTAGTTATTTTTTGGATTTTAATTTAGCAATCACTTATGAAACAGATTATTGAGTGTCAAAATTTTACTTTCCATTTGTTACTCATTTGTTTCTTCTCGTTCTTGTCCTCAGAGTGTCATGGATGCGTCACCTGCCTTTTTCCCCGACGTACCAGGACAGTACTTTCAACGAACACATCTGTGACGCCACGTGATACAGATTCACACATTGTTCTAGAGAAGAAAAATAGCTATTGTACATGTGTTCCTATGTATTTCCTAATGTATAGTAACTTTGTGGTGATATGGAGGAAATTGTAATTGAAAATGGTAATAATGAGAGTGTTTCATATATTTAAACATGTGAACCGCAGAACTCGAGACAGTGGTGCCGTTCAGTCTCCTTTGTTCTACGTTGTGTTGCGTATCATTCAGGTATATTATTGTACTACTAACTGTGACTATATATGAGATCACAAATATCAGTGTAATACTAACTGCTTGGACGGTGCCTAGATATTAATGGTGATAGTGCATAATGGTAATGTGGAATGATAATGAGCGGACATTTTAGTGCAGTATTATAAATAATCTTAACATGTGTGGCAGCTCCACCTGGCGGACTGTTTATTATATACTTCCGTGTTCATACATATTATATGAATTTAATTCTGAACATTATAGTCTTTTTTTTATTCCCTTTTTCCAGTTATCTGTACTTCAATCCAGTCATCACGGATACATGTTTTAGGGTGTTATGCTGCGAAGAGATCCATCGATAATAGATGTAAGAGTAATAGGTATAGACAGATAGATAGAATTTAAAGAGTTATTTTAATATATCTTCACATAGCATACATACTTAAATCATCCATCCTGTCTCGCATAACTTTACAGATTTAATTTGTTGTGTTGTCTGGTGGGTGGTGCCTTGGTGACACGCGGTGCTCTCCCTTTACCTCCAGACTGTTGCTTACCCGCCCAATGGTGCTTCATGATGTTGGCGATGGTGTTGAGATCGATGTTGAGTTCAGAGTCATGCAATGTTTTACAATCCTCGTGCACAATCTTCCTAAAATCCTCCACGTTGATGTTTACTTTGGCAAGATCTTCTTTTATCTAGAAATCACAAGTATTATTAAATCAGAGTTATGCCTGGTTGCAGTATCTATTATATCTACTTTATGTAACCTAACCTAACCTAACTTAACCTTCGAAACTGTGTCAAATATAATATAAAACCTCACCCGCTCCACAACCCCTTCATCCAGGGTGGGTTGCCGGCTCAAGATGACGGCTGAGGCGCGTCGCATTATCCACAAAGACTGACACTCATACAACACAGCGAAGTGAATACCATCTGTGTCCACCACCGTCACATCCGCGGGTTTGTTAAAGAATACTGAAAGAAAAACAATAACTGATTAAACTCACTCCTGGAAACTGCAAACTTATATTATCGATGAATCCCCATAACATACAGCATTGAAATATTAGTTAATGAGTCGTACTTTACCTACCTGAGTGCCACCATACTCTCATAGCAGAAGGTTCAGCTATATTCTTGAAGCTGAAGATGCCTGTGTTAGAGATGGTATGGTCAAGTCCAACCCTCTTCCCAACCAGCAGCTCCCGCACCTCCGTCCCTGTGAACCCGTCTGAGGTGCGCTGGAAGGTGATGGTCATGCAGCGGCTACTCGTCTTGTACATCTCTATCACGTACCACAACCCAATCAGCTGTAAGAAATTAACAAAAAAAAAGTTATAAGATTGTCAGCCATTTCCACGTTGAATATTGTTTGATGTAACGGTAAAGATCAATTATTTTGTGTTTTTCTAAGCGAGTATAAAGTTAGAAGGCTTGTTACCTCGTCTGGATGGAAGTATGGATCGCCGGAAACAGTGTTGCATCTGCCAAATTCAATGGAATGGCCAGAAGAGAGTCTGGTCAGTGTCGCTAAAACACTCACGGCCACCACCTCAGCCGCTAAACCAGACACCTGTAATGATTTTTTTTCAGTTATCATTTATTGTTACCATTGGGAGAGAAGACTTGTAAATAGTTACTCCACACACACACACACACACACACACACACACACACACACACACACACACACACACACACACACACACACACACACACACACACACACACACACACACACACACACACACACAGGTACACACACAGTCAGTTGTACGACTTCTATGATCCTTGAGCACTGCACTTATTATAAATTGATGTTACTGATGCACTAAATTGTTATCGCATTACAAACACAAGACGTATCGTTCTCAGTAATGCGTATAGTAAGTCTTGTGAAGCGTGGCAAGCAGTGGAAAAATATGTCACAACACACACACACACACACACACACCTCGCCACTTCTGCACAACCTTACCCTCATCTTGCTAGAGAAGGATGTGAACTGCTTAACAGGGAAGGACGCCTCTCTTTTATACTGGTAAGGGAAACAGGAGGGAGGCTGGTGGGCTGGGCTGGGCTTGGCTTGTGCAAAGGCGCGCACCTCATGACACACACCGCTGTGACTCTGGGGGAAGCCCGCTCACCAAGACACTGGACTCGCTAGAGGTCAAACTTGTTGCTATCATCGCCTCTGGAATAGTGGGTGGGAAAGGCCATGCTTGTAAACTCATATAATAATTGCGTTGACTGCGGTAATGAAAATTATGAATTGTCTTTGTATTATTATTATTTGTTTTCTTCTATCGAGCGTGAGAGTTGACTGTGATGTTTTGGTTTAGTACTTTGGTTTCGCGTGTCGGTGGTGGAGGTGTGGTGATGGTGTTGGTGGTGGAGGGTCTGTGTCAAGGATTATATATACTCATCCTTGGTCTGTGGTACGTGTGGGTCGTTAGGTTGTTAGATTGTGTTCAAGGGTGAGTTAATATTACAGTTTTGTTGAATAACTTAATATAATAATTCTATCTTATTTTTTTTTCTTCTCATATTTCACTCTTACATCATTATCCATAGTTATATAAATAGAGAATACCAATAATGTGAACTAAAAATTGTGCATTGTTTTGTAAATGTGTTGATACGTATGGAATGTATATTAATACGCCTATATATAAGGTAACATAATGGATTTGAAGAACGCTTACATGACAAACCATTAGTGATTGAATTTCTCTATCAACACAATCCATCTTAAGGGAATAGTTTCTTTCCTTTTCTTTTTTTTCCCATTGCGTGTATGGTAGGGAATCCCTCTTTGGCGGCAGTTATTATAGTAAGTCTCCGTGATGGCGCGCCGCAGACTTAGTTGGGGGCGAGGCTATTGATTGACCATGGAAACACACACACACACACACACACACACACACACACACACACACACACACACACACACACACACACACACACACACACACACACACACACTCATTATATAACGCATGTATATTATGGTTTCTTTTTCAATCATAAGGCCAAGTTCAGAAATATGAATTGCTATTAAACTATTTATTTTATTTTTTTACAGAAGCATTATTATGTGTGAAATGTATTATATACGTAAAATTTTATTCTTATTCTTTGCGCCACATTCTGCCACACAACTGTACTGTACGTGGAGCCAAATTCATAAGCAGCTGATGGAACGTGAACTCTAAATATTTTCCCATGATATTAATTACAACTTTGCAAGGTATAATTATCAGATTCATATCCACAGCACTCGGCCACACCTGCACAACACACCTGCAAAACTATAAATCATCTTCAGCATAGTTTTGCATATAAGAATTTCAGATGCAAATACTCAAGAATTTTTTTTTCATTGACTTCTAATCTAATCCTATCTTGACTTTCGTGTATTGACAATCTTATATTCTTGCATGTGATGTGTCTTGGTTCGTAAGTCTATACTATACATACTACGGTCCATATCTTCCCTCCAGTCTACGTAGCTTTTCTGTACAAGTCATCAACTCACACAAGCATAAGTGTATCCAACGTGTGACCGCCTGGGAAGCGTTCAGAGGCTACGTACGGTTAACAGGTAATCACTCATTTGTTTTATTACAATTTACTCTAATCAGCAGGCGGTGGACTAATAATTATAGGTGTAACTACTGATAAGGGCTTCGTTAAGTGGCTGTTTTTTATAAGTTTACCCTATATGTATACGTAATAAAGATGTGGGTTGATATTAAAAACACGCCAGCCTTCTAGAAATTAACTTGTCCTTATGCTCAAACATGAATAGCTACAAAAAAGTGTCCTGTAATCTATTTGTATGTAACGTGTGTGTGTGTGTGTGTGTGTGTGTGTGTGTGTGTGTGTGTGTGTATGTGGGTGTGTGAGTACCTCTGCCCTTGTTATAACCAGACAGTTGATGGGTCAGTGTTTGGAAGAAATGGGATCACGAGCAGGAGGTGAAGACAGGAGACTACAGGGCGAGGTGGAACAGCAGTGCACGTCTAACCCGCTACCAGTACATACGTTATCGGCATTCTATTTTTATACAGTCACAATAAAGTACACCGGAGAAAGTGCATTTGTCATTGTCCACTACATGTACTCTCTGAATAATATAGGAGGAAGGTTTTTACTTCAGCAACACAAGTGATTACATAGCTAAGGAAGTAGACGGGCCGCTTACATTGCGCAGTGTTTTGTTTTCATGCATACATCGAGTCAGTGTGAGTTGATAGTCAGTGTAAAGCAGACGTGCGATGGTTCCTTGTCACAAAGGTAAGGTTGATTTGAATTATTTGATAGCTTAGATTACTTGCATTTGGCTCAGCAATATTGTGTAAAGCCTAGCAAACTGACAAGCAATTTACGACATTGTTATCAAAATACTGAGAACATATTGATAGCCTAGCCAAATAAACTAACCTGTATTTTAAGGCTTCTAATTAACTTATTAATAGCCTAGTATAGAAAAATTAAGATGATAACAGCATTGATGATACAAATACATCTACTTCAATCAAAATAATGAAAGCTACATAATACAGTTTGATTATATTCAGAGTTAAGTAGACGGTCATTTGAAAAGCTGCGTTGTACATCGTTGAAAAAGAGAGTAAGGTTTAATATATACAACATATAATATTTCAATGGTTATTGATACACAGTTAGTTGGTGGAACACTGTATTATATAGAGATTCATGGTTTTAGAATACAAGAACAGTGATATTGTTGTGTGTATAAACGCAACACATAATTTTCAGTCACTAACCTCTACTAGTAACTTATACTTCATTGATAACAAAGGGGTAAGACTTAAAGGAATAGAGATGGTGTTACAAAGATATAAAAACAATTAAATTCTAGATCGCGAATGTTGCAGAATCTATTACAGAAAAGTTGTAATTTTCGGGGAACCTATTTTATTTATTATTTTTCTCGTTCTCTCTCCATTGTTGACTCCGAGGCATGGTTACTGAACTTTCATATATATAACTTTTTATTAATACTTGTAAATGTTAGCTTACCTGGTAAATGTATACTTCAAATGGATGCATTAACTAAAAATATAAAATAAAAGTAAAAATATAAAATAATAGTCAATTGATATGCGTGAAGTCGTAAACGCATTAATTAATCATGAACGATTATAAGGATTTAAAATTTTCACATAACATTACGGTGCAGATAAATATTACAAACTACCTCAATAGTGTTTACAGAGGAGGCTTCAGAGGTGATTGTCATCTGAAACATAAACATAAAATAACATTACTTAATCAGAGGGAACAGTGAAGATAAAAATCAATTTGTGTATATCATAACTGAATTAGGAGAGAGAGAGAGAGAGAGAGAGAGAGAGAGAGAGAGAGAGAGAGAGAGAGAGAGAGAGAGAGAGAGAGGAGAGAGAGAGAGAGAGAGAGAGAGAGAGAGAGAGAGAGAGAGAGAGAGAGAGAGAGAGAGAGAGAGAGAGAGAGAGAGAGAGAGAGAGAGAGAGAGAGAGAGAGAGAGAGAGAGAGAGAGAGAGAGAGAGATCAACATTTTAATACCATAAGTATATGTATAGTTTATATGTTTTCATTAGGTATTGACACACACACACACACACACACACACACACACACACACACACACACACACACACACACACACACACACACACACACACACACACTATATAACTAACCTTTCTGTTTGACGGGTTGGAATGCCTTTATTTTCTTCCTTGTCTTTGTATCTGTTGGAAAAAGAAAAATATTATAAGTGTCTGTTAAAGAATGAGAGGCGCACACACACACACACACACACACCACACACACACACACACACACACACACACACACACACACACACACACACACACACACACACACACACACACACACACACACACTCCAACAGACCTAGGGTGCAGGAGGCGATCTTGGTAGCCTCCCCATACTGATTTCTCTCCACGGCGCACCACGGGAAGGTAGAATGGACGGCAGTGCATTTATTATACTCCTTCCCATCGTAATAAAAGGGGAATGTACACGCCATCTTGTTATCATCATCTGTAAATAGTAAAAGTAGATGAATAAGCTTCTAAAACAGCTTAAAATAATGTTTCTTTCGCCTAGTGCCCCTATATAATATAATGATTTAGCCGAGAATATATATTTTTCATTATATTTACAGTCTCGTTTCAAACACAAACTTAAAGGAAGGACACATTACCTTCTTGCATGGGAGGTGGCTTGTCCTTGAGAAGTGGCCAACCATCGAAAGCTGTAACGAAAACAGATAAAAAACCTCATCAAAAACATTAATAACTTCACCTCATATCCTTTTAGTGACCCGAAGAGCATGTATTGTCAAGGAGAAGTTTCGCGTCCTCGTCCTTACCGAAGCAGTAGTGAGAGGCCTTAACGAAGCCCTTGGTGGTGACGTTAGTAGCACACCAGGGGGCAGGGGCGTCTACGGAGGTGCATTTGTGGTAGGTCACGCCCTTGTACACGAAGGGGAAGATGCACAGCTGGAAATTCTCGGTTACTGGAAGGGTGAAGGTATGATTAGTATTAGCAGTGATACAATGTTACATGATAGTTATACATTGGGTAGATTTATTGAGGAGAGGAAGGAATGATAGTTTAGGTTGTGTTAAGTTAATAAACAGGTTATTCTTTATGGATCTAGTACCCTACATAAGATCCTGTCACGGTACTCACCAAGGTGGACGGAAGGAGCGGCCTTGCTAGGGAGCGGACCGGTCATGAAATCTGGAAAGATAAATATACTAAAGAAACGACATCACTCCATATGAAACCAAGGATGACGGATATTTTGATTAATAATATTCGTTTTCTACATAATAAAAAAACAAATGCTATTACAATTATAAGCCCTGGGAACCTACGTGGAGATAGTTTATTTTTTTATTGTTTTTTTTATTATTTTTTTACATTTAAAGGGTACTGGCTAAGGGAAAACTAAAAATACGTAGAAAAAAAATCCCGCTTGTGTGCTTTACCTATGCAGTATGCTGATAAGGAGGGCCATCTTTTGTTAGTAAGAAGCGTAGGACACCAGAGGGCCTCGGCGTTTTCAGAGGTGCAGTTATGGTACTCGCGGCCACGCCAGACGAAGGGGAACTTACACCCATCCCGACTGACAGCAATTATTTTGGTTCCTGGAAGGTTTAAGGGAATGGGTGGGACACGTGCACTTGTATCATAGGATTGAGACGCTGTTAGTGGATTATTAGGTTATTATATTTTTTTCTACAATCAATCATTAAAGCTATGGGCTCTGATCTGCATTTTTTTTCTTGTTACATTTCTTTATAAAAAACAAAAAATTACAGACAATGTAATCCATTTTGAATTTTGACATCATAAACTGCAACTAAATTGAACACGTATAAGATTTACCATATAAAATGTTTCATCTGAGCTCTCTTATCTTCCTCATCAACAGACAGTGAGTGATAATCTGCACGTTATCACTAAGTATATACATATATAACCTTATGTAACACGACTCTTAACACAGTGAACGTTCTCAGGGACCGGGGCACGTGCGAGGACTACAAGACAACTATACAAGGCCAGCCAGTATCTCCTCCCTGCACACCTAGAGACGCCCCGACTCTTGCTCAGCTTGACTGTCTTGTTGCTGCTTGACTTCATACAGGTAAGACGCCATCAATTTACTCTCACTTTCCTCCAAACTCTTGTAGACTCCTATAGATCCTTAACAGGTATATATTTTATCTTGAAAGCGTATATGATAGTGTATATTAACTTAGTATATGTACAGTCTATGAAACATTATTGGTTCTCCTTATATTTCACGTATGAGGTAAAGGCTATGTAGTGTTTACCTTGCCTGTTAAGTATGAGTATGGAATGCGTTGTAAGGTGAAGGCAAGCAAGGGTTAGTCATGTTGGATTATGTATAA